>PVIW01002208.1:0-233189 GCA_004026585.1 Noctilio leporinus
ACTAACAACAAGCAAAACAGAACCAAGTGTATGAATACAAGGAATAGGCCTGCAGTGGTCAGGGGGAAAGGGGTTGGGGGGAGGGGGGAGGCAGAGGCAAGAAAGGGGAGCAGCTTAGACAAGAACCTAGTATAAAGGAACCATGGACATGGACAACAGGTGGGATTGACTTTGGGGGGAAAGGGTGGGTGGGGAGGGGCACAGAGGGGAGCAAAAAAGGGATGGATGTAATACAACAACAATAAAATTAAAAAAAAAAAAAAAGAATACTATGACTTTTTTCTCTTCCTTTCCCAAGTTTGGCTGTGATTATGAGAATAGTAAGTACATACCTACACCATGGTTTGATGAAGTGAGACACTCAAATTCCAGGACTACTCATAATTTTGCAAATATTACTGGGGGTTGTTTAACATTAGGAATCTATAGAATTTTCTCAATTCTTTATTTGATAGTTCATATAAATGATACCACAGAGGAAGTCATTGCATGACCTCATGATTTTGATCAACAGGGACAACATATTCAATGGTCGATGGATATTTATTTGTATTTTGCATTCTCCTAAAACAAACTAGGAGAGCTAACAAATAACATATATGTTAAAACTATAAGGGTAAAAAAACAAGGATTGTGAAATTCAAGATAACGGGGGGAAAACATAATTATAAGAGTAATGAGGTTCTTCTTACGGGACAATAATGAACAAAACTAACAACAACCAACACAGAACCAAGTATATGAATACAAGGAATAGGCCTTCAGTGGTCAGGGGAACGGGGTAGGGGGGAGGGGGAGGCAGAGGCAAAGATGGGGAGCAGCTTAGACAAGAACCTAGTATAAAGGAACCATGGACATGGACAACAGGTGGGATTGACTTTGGGGGGAATGGGTGGGTGGGTGGGGGGACAGAGGGGAGCAAAAAGGGGATGGATGTAATACAACAACAATAAAATTTAAAAAATAAATAAAAAAAAAAAGAGTAATGAGGTTCTGATTATAAAATGTAAAATGGAATAATGTAGCAGCCAATATCAAAAGTGGATCAAGTTTACTGATCTAGCAGTAATATTCCTGAAAAGATCACACATCATATTCAATTTAAATGCATATTCCTATGGATATTAAACAAAATACATGAAAATGATAGCTAATTCTAGAAACTTTCTATGTAAAATTTGCTATTTGGGTCAATAGCAACTCGCATTGGATGTACCTGCAACTTATGATCAGAATCCCTGCAATTTCCCAGCTCCACTGTCCTCACAGAGCTTCAAGGTAGCACCATCTCTCACCTGCACCACTGGAATAGCCCCTACCTGGGCCCATTTCTTTCCCTTTTTTCAACCTACAACCTATTTGTTATACAGGAGCCACAGTGACTGGTTTTAAATATAGTCCTGTGCATGGTGCTTCCCCAGGTAAAACATTCCAGTGACTTCCTCTGCCATCACAGGATGCAATCCCGGTGACTTACTGAACTGTCTGAGTCTCAGGAGAGTTGACCTCCAGCAGTTCTGGAAGGTCATTTCCACTCAGCACCATCTCCTTCCCCTTTCTGCCCTGCCCATCTCGCAGCCAGTGGAGTGATTCCCTGAACACGCACAGCACCCTCTGCCTCAGGACCTTTGTAATGCCTCTGCCTCCTTCCTGCCTTTTGCCTTCTTTCCTGTAGGGACCCACGGCCGGCACACCTCAGTTCACTAAATTCTCTGATCAAAAATCAGTTAATGTTGGGTGCCATGCAAGAACTTTTTTTAAAAGTATATTACTCCCCTAATCCTGGGACTATTCCTATCAGTTTTTCCTGCTTACAATGACCTCTCTTCAATAATATATTTCATAATTATTTCTTTATTGTTGGCTCTGTTCCACTAGAATGTTAGCTCCACTAAAACGATAGAGTGGTTTCCATGCCTGATTCCTTGACTCTGAAGACAGTGATTTCTCAAGACTTTTAACCACATTGGCGAAGACCCATTTTCCATGTATAATAACATTCACACTTTCCAGCAATTAAGTCATGAATATCTTTTGGGGGTCATTATACATTCTATCACGTCAATTAAACAAAAACATGAATATGAATTATAAAAGAACACTGACTTTTTTCTTTACATTTTTAAAATTTTTTAAAAATAATATTAAGCTTGTATCCATATATTGTTCTAATGTAAAATACTAAAGCCACTCTGGAAAACAATTTGGCAATTTAAGTTAAACACAGATTTACCCCATGACCTAGCACATCCATTCTTCAGTATATACCTTTAAGAAATTAAAAATGCGTGTCCACACAGAAACCTGTACAAAACGGTTTATAGCTGTGTTATTCTTATTTAGCAAAAACGGGAAAAAAAATTTCTTTTAACAGTTGAATGCATAAACTGAACAACATCCATACAATGGAATACTACTGAAAAATACTGATATACATACTGACATGGAGGAATCGCAAAGACAGTATGCTGAAAGAAGCCTGTTTCAAATGGCCCTATATTGTATGATTCTATTCTGAAAAACACAAAATTATAGGGAAAAAGATGGTTTCAAGATTGAATGTGACTATAAAAACTCAGCAAATGGGATTTTTGGAAGGCAGGAAATTTCTTTGTAGCATGATAAATTATGAAGTTGGTTACTCAAAGCTATACATGTGCTAAAACTCATAAAATTGTATATAAAAGAGGCAAAAAGATACATTTTACTGCATGTATATTTTAAAATAACCTTAAGGTATTTTATAATATAGTAATTTGTGATATTGCTAAGAAATGAAAATTCTGACTACTGTAAATAGCCAAAACATACAATTTAGTTCTTTAATAATCCAGCCAATAGTTTAATAACTGTGTTTAAAGTTAATATTTTATTTTCTACTCACCACACACAGAAAATACATATATTTTGATTGTTTACAACCAAATTACATACTGAAATTACATACTGAAATTGCATCAGCACACTCCAGTATTTGGCAAATGTTTTTTATATTTTCACAAACATACTACATTAATTACATGGAAAAACAAACAGCTATACAAACAACTACCTCTGTCACTCATATTTAACTTATAGAAATCACTATTTAATGGTGATTTTTCTGATCCTGACATTTATACTCAGCACATTCCTTCTGGCTGATTATAGTTTTTTAATCTCTTGAGGGTCAGCAGTGTCTGAAGACTCCAAATACTTAGTGAAAAAACTGCACAGGTCTTAGCGTTCTACAAACAGCAGGAAAGACCTTAGGTCATTGCCTTTCTGTTTTTGGCAGGGGGTTGCTTTGATGAAATGAAATTTCATAAAGCACATGCTCACCTGGCACCAGCTGGCTCCATTGACAATCACAACACTGGTTACATATGCAGCATAATACTTTGTGGTCAGTTGTTAGAGTCAGAAAAGACTTTCTGCTCTATTTGAACAGTTTCTCTTGTTTGATTCCTTGAATCAGAATATAGTCATTCCTTAAATGTTTATTCGCATTTTCTCATAAAGATTATTCAATAACCATGTTAGCAGACATTGGGGATTTTAGAAAATGACTCCAGACTAATATTTGATGTTAATCTTTATATAGGTCCACACCCGTTTCTGGCTGACCACTTAAAATTCCTATTTGATCAATTTTAAGACAGAAATATCAATAGCCTTACAAATGACCAAAATGGTTTAATATTTTTATATTTGATTAAGTATTACTCAATTATATTGAAATGCCTTTTTTTTTCTTTTAAGTTTCCTGTTACATTCATCATCTGGTCAAATTATTTCCACACTCTATGAATGCAGGTAATACATAATTGTTTCCTCCTATAAACCCTAAACCAACAGTCATGGACTTCAAGCTGATCGCTTTCCTTATCTTAAATTGTTCCTTTCTAATTCAGGACTTTCTAAAATCACTAGTGACCTACTACTTGAAAACCCCAAATCCTCAACTAATCCCGGACAACACATTATTTAGAAACTGCATCTGTCTTACCAAAGAGAAATTGTAATACATGGAGAACGGAAAACATTCACACAGCTTTGGCATCTATCTCTCTCAGCTAAGAGATTTTCTTCTCTTATCTGTAAGCTTCTTTACATTTCTGTTACTATTGAAAAAGCCAGAATACATATTTCAACCCAATGACATAATGCACAAATCCAAGATACTCATAGCCAGTTTTAAGTAAGGAATATTTTTTTGAACTTTAAATATTGATAAACAGGAATAATATATCTAGAATGTTTCCAAATTTGGCAGATCAAAAACATTAACTAAAATAATTTTAAAAAGTTTCATCTTCATTTGTTCCTCTACACATTGCCATTTCCACTTCAGCAGAATAATCCTTTTACAGAACTTAAGTTATCTTTCCAGTTGAGGACAGAGCCACAGACTACAAAATAGAGCAGGCAGCATTATATTCAGCTTAACGCTAAATGGTTCACCACAATTTATAAAGAGTTTGGTCTGTTTCCAAAAGACATAGGTACAACATAGCCACATATTATGCCACTTGGGTCTACAGTGAATTATTATCAGGGGAATAAAAGTTGCTAAAGAATACACATGTGGGTCCAATCTGTTCAAAGGTATGTTTTGGATGTTTGGAAAGTACATAGTAATTCAGGAAGGTGTGGTTTGCTTCCCAGCTAGACCACAATATTACAGCATGGAAACAAGATATAAAAGATAAAGTATGAAATGGCATAGTGGACTTCTGATTTTCAGTTCCTCATGTGAGGATCCTTTAAGCCACCAAGCTGCCCTTACTGTAAGACTGCAGCATGCTCTCCTGCTCCCTCCCCACACCCTACTTTAAAACATTAATAAAGGCCTAGGTATGATAGTGTGTCACTTTTTGCTATCATAGAAGATTTACATAGCATACTAAAAGGCAAGAAAACACAATTTGAAGATAGGGAGCAAGTATCAAAACCACAGATGGCAGGGATGTTGGAGTTATATTTCAAAAGCAGAAGAAAAAGAGCACATTCTGTTTTAGGTTATACACATGCTATATCTGATATTAAAATACATCACAAATATTTGTACAGCAACTCATGAGTCTCTAGGTTGGTTGTCAACACAACAGTCTTGATATATGCCTTAGCTCTAAAGATTATAGCATTGATTAAAAACTTTAGTGTTTAAATATATTACTCAAGATTGGTCAACTTAAGCTTTAAAATAAGTAGATTTATGGTAGCTCACATTTTATTGGCTTGGTAATTTATAGGTAATGCAATATTTAATGGTTCTAAAGAAAGCCTGTGTAGCAAATTCTCAAATCCCAAATCCCATAACAGCATTAGCAGGTAAGGCTGAGAGTCATTTAACCTAAATTAATGTTGCATGTTTTCAAGGGTATCTGACAGTTATTTAAGCACAGATAATAAAGCATTCAGACTACTGACCAGGAAAAAAACTACAGCAGGAACACTACCAAAACATTAATGCCACACTTGTCTCGTTACAATTCAGGCACATCTGGGACCAATTATGATTTGTTTCATAACTTAGTGTGTCCATCTACTTCTGGACCTTTGTTCTTTTTTTCTTTCTAGTCATCACCTATTATCTATATGTCTATCTCATTTATATTACTGGAGCTCTTTAATATACCACCTTTAATTGCTTCTCAGGATTTTTCATTTTTTATTATACTTATTGGTAACAATAGCATCTTCTAAACATTTTCAAGATCTACCTCACTTAGTATTTTCTAGGATTCAGTGTACTTTATTTTCTAGTATTTTTCTACATACATGCATGGTTGAAATTGATGAGCAATCTCATTTATCCATCACATAGTCACTCCCATTCAACTGGCAATCTTCCAATTTAATTCACTTTCTCCTTAAGACTAGTCTTCATAACACTATTTATTAAATATCTACAGTTAATCTTCTGCAGTAAAATGTTCAGTAGGAACCACATCTAAAATAATTTCTTTAACAGGAGAGAACACCTAAGTTTAGAAAGCATAATATCTTATTAAGACATCAAAAGTCGTTTACTCCCTCTGTACTAATATTTACTAAACCTTATGTTTTCTTTGACTCTTTTCTCCCCCAATTAACTCATTCACTTCAGTAAAGTTCAACTGGAAGTTGTCTCAGTGTTACTATATAGTAAAACAGATAAATTTGTATGGCTGATGTATAGCTGTTGAGTAGAGACTAATACTCACCAAACTCATTTGTCTCTTCCTATGCACATGACTAGGAAGCACTTTTGAGCCTCCATTGAAGTGAGGTACAGCCAACTGACTTGAGTTCTGGTCAGTGCAATTATGCAGAATAATGTATGCCATTTTCAGCTTGGCTTATTAAAACTTCACAGGAATGATATTCATTTTTCCCCCCCATTTACTGGCTAAGTGGAGAGAAGCTGTATAAAGCAGAGACCTAAGATGGAAGAAGCCTGGGTCTCTGAATCATCACATGGGCAGAGCACACTCCAACCTGGAAAATGCACACTGGGCCTCAACACATGCACAGAAGAACATTTTATCGTGTTATATCACAATTAATTTAGAAAGTATTTATTATGGAAAGTAGTACCCTTGACTCATATACTATATTGATATTACACATAAGTTATTTTGCATTTTTGCTCTTGGTAATATTTAGGAGTCAGTTTAGTCAGAAATTTCACTGACATTTTCATTAATGCACATTCTCTTTATTCAAATATAATGAATATTCTCATGACAGGTGAGATTGTATTTAATACATACTTGTACTTTAGTAATTATCTTTTATGCTTTAGGCAGATAAAATTATGAACTAGTCATGATTTGATTCTATCTCTGCTTAATTTCATGGCCCTAGACAAACAATAATGCACAAAATCTAGACAGAGCTATTAAATGCTTTTGGCTTCACATGTTCAGTCACTTTGTTTTATTTTTTACTGACACACAAAAAATGACTTAAAAAGAGTACTAAATATATATGTAGTTCTCTATACATCTTCTGTTTAATGTCTTATCTATTTCAATAATTCTTTATTAAAGGGGCATAATAAGAGTGAAAGAGATTTGTAAGGCATAAATACTGGGAAAAATTTTATTTTATAACACTATAAAACTAATAACTCAGGACTTCTTTATAAGTCACCTATGTATACAGCAGATTATCCATTTTAAGTATATATTTTCACAAAATATTCATGAAGAGATTGTTCCTGTTTTATAACAGATACTGTCACTTGGGTTTCTGATAATAGTTGTGTTAGTAACCAGTAACTTATTTATAGATGTACATACATAATTTGTATATCAGTTTTAATTTTATAACTCAGAGAATTTTCTTTTTCAATCTACAACTAGATAGTGGTCTAAATATCCTAAATTTATCAATGTTTTAAACAGAAATTTATGATCACTCATTAGCTAGAGCTCTAAATGTTCTCTTTAAACAATATTTGTCTTTGTTGAGAGAAGGTTCTATCTAATTATAATACAAGAGAATGATTTGGATGTGATTTGGTTGGAGAAATCAAGGGCAATAATAATTCATGTTTATCCTTGAATATTCTAGGAACATAATGAATATATTCTAAGAGAATTATGGTATTAGAAATATAAGTAAATTCACTTACATGTAAATAAATGGTTTTTGCTCCTGTTCCTGGTGTGCATGGCTACCATGCAACCAATTTACAAAGTATAATAGAAACTTAGGAGATAAATGGCCTACGAATACAAGCCAATTTTGCCCATCCCCTCACAAAAGTTTTCTATAATACACTTTCCATGCTTTTCATGGCTTCTCCCCTATAACCAGAGGATTTGTAATAAAAGTAAAAAAAAAAAAAAAAAAAAAAAAAACCTTTAGTTGTTTATTTACATTGTAATAAATAGCCATGTTTTATAATCTTATCTCCTAATTTTACAAAACATTAGCAGACCAGGAAGTCAGTGCCAATAGCACAGATATGCAGAAAAGGTTCCAGTTGTCTGGTTGATATTGCATTACATAAGATTTACAAGATTGGCATGTCTTTGTTTTCACTCAGCTTTGCTTTCTGTGTGAGCAAATGGAAATGAAAATCAGTTTCGATGAGCTGCGCTGAGGTGCACAGCCAAGAAATCTCACGCATCACAATTGGCTTGATTAGCACCTAATAGTGAACTTTATTAAGCTATAGGTTGATGGCACGCTGAATTTTAGATAATGTCAAATCGCACATATTCAAGCTGAATGGACCTTAGTAGATGTCTTTATTTCTCTATTAATGACTAATGTGAAACAAAATGCATTCGCTCATCTCCTGTGTTATGTTGCATAAAATGAGAAAAAAAATATTTGGAAATACTTTGGAGCCAGTTAAAGGACTGATTAAATTCAAATATTAAAAACAATAGGAAGACTCGTGTTTGAAGAAATATTAATTTTTACAATCTATGTTCCTTTGTCTTTTGTTATCAATCTGTCACTCCTTTTTGATTGAACACTGAGATTTGATGCTATGTCTTTAACTTTAGAACAGCTAGTATCTAATAGGTCCCTGATAAGCTAATCTAATTGATAAAATAGCTGGCGCTACTCTAACTTTTCTCCCCTAAAACCTCATATTCTTGCAGTCTGAAATTATATAACTTCACAATTATTTTAATCAATACGATTTTCCACCTTCATTAAGTATGATTACTGTTAGTTTTGGGGTTATCAGTTGTTACTTCTGTTCCTTGCTGCTTCTGAAGTGTTCACTTTTTTTTTTTTTTAAACATTCCAAGCATTTGCTTTTTTTTTTTTAAAGAATTTATTCATTATTTTTAGAGCAAGGGGAAGGAAGGGAGGAAGAAAGGGAGAAAAACATCAATGTGTGGTTGCCTTTCACCTGCCTCCAGCTATGGACCTGGCTGGAGACCTGGCTTGCAACCTGGTTATGTGCCCTGACTGGGAATCGAACCTGCAACCTTTGGGTTCACAGGCCAGTGCTCAATCCACTGAGCCACACCACCAGACAGGGATGAAGTTTTCATATTTATACTTTTTAATTCTCATATGTTTTATATGGTAAAAATAAATACATTTTAAAAACCTGCCATCCTGGCTGTTGTGGCTCAGTGGATTGAGCACTAGCCCATGAACCAAGGGTTGTCAGTTTGATTCCCAGTCAGGGCACATGCCTGGGTTGTGGGCCAGATTCCTATTTAGGGACACAGAAGAGACAACCACACATTGATGTTTATTTCCCTTTCTTTCTCTTTCCCTTCCTTCCCCCCTCTATAAAAATAAATCTTTAGAAAGAATAAACTCTTTAAAATTATTAAGTCATTTAAAATAAGTCTCTTTTCAAATTATTTCAGTTTCTTTATGTCATTCCTGACAGATTTACTCCTGATTTTAGAATTTTCTTTCCTTAGTTTAAATATTGTTCTTTTTTATACCCAGAATAGAATTAAGGATTTCAGAAAGCTCTGCTGTCTTTTTTAAGGCAAGTATTATTTTATTTACAAAAGTATTAGGATAATTTCAGAAAGGACAATTTACTTGTTAGGAGTAGTCTGGTAGTAATCATAGTAAGAATTACTAGTATACTAAATAGTATAATAGTATAGTGTACTGTTGCTAATATATTTTATTAGTAATAATAAAGGTGGTTTATATACATTATTTCAAATCTCTAGTTCTCTAATTACTCCTGTTATTAAATGCTGATCTTGTCCAAGTAATTATAATCTCTCTCAAATAAAATAGTCTCTCATAAATAAAATGTGGGTAATATTACCTAGCCTAAGATAATGTTTTAAATATTAAGCAAAATTACATTTATTTGCACATAGTTAGAAGTCAATAAATTATAGCTGTTTTATCAGTTATATTGAGGAAATTTTTGAAAAAATATTTAATTCTTATATTACTTATAATTATGATCGAATTAGCAGTATATTAATGTTGCCCAATTTACATTATCCTGTCTGGGATTTCATTATGCCTAACTTTTAAGTAATGTTATAGAAATCTGAATGTGTTCTAATGATCACAGACTTTTTTATGCCCAGAAAGATAAAAGGGATGTAACCTTTCTCCTATTTTCCTACTGACCTCTCACTCATTTCCTTCACAATACCTGAGGCTAATGATATTATTATACTCTCTCTCTCTTCAACACAAGTTTCTACATCAAAAAAGCCCATTTAAATGACCAACTTTAACTGACAATATAGCTTCCATTGTTTTTACAAGTCGGGAATTGTGTAACATTTTGTACCAATATTTTATGTTTTACTTAACTTTTCATTAGAAGGAATATCCAAATATTTAAGGTCATATTACAAAATGCTTGTCATAATGTTATATTATCAGGCTGCAGAATTCATATCTGTTTCTTGCAAAAAAAAGAGAAAAGAAAAACTATTGTAGTATGATGCAAGTCTGTGTTTTCCCAACATAGCTAAAATTTCTCTTTTAACACTTAGTCATACAGTAAAAAAGATGAATGTATTCCCTCTACAGCCATTTACCATCTGGTTAAGCAAAATACACTTAAAGATACTTCAGCAATTGTGATCAAGTAATGGCAGATCTAAGAGCACACAGAACTTGGATTCTAAAATGATGATTGTACAGCTGTAGTTGGCATCATTAGAGACCAATAAAATCTTTATATTCCATTTGGATGGCAAAGACCTTTATCAAAGAGAAGCTTGAATGGCTAAATAACAAAGAAATGATCCATTTAGCAGTTGTTTTAAATTTAAGACAGATAATAGAACTTCTAAGTCATAATTAGCTTTTAACACTGAAAAGATTGTTTTTAAGTTCTACAGCCCATTCTAATATTTTACACTTGTCATCTTACCATAATTCTTTGATTCTGGTTTTGCTTCATTTTTCTAATGTCATCCATGTAAGCTAAAGCCATCAAATAATTCTTAACAGCTAAGCCACTGGAATTACCAAAATGCTTCCAACTAAAGAGGACAATTTAAAAATTACTAAAAGTATTTTGCCTAGTAAAAACTAAGTAGACATGCATTATTTTTGTCTTATCAGGTAACTTACAACGGCTTCCAAACACTGGATATGTATTGCATTCTCTGTTAACAGTGTAGTCATATAAAATTTATTAAGACAAAACAAAGGAGCACAGCAGACTGCTGACTGATTTGCATGCAGGGTCTGCAGTAATCCCATAGAAATCACTCTTACACATTTTCGGTGCTCTAAATTGACATTGGCAATTTTTACTAATTGGATCTATTTTCCCCTTCTCTAAAGATTCATGCTCTAAACTGGAGGGTAAAAATCTTTTTACTTTATTAGATTTTTTCAGGAAATCCTTGCACATTCTATCCATTGCATTAAATTCTGTTCATTGTAAACAAACAAACAACCCAAATAAAAATAAAACAAAACACAGCAATGTCTCTAATTCTATTTCTATTAGTTATATTATAAAATTATTAAAGTTAGGAACTAGTATACAGTTCTAAGTTTTAGAATGTCATAGAAAGAGAATATTACTACACATCTTACTCAATGTTATGTCCATGGATGTGGAAAGTTTACTTAGTTGAGTGTTTAGATAAAGTCACACAGTAAGAGGTGGAACACAGACTAATATTCCTTCCTAACCCCAGAATTCCTGACTCCAGAATTCCATTTCCTCTCCATTACACTGTAAGATTACTAATCCTGGCTTTAGAAAAATCAGAATTCTTCTTCACACTCACGAAGCTACAGTACTACCACCAATGTCCATTCTAATGTAATAGTTGAACAATTATTTTTAAAGCCTTTTTTAAGTTAATAATTTGAGAGAAAGAGATAGAGACCTCAATTTGTTGTTTTGCCTAATGGTATTCTGGTCAATTCTTGTATGTGCTCTTATCAGAGATCAAACCCACAATCTTGATGTATGGGGGTCATACTCTAACCAACTGAGCCACCCGGCCAAAGCCTATAACATGTATTAGTCACAGTCTTTGACTGTGGATAAATATATGCATGTTTCTTTAAAAATGTATTTAAGTAGATACACAAGCACAAATCCATGTGGTGCCTATTTATACTACATCCCGTGTTGTATATGAAGCAGCTATAAGACAGGAAATTATTTTCTGCAAGAATGTGCACATTATTTAGTAAAGCTCTCTTAGCTATACTAGCACCTGTCAAAACAAGTTAATGCTTATAGAAATCCATCGTAATGGTAGCTTGCATTTACAGCATACTTGCTACGTGACAAGCACTGTGCTTTGTCACATATATTCTTTAGAGTGTTCATTCAGGACAACAACCCTATAGGTTAGGTACTCTTATTCTCTCCATCTTTCAGATAAGAAAATTCAGACTTGAACTTCTAGCTAACTTGCCCAAGGTCTTACAGTGAATAAACAGCAGAAGTACCAAAGCAGACCACAGGGCCCATTCTCTTGATACTTAGCTACTTTGTGTTTTATTATTGTTTCCTAACTATATTAGACATGCCATCTGTGCAAGAGGGAAAAAGTCTATTGTTACAGTTCTCCATCTCTTTCAAATAAGCATTAATTTAATAAAAAGGTATTATGCATCATGTCTTTTTATTTGGAACCCGCTTTTAAGAGACATGTATAATTCATGTTTAACTGAGAAGCTCACCTGAGTTGCAAGATTTGCCACATGGTTTAGTAAGTACTAGGGACTGAAATTGAGCCTGTTTTAAGTTCGGAGCTATTTCAACTAGAGAAATATGAAACTGAGTGTACACGGATTTCTTTTCGGAGTTATCCCAGGCCTATCCATAGCAGTTGTAACTGTAACATGATATATGATATATCAGAGCAGGAATAGAGCAAGCAGCAGAAAGTAAAATAACAAAGTTAGTCATTTCAAATTACTTTAGAGTGCACTTTAATTCTGTAGCAGACACTGATAAATACATTTATACCTTCTGGTGTTTGTCTCACCGAAAACTATCAGAATTATTTTTATACATATTATACAAGCACAATATTTTTGGGTGCCTTAATTATTGACCAGAGGACCTCTGGTTTCTAAGTGGTAGTTGTAGGATTCCGAACCAGTATTCAGGACTCCAAAGTTTGTCATTTCTGGTGCACCACAAACAAAAATATAGAGAAGAATATTTCCTATTTCCCTTCATTATTTCCCTGTAGATATGTGACAATATTTAGCTTTACAAATGGCATCGGACCACCATCAGAATTACAAGAAAGTTTCCTCTTTCATCTACAATATATGGTCATGAAAATATACATACAGTTGGTACATATCCACTTAGCTTTAATAGTTTTGATTATGTTGATATGACCTGTGAATTACATAATAATGCTACACTCTCAAAAATAGTGCCAACAGCCCTGGCTGGTAGCACAGTGGATAAGGTGCCGGCCTACGAACCCAAAGGTCGCAGGTTCGATTCCCCAGCCAGGGCACATAACCAGGTTGCAAACCAGGTCTCCAGTCAGGTCTGTGGCTGGAGGCAGGTGAAAAGCAACCATACATTGATGTCTCTCTCCCTCTCTGCCTCTCTCCCTTCCCTTCTCTAAAAATAATGAAATAAAAAATCTTAAAAAAAAAAAAAAAAAATAGTGCCAACAATTATATAGGCATTTTTTGGTACTTTCATTGTTTTGCTCCCTGAACTAGCTCATTCCATTTTCAGTGGTAAAAATGATAGATTATTAGATTTAAACATACAAAATGGTTGTTTTATTGGTGAAAATGGTTGAATATTATCAATTTCTTCAAACTAATAGTATCTTATCTTCTAAAATGTTCACACTAACCTTAGTTACCAGGTAATACATTTTTAATTGTTCTCCACCTATATAGTAATACTTTAAAATATGAAAATTTTTATTTAAATGCTAAAGAGACATTTCCTACTTTACCACCCACTTCCAAATTATCACTATAAAAGCATATGCATTAATACAACTGGGAAACATTCCTATTTTTATTTTACTTTTTATTATATTAGGGATTTTTATTTCTCAATGGCAGTGATTATAATACATAAAATGTAGTTTGCATTTAATAATGTAGCAACTGCAAAAGCAAATAATACAATGAATTTTTAATATCTGAAAACTGAAATATTAAAAATTTAATTAGATCATTTATATCATATTATTATAAAAACTAAAACTGTATTTTGATTTCAATAAGATTTTTTAAATTATAAACTTATTTTATATATTTACATTCTACCTTTTTAATTCCAGTGTGAAAGCGTAAGTAAATAAATAGCTGTGAAATATATTGATATTTTTCAAAATGGTAAATATATTAATTTATATTTTTTTAATTAGAAAAACAAACATTTAGAACTCAAGTGGATTATATTATTTAGGAAATAAATATATTATTGAAAAATAAATTATATATTTAATTCACTCTATTATAGGTAATTGGGAGAATACTAAGTAATATATTAAAGTAATTAATGCCTTGTATTTTCTGTTTATCTAGACAGCTAGCTATCAAGTCACTAAAGGTCCTAAATTTTTGAGGCAAGGTTGCTATAACTTGTGATACAGTGAAGGGCTGCTTATTTTTAAATTAATAGACGAAAAATGACAAAAGTTTATTTATACAGAAAATATGAGCAGAAAGTGCAGAGAGACCCACCTGCCCATCACCCACCGTTGTCCTCTGTTCTCATCATCTGTTCTCATCATCTTGTCTTTTATTAGTGTATTGGGTACATTTAATAAACCAATCATCATACATTATTAACTAGTCTACAGTTTATATTAAGGTTCATTTTTTGTGTTGTATATAGTTCTAGGGGTTTTAATAAATGCATAATGCCATGTGTTCATCATTACAGTATCACACAGAATAATAGCCTCAGAGTTCTAAAAAAACCCCTGTGTTTAATCCCTCCTCTAAACTTCTGATTTACATTAATCTCTTTACTGTCTCAGTAGCTTTGCCTTTTCTAGAAGGTTTAATGGTTAGAACAATAGAGTATGTAGCCTTTTCAGATATTTTTTTCACTGAATAATATCATATAAGCTTTCCATGTCTTGACTGCTCAGGCTTTTTTATTGTATTTATCTATATGTATATATCACTATATATTTTATCATACCATTATCACATTAACATGAATATGAATATAAGTACAGTTAATACATTACATGCTTTAATATATAAGTATTATACTAGAATTTTAACTTATGTTATATTAATTTGGGTTTTTATATTATTTTATATAATATAATAATGTATTTATTATATGGACGTACCAGTGTTTCCTTATCTATTTACCTACTAAAGGACATTTTGGTTCCTTCCAGTTTGGGGCAATTATAAATGCTGCTGCTGTAAACATCTGTGTACAGGTTTTCTTGCATGTTTTTATGGAGTTAAGTTTTCCACTCAAATGGCTGGATAATTTGGTAAAACTGGGCTTAGTTTTGTAGAAACCTCCAAAATGTAACATCTTTACCTCACTTGGAATTATCAGTTTTGGAGGTTTTCTTTTGCTATTCTAATAGGTATGTAGAAGCATCCAATTGTTGTATAATACTGACAATTTCCAAATAAAAATGGCATTGCTCCTCTTTTCACAGGCATGCTTGCCATCTGTGAGGTGTCGTCAGCGCTCCGTCTCTTTCCCCTTTCTTCAGCTAATAACACTACAGGTTTGGTTTGGTTTGGTTTGGTTTTAGAAAGCTACCCTTCCTTCACTTTATATCCCCTTGAATAGGACGGTTCTGTCTTTCATATTTGAAGCAGGCCTCACACAGAGCAGCAGGAGCAGGCCAAGGGTTACACATGGGTGTGTGATCCAACTTGAAAATATTGGGACTCTATTTAGGATGTGTGTGAAAGAGAAGATGCCTGTCCATTGGAGAGGGAACAGGGGAAAAGTCAGTGACAAGGGGCTGCATGAGAAAACTTTTGCCTGGGGAGAGCTGGTGCCAAGGGGAACAGCGGCAGGACACAGCACAGGCACAGCTACTGGACATCCCCAGAGCCCCATGATCAGCTGTACTTGGCTCCTACAATTATAAACATATGTACCACTAAAGTTCCTACTTTTGCCATATCTAATTAACTGCATTTTTTTGGCACTTACAATCCCAATGCTTCTGACAGTTGCATTCACACATAAGCATCATTAAAAGGCCTGAAATTCTATGGCCAGTCACAGTAAAACTTCAGGGAAGCGAATCTTTTCTTCTCCACTCAGTTGTTTAAACTAGTATACTATATTTACCCATCATCCACTGTGCTTCAGACACTGTTCCTGGATTTACAGGTTCAGAGATAAAATGTCAAATAACATCCCTGACTTCATTATTCTAGTGAGGAGAAACAGAAAAACAGACTTGAAAACTATGCACTGCTTCCTGCCAGGAAACATATTCTGAAAAAGTGAGTGTCATAGAGTACATTCACACACTCCTACGGGGGATACCCTACTCACACCTAGGCTGTGTGGGAGAACAACTGATTCTAGGCCACCAGCCTGTATGGCATGTTACTAGATGAGACAAAACAAGATTAAATCAAGCACAAGGGAAACTGATGCAACCAAAAGAGGAGGTAAACACGGGACATGAGAGGCTGCAGCTGGAGCAACTCCGCATACTTTTACAGTAAACACATTTTTGTAAGTACAAAAATGTACTCTAATATAAAAGCATAGGATAATAAATCCATAAACCAGCATTTGTCCTCATTATCAGGTATTATGTACAGTACATGATATGTGCTCTACTTTAATGTGACTAACAGCACAGTCAATTTGCTTATGCCATTATCACCACAAACATGCAAATAAGAAATTGCACTACAATGGTTATAACATCACTAAGCAATAGAAATTTTTCCGGCAACATTGTTATCTTAAGGGACCATGGTCCTACATGCTGTCCGTTGGTGACAGAAACATGGGATGCAGGGCATTACTGTGCATGTTGACAAGCAAATGAACCAAACACCAGTTCTTCCCATGAAGCCAGATATGTACAGAGAACACCTCAGCAACCTTCACGGAACAGAGTATGTATTTACAGCAGCACCACGGAAATTCTGACCTAGGACAGCAAAAGTGAGGCTGCAGAGAGAGCTTCGAAAGCCTCAGCATTAAAAAATACAGTGGGAGAGGTACAGCAGAAATAACCAAGGAAGCATGGAGACAGGCAGGGACAACAAAGTAAGTATCAGATAACTGAGATTCTCAGGAAGAAAAAGAAATATTCCTGTTAAGGACAGCCACGTGCAAACTGTATAAACCATCGCAGAAACTGTTAACACCCTGAAACAGGGGAAGGTGCAAACACATCAGTAGAGCGGAACTATGGAACTTGTCCCGTCACACTTGGTTAGTTAACACCAATTCCCATTTGTACAGACACAAGAGCCATAGTTAAGCACACTTGAGGTTATCTGTACTGTTTAAGATACCTCTTTAAAAATCAGCTAGCCATTTATGCCTAATCTGTAACTTTTTTCTAAACCACTGTTGTCATCTGTTAAAACATCTAAGGGGCAGTTTTGCACACCCCTGCTTTCCTTCATTCGCTACATATTTGCTGACTGCTACCTCAGTTCTAGACTTTGAACATCAAGGTCCCCAAGAATGACAATGTCCTGCCCTGAGTTTATATTTTAATAGGAAACCTACTAAAAAAAAAAAAAAAAAGACATAAATTGCTAGTAATACATATGATGATAGTATTTTGAGAAGTATTTTTGAAAGGTGTCCTGTGAGAAGGTGGCGCATGAGAGCTGAATGGAGGGACTGAACCAGGGGAGAACCTGCAGTAGCGCTGGCAGCAGTAGGCAAACAGGGATGTTTCCGCCTTCCATAGAAATGAGCTCGCTGTGTTTGAGTCAATGACAATGACAGTGGAAAGGGCCATGGGCAAGGAGGTGGGGTTGATCATGGGGGAGGGGAGGGAGGACAGGGGAGAGCAATGGGGGGAAAAATGAAACAGCTGTAATACAACAATAATAAATTAATTAAAAAACAGAGTCAATGACAATGGCCATGAAAGCTAACATGAATGAGCAACCAGGGCATGAGGAGAGGATGTCCGAGATATGGGTATTGATCAGGTCACAGGAACTCTTCTAGGCTGTGATTAAGAGATTACATTTTGTAGCCCTGGCTGGTAGCACAATGGATAGGCGCCGGCCTACGAACCCAAAGGTCGCAGGTTCGATTCCCCAGCCAGGGCACATAACCAGGTTGCAAACCAGGTTTCCAGTCAGGTCTGTGGCTGGAGGCAGGTGAAACACAACCATACATTGATGTCTCTCTCCCTTCCCCTCTCTCTAAAACTAATGAAATAAAATCTTAAAAAAAAAAAGAGAGAGATTACATTTTGTTGAGGATGTTATAATGCATCTTGGATGTTTTGAGAGACAGTGTAGCAATCTTATGTGTTGTTTATGAATGTCTATCAAATCTTTGAAATGGATTATAGTTGGGAAAAAATTAGAGTATTACTAGATTTACATTTTCAAATCCACATAAAGATGACTATGTATGTGGAATATTTTCAATCTCATCTTTTCTCTTTAGTTTCTTAATCAAAATATTCTTTGTTACATGCATCCTGATATATTTAACTGTTCTCAGTTCCTTAATATTATTACCAATTATAAATGATAGGTAATTTTCTATTTTTTAATAAGTTTAATATTGTAACTTCCTAAATGACAGTAGCGTCTGTTTCATATATAAAAATCAGAGAATATCTGATCTGATAAATATGTATTTATTCATCTAAGTTCATTAAGTGAATACAAAGATTCCCAAAGATATGGTTTTATCCACCAATAAGCCTTAGTCAATTTATCATTTGGTTGCTACCATGGTAGAGAGAGGTATTTTAATTATATATATATATATATATATATATATATATGTAGTTTAAATGGTCAGGCAAGAGAACATAAACCTCTCCACCAATATGAAACATACAGACGTTGAAATGGTGAGACTAACTAATCAGCAAAGTCAGGGTATTCACTCTAGTGAGAGTTGATAGTCGACTCTAATTAAACACCTTTTCAGAATTTTTGGTGATGTTTTGAATAGGTGCTATTCCTACAGGGTCTCACATCCCAAGTTCTTACAGCTTTTCTCCATGTAGTTCATTTATTTCTTTTTCTTCTTTTGATTAGGTTATTAAGTCTTCTGTAAATTTCTCTTTTCATTTTATGTACCATCAATTTTAACAAATTATGAAAGGCCTCATTGACATGACTGACTCCAAGTGCTCTTCTTAAATACGATGTTCACATCCTTCTGGCATAAAAAGTATAACTAAAAAAATTAATAAACACTTTCTTGCTAGACTTTGCAAAAACCATCACACCCTTGTCCTATAAAAAGAAAAATTAGATTTTTTCACTCATTTCTTCATGAATTATACATGAAGCCAACCTTTCTTTTTTTCCATCTCTTCCTAGCTTATTAAAACACCTTTATTACAACCATATTAGTTTCATTAAAATGTGTTTTTTAACAATTGCCATTTATAACATGAATCTTAGGCACAATACCTAAAGTTTTGTTTTAAAAAAAATCTTATCAAAAAACAGCTCAATTATAGAAGCCACATTGGCTTTCCCCCAAATTAGATGCTCCATAGAACATATTTTGGTGTTTAGTTACAGGTAGTAAGTTCCTCTCGGGGGAAGAGCATGAGTTTTCCCAAAGTGGAGTTAGTCTTTTTTCTTCAAAAGTTAAGAGTTGCTTAGATCATTTACTAATTAACACTGCATGTTGTTGGACATTCAAACCCTTACTGTGTTAAGCTAGGTCCCTCATTTATTTCTCAAGTCTTCAATCTTTCCTTCAATCATGTAAAGTTAGTATAAAGTGAAAGGTCACCTTATGACAGTGACAAAAACGGTATTACCAGACAAAATTAAGAGCCTAACCAAGGACAGTGGGGGTGGGGGAATCAGGAAAAGGAAAGGTACCTTAAATACCCTAAACTGCATTAGAATAGTCCTGTATGGGACACAACTCATTTAAAAAAATAAACTCAAATTCTAAAGCTTTAAAGAATAGGTGGGTTTTTTTAACTTTCATTAGAATTTTCAGATTTGATAACTTAGAGGTTCACAAGTAAGTAAAATTCTGATAAAGTCTGTCAAACTCATAGTCTCTTACATATCTAATGCAGCATGAAACTGCAGGTGCAAAATGTAAGAGAGATGATTTTGTGTCTTAAAACACAGTTAAAGATTCAAGAAGATCGTTTTTTGAGTGGCTCAACATTTATTTAATTCAAGTGCTTTAGGATTTATTATTTAAAAATAGAAGTTTATTTTCTCAAATTTGACCTATTATTGATCAGAATTAATAAGAATTAATTATTTAAAATAGCCTATCCATTTTATCTCAGATTAAGTAAAATTTATTGTTGAAGATTTAGTTTATTCTAAATAATTTATACAAAGCAATACTGGCAATGTTTAGATTATTAAAAAATTCTTTTTTTTTCCCTCTGAGGAGTAAGGGCATGTTTGATGTGCAGAAACCTGTGCCATTAAAGATGTTTATATGATATTCTTAGGAAAACAAAGAAATAATAAAAAATGAGAAACTCAAAATACATACATATTTTCTCTCAATAAAAAATGAACTATAGCTCTGGCTGTTGTGGTTCAGTGGGTTGGCACCAGCCTGTGAACTCAAGGGTCGCTGGTTCGATCCCCAGTCATGGCACATAGCCAGGTTGCAAGCCAGGTCCCCAGCCAAGTCCCCCACTGGAGGCAGGTAAAAGGCAACCATACCTTGATGTTTCTCTCCCTTTTTTCTTCCCTCCCTGCCCTTCTCTCACAAACTAAGCAAGACTTTTTAACCTTTCCTTAAGTCAAGAATTTTCATCTTTTCACTTAACAAGCATAGCTGAATTACCAGCATCATAACACTGGAGCTTTGGGCCCATGACTATGTAAAATAAGGATTTCCAGAACACAAGCACTGTGATAACACAACAGTGGATCTGATGTTTTGATGGCCAAGACAGCTACCAGTGACTAAGGGGTGAGGAACATCAACAGGGTGGAAATGCTAGTCAAAGAGGAGATTCATACATGTGTGTTGTGGAGGGGATGTATGTTAAGAGATGTTCTCTCTCTACTCCGAATGGCCCGCTACTTAAAATTTAGTTACTGTTAATTTCTGGAATTTTCCATGTATCATTTTCAGAACATGGCTGACTGCAGGGTAACTGAACCTGGAAAAAAAAGCCAAGGTTAAGGAAGAATGACTGTATCTGAATATAAAGCAAACAAGCCACATTTATTTTGCAAGAAGATTATGATCAGATGAGTTTACATAAAGCAAAACAAAAACAACACAACATTGTTTCTTCTGTTGATGTGAAGCCTCTGTGGATACATGGATAAGTATAAATGAAGACTATATTAACCTTTGCCAATGATATCCAAAACCAGGGATGAATGATGGGGTGGACTAGCAGAGTTCTGGCTGGCAGTTGTTGACTGTTGAAGTCACTGAGTGTTCAAAGCACAACCAAACAGAAGGAAAGGAGGACTAGACAGATTTGTGAAAGAGGCTTTTTCTAACCCAGTATGAGGCTAAGTCTGGGAGTTTCTGGGAGACCAAAGTGGTTTGGACGATGTTGAAACTTATGCTTTTGGCATATAAATTCTGAAATTTTAGCTCAACAAGTGCAAACCTATGATAACTTCCAAGGCAAAACTTGATTTAGGCCTATTAGTATTTTTCAAGTATAAAATAAAGCATGATCAGTTTTGTCTCATATAATTAATTTACACACATGTATCTATTTTGAAAATAAGTAAATGAGCTGGATTAGTTGGTATACATGACAGACTGTGTGATAGAGAAATGGAAAAAGAGACTTCCGTGTCCTGAGGACAAGCATTTCTAAGTATCCCAAGGAAATTACAAGAAACCAGCCAGACTCAAACAAATATAATGGGTGCTCTCTGACATCAATAAGATTAACCATCATTTTACTCTTCATGGCTAGTTTTGACTGTGACATGAGGTAAAGAGATTACACCCATATGCAAGAGCTAGAACAGAAGTGATAGGAGCAGAATGATGAAGACAAAGAAATTCAGGTGAGGGACTTGGTGAAAAAGAAGACAGGTTTTTGAAATAGCTGAATGCTCAGGCTAAAATTGATCCATTCCCTCTAATTCGATCAGAGAAAAGGTTGGAATAGAGGCTAATTTTTAAGTACTTTTAACAGTTTGGCTCCTCTGAGCTTCTTTTAAGAAACAGGATCAGAAGATTAGGCTGTAAATGGGATCAGTGCCTTGATGTCTTCCTAAAGCTATGGGGTAATGATTTACTTGCGTCAGACAGCAGTGGTCTCTTTGGAGCAGGGGGTAAGGATGACAACAGAGGGTGCAGGTGGGGCAAAAAGAAGCTTCATCTCTAATAAATCATCTTCTGTATCTAGAAGTAGATTTTCTAAGTAGTTAGGGTGACCTGGAGTCAAACAGAGCCACGTTCTAACCCCCTACTGCTTGTAAGATCATGTCTGGATATCCAGATAAGATTTCTACTTATTTATGTAGTTTATATAGTATTCTGATGTTGAAATGATTAGCATTACATAGAGAGGGCCTGGCACAATCTTTTCTTTATATATGTATAAGTATGTTCAAATGATACACACTTCAACCATGATGTTTCCAGTAGATGTGGGCACAGCAGGACAAATTTATACAGGAGTCAGTGTACCTATTTACTGTGGAATTAATGAACAAAGCTGTTGCTATGTCGTATGCTGAGCTATGGAGATTGTGCCAATTTGTCATGTAATTGTTTCCACTTGTTAAAAATGTTAAAGGCCAAAACATGTGCTACATCATTTAAGCATATTTTCCCCCCAGGGTTTGAAGGTAATTTTGACAGAAATTTAATTAAACCCCAAAGTTGCACTCTTTTTGTTTGCAGACTGTCATCTCAGCTTAAGACCTTATTTATTATTCCGAATACTGGAAAACATACCCATGTCATCCCACATGTTGAATTATTTTTTACTAAAAACTGATTTAGGCCTATTAGTATTTTTCAAGTATAAAATAAACCATGATCAGTTTTGTCTTGTATAATTAATTTACACACATGTATCTATTTTGAAAATAAGTAAATAAGCTGAATTCACATAATAAATTATGGCTTTTGATCAGATATAAAGACCTTACCTCAAAGCTAGAGCTCTAATACTATGCTATACTTGTATGGAAGTAGATGAATGTCCAATGACCAGATAGATATAAGCAAATGAGTGGTTCCTTATAATAGCCAATTTAGTCAAAATATTCCATGTTCCTCAGTCCTGGCTGGTGGCACAGTGGGTAAGGCACAGACCTTCGAACCCAGAGGTTGCTGGTTTGACTCCCAGCCAGGGCAACATAACCAGGTTGCAAGTCAGGTCTCCAGCCAGGTCCATTGCTGAAGGCAGGTGAGGGGCAAACATACATTGATGTTTCTCTCCCTCTCTGTCTCTCTCCCTTCCCCTCTCTCTGAAAAATGATAAATAAAATAAAACCTTAAAAATATTCCATGTTCCACATATACGATTATTGGGTTCTCTGGTGTTAGATGTATGCATTAGCTTATACATGACATCAGTACACCTTATCTGACACCATCACTCATCTGAAAGTAGAATGAACAACCTGCATCTCCTAGGTTGGGAGAATAAACTTAGTAATGTTGAGGATATAAATCCTTATAAGGATCCCTGCCTACTTATTAAAACAACATGCATGCCTTTCAAAACTGCAGGAGTTAACATGCGTGATGAGAAGGGGAAATTAGTTCTTCACACCTCTCTTTTGAGTCTTAAATTTCTTGTTGTTGCTTTCTTAATTTGATTGTCTCCTTTCTTGCTGAATATAATTCTCACGGATCCCTGATCTCTATAATTTGGGCCTTATCCTCAGCAATAATAAACTGCCAAGAGTAAAAATTAAGCATCCACAAACAATAACTGGATGCAATGTGGCGCTTACACACCATGGGAAAAACATGTTCCACTAAACAAAAGGTAGATTGGTTTGTTTGACATAGAATGAGTTCCGCGTACCTGAATATCAGGTACATTAGCTAATCTAACCTGACCTTGAGAGTTTTCTGGCAACGGAGGAAAACACCCAATTGTCATTAATGATTGGTCCAGCCACTCAACTCCACCCACCTGGCAAAAATGAGAACTGTCTCATCCCTATCTTGGGATAGAGCCTTAAGAATGGATCTGCACAGAGAGGGAACAGGGAGGGTGGGGCAGGGGAGAGCAATAGGGGAAATATGAAACAAGTATAATACAATAAAATAATAAAAATGTCTTAAAAGAATGGGTCTGACCCAGGATTAGGTATCCATAATCATCAGTGAACACATAAAAATCATTTTCTTCATATATACCAGTCCATGGTATACACATGCATGCATTTTATTTCTCTACTTATTTTATATGAATTATTACCTGAAGTCTTTTGACAAACATGTCAAATTTTGAGCATTTTAAAGATTAACCAAGCATACATAGCATTATTCCTTTAAATGAATTATACTAATGCCTAGTTAGATACATCAAATGCTCAAGCATTTTTCTTAATTTTTAATAGTATTTTCTTCCTTTTTCAGGAAAAAAAAAGTTTCAAAAATGAATTTAATGCCAACAATGCTGGGAACGTTCACACTAAGTCAAATCTGTATTCCAACAATACAGAGCCAGATTGATTAAAACATATAATATAAATAATTTTAAATTTGAAAATAGTATATAGAAAATGTTTGAGCTGCCTCAAACTTTCAAATAATTGGATTAATCAAATAAAGCAGTTTCATTTATCAAAGTGCAAATGGTTATTCTCAATAATGTCAACTTATAGCTTTCTTATAGCATTAATAATAAAATTAGATCTATTTCAAGATAATTTCCCACTTATACTCTTTTTGGAGAGGTATCTGCCAATAGCCCTTTTTTCCTATGTAAAAATAGAATTGTATAACTTGTCCTTGTGCCCATCATAGTCATTGCTAATTGATCAGAGAGATGGAAAGCCATTGAAATAAAACTACTATTTTTGGCCTCTATGCTTTCCAAATACTTTGGAAAGGTGTGTCCTGGCTAATTCATCGAAACAGATCTCATTTCTGGAAACTTATCTAAGAGGCACGGGTATAAACTGAATACTAACATTAGGAAGTTAAACCAAAATATGTAATACAATTCTCAGGATGTAAAGTTGGTGAGGGAATCCATTGTGGTCTATACGCAAATTCAGGCAACAGTCACCCACCATGTGATCTCTGTATATAGTAGAGTCAATACACACAGTAACAAATAAGTAGCATAATCCTACAGCCTCTGAAAAAGAGGACAGTGTGGCTTTGAACTCTTGCTTTACCTATAATTATTTTCTGGAAAAATAAAAATCCTGGTTAAATCTAATTCTTTATTTTCTCAATACCTTCATCTCAACAGCTGAACGTATTTATAGAAAATACACAACCACAAAAGACTACTCTCACATTAAATTTATGAGCAGAGATACCATTTTGCTTTTTAAAACTATTGGAAATCCTATGATATTCCCTTTGTCTTTTCCTTAAATCTCCATAACCACCTTCTCTGATGCTTTTCAACTGGTGCTTTTCTTACCTCATTATGAAAATCTAAGAAAGCACATGGGAACAGCACACTTTTATATCATAAAATATACTCATCTACCTGCACCTGAAGGTGCTTTATTTTCCTTTTGTCCTGAATCTATACTCTCATCTAAATCCAGATATGACTTTTGTGTCTTGGATCACATTCTCTCTAGTCTATCCTACAGGTCTCCTCTTTTTTTTTGCTTCATAATTATCTCCTGTGAATCTCACTCATTCACATTTCTGTCCTTATCAGTATATATGTACATGTCTATACCTGTAGCATATATGACCACATATATCTTCTTTTCTTTAGAGAAACACTCTTCCAATGAACTGTCTGTTCTTGCTATCTCACTTCCTCAGCTTCTATTTTCTCATATACACCCTTACCAAACTAAGCATGGCCTGAATCTTTCCAAATCTAGTGGTCATTTTGCAATTCTTACCATATCATACTTGATCTCAGCAACATTTAATTTAGCTTGTCATTTTGTCCTCCATTTAAAAATCTTTCTTACTTAGCTTCCGTGTAATCTTAACTAATGTCTAGATTTCAGGTTGGGAGACTTTAGAAATTCACATATTAATGAGGGAAACATGAAAAGATGTTCTTAAAGTGATTAACACATGCAAGAATACATGAGCATTTGCCTGAGCCCAAGGTCAAAGCTCTATTGTAACCCTGAAGTTAAACAATAACTTATACCTAGATGGCATATTTTCTTAAACCAGAAATAAACTTATTGTATAGTAATGCATTAAATTAATTTATATTTTTAAAATTAAAGACATTCCTTATACTTAGCTTAGTCAATATCAAAGGAACACCACTGATAATTGCTTCTCCATTTTATTGTTCTGGAAAGTGCCAAATCTCCTTTACTTAATGTTATTCCCTACACACAAACACAAAAAAGATTATTTTTCCGTTTGCATCACTATCTGCATGATAACCACATGAGAATCTTCTCACTTTTTCCATTTGGTTTTAAATATTTTGCCTTTAATAAGTTTTCAAATGTTCTCTGAAATATCCATAGGCACCCCTTAGAAAGAATTTTAAAAGTGAAATGTAAATTAAACTAATAGGGATGAACATTCATCTGCATTTTCGAGAACATTTTTATCCCTAATTACATATGCCATGTCTAATCAAATGGAAAGTCATGATCCATTTTACTAAAAAAAAAAAAAAAAAAATCAGAGATATATCTACTACATTGGGGAATAATAGTTGTGAACAAGTTCCTTTTGTAAGTTACAGAAAAATCCCATTCAGCATTTGAAAATAGGATACTGAGCAAATAAACATGATAAGTGAAGGTGTCAGTGAAAGGTAATGACTGATACAATATTTAAACAGCTTCAAGAGAGAAGATAAATTATTTGAGGTAGTGTTCTCATTTTTCCTTGTCACTATTGAATATTGTGCTTATAACTATTAATGAAATATTCATACAGCTATAAAAAATATGAAATAAAATATTAAACTAAAATATTTATTTTATAACTTGAAACTGAATAAAAGTGATACAACATAAAAATGTACAAAAACAAAATAAGACTATTTATATGAAAGTTAAATTTACATCTTATATGTTATGAGCAGGAAAATTGGACAAAAATTAAGTGCAGCAAGACACCAACTTACTCAATAAAATTGTTTTTTGGAGGATAGGAGACAAAATGACATCATTATATATCTAATACTCTATATTAAATAATTTCATTTAGCTAATAAATAGAATTAAAAGTATATATTTTAAAGATGATAATTTTTCATGAAATGGTATAAAAGGCTGCTTGCACATAAACAAATCTTTACAAAGATACACTTAAAAAAAGCAACCTAAAGCAAATATGGATTAGCATATTACATATACTAAAACATTTTAAAATGTTGGCAACCTAGTTTTTAAGCCTAAATTCTACAAGCCCCATCTTTAAAAAAAAAAAAGAAGAAGAAGAAGAAGAGGAAGAAGAAGAAGAAATTCAGGTAAAAGATCCAATTTTAAAATATGGACTATAAACGTCTCTCCAGATTATATCCAAGAACAAGAACACAATGTCAGATCTCACTCAAAGAGCACACATGCAGCCATAAATCCGTATTCCTGAGTCATTATTGTTTGTGATGCACATTCAAGTGCACAGAACATTTGCCTTTATGGCAGTTTTATTCTCAACGCAGTAAATGGCAAAAGGGTTTCAGTTCAATTGACTTTCTCATAAAAGATTTAATTCCCTATTTGGCACAGGTTACATATTGAGTTTCTTACTCTGGCTTATGTTTATACTCTGAGTAACTAAATTCTGCCGTGTATGATAGACTGACCTGGTGTCAGGATGAGAGGCAAGTGTATGGTTATAAGTGATGTGGAATTCCAACAGTTACAAAGCTCATTAGGGGTAGAGGTGGGGATGGGAAATGACATTATGGGAAAACTGTCATTACGATAAATAGCTAGGCATCACATAAAACTAAAAAGTTTTATGCTATGTTAAGCATCACCATAAAGTGTGTGATGGCAATAAGCAAATACTATATTATTCGATATCCTATTATAGTCAGTTTTTTAGAAATCAGATACATTTGATTAAAAATAAGGAAAATGTTATGTTCATAGATGTATTATCTATAGTTCCATAAATCATAAATCATGAAGATAATTCTTAGTGAATTTACCTATATGTAAGTCAGTAATAGTAAATGCTGATTATACCACAGAAACACTTAAATATTTCACACATATAATAGTAAGAAGATATATAGATATAGATACAATTATAAATATAGATATACTTATATTCATATTTTAAGCCTGAACTGTGATCTCAAATTTAAAATATTGAATCAATATATATGCTTGTACAAACATAATCCATTTTTAAATAGATTCTAATTTTAGTGGTTAAATTAAAATACCAAAGATAATTCTGATAAATTCAATATGTGAAACAAATAGGACCTACCTTAAAGTTCAAATAATAAATAACACAAATTTTACTTTCTTTAAAATTGTTTAAAGTATCTGCTAATATCTTTCCAGTACTAATTTTCTGATTGAACTCTTTTATTTTAACGTAATTGTAAAGTCACATGCTGTTGTAAGAAATACTACAGGGAGAGTCCATGTATGCACTATCCAGTTTCTACCAATGGTAACATTTTGCAAAATTACAAGGTAGGCAAAAGTAAGTCGGCAGTTGATTGTATGGAAAATAATACAGTAATTAATAAATAATAATACGAAATCCATGTTTTCCATGCTCCCAACTGTAAACTCCTTTTGCCAACCTTTGTGTGGTACAACATCATAACCAGGATATCAAAGTTGATTCTGTCCAGTCATCTTCTGCAGATTTCCTGTTTTACTCATATTGATTTGTATATGGGTGTGTGGGTTCCATTCAGTTTTATCTTGTGTATTTGCTCACTATAGGCAGGAAGATACAGAATAGTAAAAATTTGCAAACATGTTTAAAACTTAAATTAAAGGCACTATTTACTTTTTAAAGCAGAAATTAACAATCTTTTTTCAGAAAGGAGTCAAATAAAACACTTTTTATGTTTTGCTGGCCACACTCTGGCTGTTGCAACCACTCAACTCTCCTTTTACAACACAAAAGCCCACAAAACAATGCCTAAGGAAATGGATGTGGGTTGTTCCCACCGCACTTGATTCTTTTCTTCCTTTGCACCATTATTGGAAACCATAAATAGCAGAAATTCCACAGAAATTTTACTCACAATCATAAGAATTTGTTTCAGCCATCACAACAACGTCAAGCCTTCAGCTATACATAGTCTTCTTTTATGTCTAAAACTTAGCCAATTGCCCACTACTAAGACAGGCAATTTACTGTTTTCTTCTAGACCTACTTCCATTCTCTTGAAGTAAAGCCCTTTTATGAGTGACATATATATTAGACAAAACACAAATAACAACCAACAAACAACAGACCCACACATTCTGAGACTTGGGAAATGTGCTAAATAACCCAGAAAAACATAAATGGAATTTTAATACTGTATATAATGATTTTGAATTAATTATAGGTATAATAAATATGCTTAGTAAAAGTGTGAAGGACCAAAGTTTTTGAAACCATTATGTACATATAAATTCCTAAGGGAGGAAACATTCTTAGCTATACCTGGTTCATCTATTTCTATGCTAATTAATATACTGAGCTGCACTATACCTAAGCATCCAACAATAAAGTAGAACATTAAATACACTAGATTTTCCCCATATGATATTTAATATCATATATTTCCATATAATCAATTATTTAGGACAAAAATCTGAGATGGAAACTATGATTCTAAATTAACTTAATAGTGTATACTTATATAGTTGTACAATATCATGCATCAGTGGAATAGAAAAATTTCCACTGTATCATTTCAGGTCAAAATTACAGAAAAGAATATTCTTTAAGATTTTATTTATTATTTTTAGAGAGAGGGGAATGGAGAGAGGCAGGGAGAGAGAGAGAGACATCAATGTGTGGTTTTCTTTCACCTGCCTCCAGCCACGGACCTGGCTGGAGACCTGGTTTATAACCTGGTTATGTGCCCTGGCTGGGAATCGAACCAGAGACCTTTGGGTTTGCAGGCCAGCGCCTTATCTGCTGTGCCACCAGCCAGGGCTCAGAATATTCTTTAATGAGTTTTAAAGCACATTGTTAATAGAATCCACTTTAGTTATTTGTAAAATAGATTTGACTAAAGTGATGGGATAAATTGACCTTAAAACCAAAAGAGCTGCTCTTTTTTTCTGTGAAGGAAGAAAATCTAATATAATAAAATTCTCTGTCCAGGTAGTAAAAGTGCACACAGTTCATACTTGTAAGATAACTACTTTTATATTTTTTTCTTCATGTATGTCAAAAAGCTCCTAGTAGCCACAATGACTATACAGCATTTCATGCATATCATTTAAAAGCTCTGTGTATAATTTTTCATCACCTTGGAAATAATACTTCATTTATTCTACTCAGATTGAAAAAGAACAATATTTGAATAGTTATTTTATCTTAATTGGTCAGCAAATGAAGTGTCATGACATAGTTGAAACAGAAACTTAAACTAAGAATTAAAATATCCAACAACTTTTTAAGTGTAAGTATAGCTCAAAAACATCCTGGGGAATTGGGACTTGGAACCAAAGATTAGCAATCAGGCTGATGACTGACCTATTAGAATAATAAAAGTTATGTATATTAATACTTCAGAATTCCAGTCTGGGTTATGACTATTAACAAGCAAATATTCTCTCCAGTACAAATAAACAGACAACAAATACATTTTAAAAAATAAATGACTTTAAAACTGTTCAATGATTGATGTTTATAGCATGTTAAAATAATTTGTCAAGTGACATATTGAGCAATGTTGTTCCACAAACAGTGACCTATGATTTTGAGTGCCATGAAAGTAAATACCAATACTTTGAAATTTTGAGTTATCATTATCCCAAATTTACTAAATGAGTGTAGTGTGAGTTCTTCATAGCTACTTTAGTGGCCATTTACGGATTCCATATAATTTGAATTATGTGGTATAAATGAGACCATCCTTTTTAATCAGGAGGAAATGAGATGTTACCACAGCGTGAGTTGGCATTCACTATTCCCACAGCTCCTCTCCAGGTGCTTACCACTGGGTGGACTTGGCCTGTGGACTGAATTGGCCAGCCTCTCCGTGTCCCTCAGGTGGCTGCATGATTGGGAAGCCATATGGTGTGATGCTGTAAGCTATATTAAATTCTGAGTCATATTTTGGCCAGCTTTGTTCTCATAACTAAGATGAAGAATTGTGTCCACGCAAATCTCTATACATTGGCTGTTTACTGGTCTAACTAAGCTCACAGTTTTTTCCTTTTCTTTATCAGACATTGGCTGATATAAAATTGCGCTTGAGTTTAAACTTAAAAGCCACAAATTTCGAGGAAGGAAACATAAAACAGAGGGGTGACAGTTTAGGGCCACCCTGCGTTTACCTTTGAAGAAGCAGTCTTCGCTGTGAACGATGGCAATCTTTTGCTTCTTCAGGCAGGCGGCTCTGTGCATGTCACAGTGGTTTTCATAGAATTCCCCATCAGACCCGCACACAGGTTTGTAGTGCCGTTTGCACTGGTTCATGCAGGTGCATTCTGGTTGTCCCGTCTCTCTGCTGACAACACAGTGCCTTCCCAAACCACAGTATTTATTTTCACAGGATCCCAAAGGGCCATTCGGAATGTGGAACCCTGAGGACAAAGAACAGAAAATCATTTGGATGCATATGTCCAAAAAAATGCATTCCTGTTAAAGCTTCAAATGAAAACCTTGGTCTAAGAAAAACCTAGTCATCAGGAGTCAGCTGTTGCACTCAGTAGAGAAGGGACATAGAACCAGCAGATGAACTTTTCCAGGATATATTGAACCTCCTTCCCTTCTCTCCTTGACCTTTCTTCTTTCTCCCCAATGAGTAGTGTGGTCCTTAAGGCCAGGTCTCTAAAATTAAACTGCCTGAGTTTGAATACTGGCTCTACCACTTAGCTTTACATGCTTGGTTTTCACTTCTCTGGGCCTAACTGTCCATCTGTAAAAAGGGGATAATAGTGTAGTCTATCTCATCGAGTTCTACAAAATACCTGTAATAATCTGCAGAGAACACATTCTTGACACACTGTAAAGGTTTAATAAATGTCAACTTTTATAGTAACAGAATTTTGGATAGGAGAAAGAAAATGTATGTGTATAAGGCAGGAAAAGGATATAGGAATGAAAAACAGTGTTTTGAAAACTTCTCAGTGGGTTCTAACAAGTGATTATTTCTGGTTTTGGCCTTGTCAACTTGGCAATCACTTATGTATTTCATGACTGAATTAATAAATTGGGGATTTTCTTGTTACTTATTCACTCCAATAATTTCCACTGGCATAAGGAGAATATAGATGGATCCAGCAGTCTTGTATGAAAACCAAACAACTTCAATCCCTGTGCTTTTACGGGCAGAACTGGCTTTTCCCCTTTGAGAACTTTATCTTGCTAAAAAAATAAAATAAAATAAGGTTGGACTTGGCACATGTAAAACTCCATTTAACTGTTAGTTATTATTAGTAGCATTTTATCTTTATAGAAACGAACTTTAATGACATATGCAAATGAAAAAAATTAATATTTAAAGAATCAATTTTGTTTTTAAATGAAATTTATACAAATACAATTTTTTCATACATATGTAGGTAATTCCAAGGAAAATGGAGCAAAATTAAACATTACCAATAGAAGATGAACACTATCAATTTTTTGATAACAATATAAATTGGAAGGGATGTTTTTTGTGAACAATTTTTAAATATTTGTACTTTGATACTATATTTCAATTGGAAAGAAATAGTCTATAAAATTTAAAACACTAACACAATTTATTGAACAAAGCTTTCCAAAAGTGTTATTTAAAATAATTTTTAAGTTATTGACATTTTGAAAAATATATAATGTGGTATTATTTTTGGAAGTCTGGTAGGCAATAGAATGACCTAGAGAAGTTGTTAAAAAATAGATTCTGCCTCCACTCAACTCCAGATTTTCTGAGTTAGCCCATCTGGGGTCCAGCCCCCAATTTGTATTTCTAAGTTTACAGATGACACTGCTGCTTCTGGTATCACAACTTCTAATTTAGAATGAAAATATATATAATACAAAGAAAAAGACCAGGTAAATAATTATGAAACTTCTTTCACAAAGGAGAAAAGATGAGAAGTTTATGCTATAATGAAAATCATATAAAATAATGCAAGTATTTAGAAGAAATGAGGAAAAGACATAACAAAGAATACAGAACAAGATTTGTTTGTTATAGTATTCCCTGGTGATGTTCAATATAATACATTTTAAAAAGTTTAAAATTATGTCACTCATAAGTATAAATTAATGACCAACCTCAATTTGAAAAATCATTTTCTTCATCCTTCTACAAGTACTTATGGCAATACTGCAGTTAATATTTATAGGGTCCAAATTAATGTTGCCATTTTTGGTGAGAAATGCTCCACTATAAAATAAATCCACTTCTGGTATATTGAGATTGGTGGGTAACTTTCCCAGAATCTCTCTTCTTAAAATTTTCCTTTCAATGCCTATACTCCAGTTCACAGATTTGTATTAGAATACTGGCTATTTTGTAGAAGTTAATGAACTATTTTACACTAGCTAGAAGCTGTGGGGCCCACCTAGCTACTACAATTAAAGAAAATTTAATTAATTCATATGCAATCCCAAAGAAAACTCATGTTATGTAAATGAATAGCTTAGACATATCCTTTTTTGACAGTAATTACCCATGACTAATGCTGAGCTTAAGTTTTAGCTGAGATTAAATCAAATTAATCTGATCAACATGTCAAAAATTACTTTTACATTCATTCAGTCAGAAAATACACTAAATGAATTTTAATCAAGAACTTATAACCTGCTATCTCATAAGTTTATAAAATAACATTTGTTTCCACAAAGGTGCTGTGTATGTAACAAGTACAAATTGGTAGTTACAAAATAGTCACAAGAATGTAAAACATAGGGAATATAGTTACTAATATTGCTATAAATACATATAGAGCCAGGTGGGTACTGGAATATTGAGGGAAACACTATGTTAAGTATATGACTATCTAACCACTAAGCTGTACACCTGAAACCAATACAAAGTTATAATGAAAGTAAACCCTAATTGAAAAAAATCATCTGTAAGTGCCTGTTTAATTTTGCCATCATATTTATTTATCTTAAGGTAACTATAAAAGCAGATATTTTTAAAACCAGGGATTTAGTGAAATTTTATTCATCCAAATTATTTTTAATGTTTAATGCAAATATATTTTTGCCAATTCAGATGACTTTTGATGTTGCCATTTCAAAAAGTTAGATCATTTGAGATCACTATCCAACAGGGCAGAAGCTATTTTTTTATTGGCATTCTCAATTGCAGGATTATAATTTTAATTATGATAATAGAACACTGAAAGAGCCTAAGATACATTCTCAAAACTCTTTCCAACCTCAGCGTGTGACACTGATAAGAGGTTTCTTAATCATTACTGTTATCCTTTCCAAGTTCCATTTAGGAGCCAAAATTCCTCAATTAATTTAGTATTTCTAGCCCATTGAGGACTTACAGTACTTATAATTACACACTTAACCAGATAAATACTTCCACCATCTGTGTGATTTATTTAGATCATAACAATATGTTGGGAAAAAGAGAAACCTTATTTGATCATTTTATTTAGTAACTAGAAATGGCTGGCAGTTATAGATAGGTTAGTATATAGACAGACAAACAGATTGATAACACAGATTATAGTTGAATACGTGGCATTTAAGACCTTATTTTAAGTGCCTGTGTTTATTAAAAGCAAAATATTTGTTCTAACATTTTTTAGTTCTGTAGTTGTTTTGAATGAGATTTAAATTTAAAAAATCTTTTCATTTTCTTAAGTTAGTAGTTAGCTGCCACCTTCCCATATAAGTGAAGTTGATCAGGATGATAACTAAGAAAGTAAATCAGTTATACATAAAGGGAAATTATTTCATTTTATGCAAGTCTATGCAATGAGATGAAAGACATATGCTAAATCAACTGTGAAACTTGAAGTATTTCAGGCTTGGGAATTAATCCAAAACTTTAAAAAACATCTCATGTTTAAAAAACATCTCATTTCTTATTAAAATTTAAAGCAGTAGATTATTCTTTAATAATCTAGGTAACTTCACACAATGATAAAAGTATTAAAAGGCAAAATAAAAAATTAAATAAAAATCAAACATTATTATAGAAGTATATGTTTGGCTACATAATCTTCAGATTCATCATAATGCTGATTGTGAGAATCATACCAGTCATGTGACTAATGTGGAACTGAGGGAGAAATGAAGACATAGCAATTTCTGTTATTAGGTTTGAAATATGGCTTCAAACAAATGACTGCTAGAAGAACACTGCTTAGAATTTAAATGTTTCAAATTTAAAATTTTAAATTATTTCTAATATGCTTTATTTTGAAAAATTATTTTTCTTTCAGAAAAACTGAGTGGAAAGTACAGAGAGGTCTATATACCAATGACAAAAGAACATACAGTGTAATTTCACTTATGTGAGCTTGGAGTAGCCAAAATCATACATATGTAAAGAAGAAATTAGAATGAGTTTCATCCTAGGAATAATCACCTTCCTCTTCTTCTACTCATTGGAAGCAGGAGACACAGATCAGTGTTTTGTAGGCATGATGGGATGCAAAACACAAACCACAATATATAAAAATTGTGGTAATGTGATACACTCACTCTAGAGCACTTAATTTCACCCCAGGGTACATGTGGTTGACGGGAGCCATGGCTCACTTCCTGTGCAGCATCATGGGAGCATTGTAGCACATGCTGCAAGTTCAGGACAAGATCAAAATTTGAAATACACTTTCAATTGTTTTTGCACCGTCATACTGTTAGAAAACTGTAGGTTGAACCATTGTTAAGGAACATCTGTATAGAATTTTAAAATCTCATTATTCTAGGCTCTACTATGATGCTTAGGTCATTGGTCTCCGTGATTTATCTCTATTCTAAAGGTTTACAAACATTTTGCCACTCTGTTTATTATTTTCTACTTTCTGAAAAATCAACTTGGTTTCACAAGTTATTTTATGTTTTTGACTTGTACATATTTGGAAGTTTGCATGTTTAGTTTATTGCTTAACCAAAATGAGTATTATTTTATTAATTTTATTGGTTGAGTAGTTTTCTCAGCTTGCTGAGTATTTTGATACTGGTGTTCTTCCCACCACTGGTTTTTAGTTACTTTTAAACTACCTTGCCCTGGCTGGTAGCACAGTAGATAAGGCGCCGGCCTGAGAACCCAAAGGTCGCAGGTTCAATTCCCCAGCCAGGGCACACAACAAGGTTGCAAACCAGGTCTCCAGTCAGGTCTGTGGCTGGAGGCAGGTGAAAAGCAACCATACATTGATGTCTCTCTCCCTCTCTGCCTCTCTCCCTTCCCCTCTTTCTGAAAATAATAAAATAAAATCTTTAAAAAATAAATAAATAAAATAATAAACTACCTTTAAGTTCATTAATAAATTCTACAATTTACAAAAATACACTGCAATACATAAACATTTTTATAAATGTTTAATTTTTCACATAATTATCTTTTCTACACACCTCTTTACATCATGTTTAATTTGCTTAAATAATAATATCATATTCTACTTCACATTGTTGCAGGCAGATATGACAGTTTTGGTGTAAATGTGGAGGTTATTTCGTGATCTAGCACCTCAGTCTCGTTTCCTGCTAATGTATTCATCATCGAAGCTCCTTTTCAGGGGTTTCTCTCATTATGCCTTTTAAGCTGCTGGTCCAGCTTTAGTTAAAAACTAAAATTCTGTGGTGTTTATAACTGGATGACTATCCTAGTTTCTGTCCTCTATTCATCATTGCTTTCTTGGATATGAAGGTGATGTTAAAGAACTCCCTACACACAGCAATGCCTAAATACTGAAAAGCATACTAAGATACATGTCATTTGCCTAGGTTTGGAAGAGCCTTATATTTTAGTTGAGATATGAGATAATTAAATATTTTATACAGTCAAAAAGTACCATGGGAGATACAAAGTTATGTGAATTATAGAGGAAAAAAATATTTATTTTTGAGGAAAATTAATGAAAACTTCCTAACAGAAGGCAGGTTTAATCAGATATATATTTTTATTACTATTAAGATTTTGACAGGTGGAAATTGGAAAAGGAGGCAACTAAGAAGACAAGAGAGCAATATCCTATGTCCCATAAAGCTCGACACTTCTGTCATTTTTATAGTATACTCACAAGGTGTTTCAGAGTGATAATTTCCTAATTTGGTAAAGCAATTCTTATTATTGTTCCAATACAGGAAAGCTAGCAAAACCTACCATATTTCTTCTTAAAGAGTTTATTTTTAAATAATTATTTACCATATTTTTTTAATTACTAAAAAGCAGCACCAACATAGTGTATTTCTACGCAATTAGTTTTTCAAGTGGTGTGTCTGAAGTGGAGAAGAATAAGAAAACATCTTCAAACCAAGTTTCCCCTTCTAACAATAACCACTCATTGTGTATGTTGACGAAAGCATTTTCCTGAGCATTTTTCTTTGATGTTTGTAACACTCATTTGAAATAAATTCAATTTGTTTTTTATTTTACAAATAATGAAACAACTAGCTAAAAATGGTTACTTGCCATGTCCTAAGTAACAGAATTAACTGGTGAGTGATAGTTCCTGGCTTCAAAGTCATGTCTGTTTGAGCGATTAACTGCTACATTATTCTGCCTGAATTTTGTTCCTATTAATTTTTATAATCCTGGTGGAATGTACAGGGGGTATGTATTATAGAAAATTGAAAATACAACATGAGCTTAGTAAATAGTATAGGAACCTGAATGTAGCAACCATCTACATGAAATAATAGGCAAAGATATAAGTGAATATGTGATAAGAAAAATAAGTATATATAGAAAGGAGAATTGTAAATATAGCAACTTGGCCTTTAGAAAAAGTTTTCTCAGACAACTGGGAGTACCATCACTCTAAGTCATAAAAGAACTAGTCACTTTAAATTAAAGTCTCATTTGCTTACTAGTGGTTAGGGGCGTTGGGCCTGGAATCTTATGGCCTGAATTTAAAGCCTAGTTCCATCAGTAACTGGTTGTGCAATCTTAGTTTTCTTGGTTTCTTTTGCTTTAGTTTTCTCATCTGTAAAATGTAGATGGTAATAGAACTGGTCTCAAATAGTTATTATAAATTAATACATGTAAAGCCCTTATAATACTACATGTCAGATAATAACTGCAACCTTAATGTCAGCTATTATTAATATAAACATTGTTGCTGCTATTTCATTCTAATAAATAATCAAAAAGTAGGCAATTTTCAAAGGATTTATAATCCAAAATCCATGTGTCATTTAATACACATTGAAACAATGTTTAATATGATAGGCTCCCAGGTTAGCCCACAAACTCTTCTTAAGCCACCATGTTTCAATGGTATACTGATATTTTCTAGAAAATAACATTATGTATAAAATATCCTTAAACAAAATGCAGCCAACTGTTTAACTTTGGACTTCATGACCGTATTTCTTCTGTTGTAGGAAATTTTCTATCTGCATTGTCAACTTATCAAGTAATGAAAGTGACACCTCTTCCTGTTCTTACTTGATTCTATTTGGCACCAGGGCTCCCACTTGGCAGAGCATTTGTATGAGGTCAGTCAAGAGAACAACAAGGTGGTAGGGAAACAAAAACTTTGGAGACTAATTATTCCTCTCAATTTTGATTCCCACAGCATTTTTGTTTCCAATTTATTCTCTGTCCTTGGGTGTACAGTGTCCATGTCGCAGAGCTTCTGCCTCTCCTCAATAAGGAATCACAGCAAGGTCAACCGCCCCATGATGATTTTCTGAGAAGGGAAATCCTGTGCTGCTTCATAACCGCCTGATCACCAACGACTGTTGCGGCCACAGAATGCATCTCTGTCATCAAAATCCTGGTAGACGTCTGGGGCTACATAGCCAGAGCAATCTCCCTATCACCAGGATGGGTAATTAACAGTTGGACTGCTCATGGAACTTTTCTATACAAGATGAGGACTTTGCTCAAGCCTCTGGGTATCACAATTTGCCTTATTTGCACATAATTCTGTTCCTTCTGACTTCCAGTCAGCCCTGTATTAGCTTCCTTATATTCAACTTTTAGCCAATTAGACCCAATTAACAAATTTCCTTCCTACAGTTTTCACTAGTCCTAATGGTAATCGACAGATAAATTTAAACATGTTTCACAGAGTCTTATGAGAAATACATAGATTTAAAGGCCCTATCCCAAGAAAAAGAAACACACCAAAACTGAAACTACCTTCACCCAATACACAGCTTCCTTTAATGAAATATGGATTAAAGTTTCTTGATAATTATCTTGGGACATTTTAGAAATTAAGAAAGCAATGAAGAATTTTCACATAGAGTTTACTATCACATATAATATACACAATCTAAGTATGTGTATGTTTATTATAGAGTATATATACACTAGTGTACTTATATTTTCCTAAGTATATTTCTGCTTTACTTTGGCAAATTGAAAACATGAACACCATTTTGCTCCCTGCTAACACCTTTCAAATCCACTAAAAATTATTTTTAAAGGTTGAGAATGAGAACTAAAGAAAACAAACAAAAAAAAATATTAGAAGTTTGAAAACATGTGGCTAAGTGGGAACTGACTTAGTAACCCTAATGCAGCTCAATCTCAGAATTCAGTGAGCAATCTCAAAAATTTTGAGAGCCTTATTTACTGCACAGACTCCTTAAAAAAAGTGCATAAACTAGCAATACCAAGTACTTCAGAAGGTGAGAGTGCTGGGGATTTTAATATAGAGGCATATACTGAAAACTGAGAACAGTCGAAATTACCTGATCCCTTCCATTGCAGAGCCCTGGAAGAAGCTGGAGGTTCACTCAGACACAAACCACACGAAATTGGAGAACAGTAAAAGCTGAATGGATGAGAATAATGCATTCCATCCCAGCCCCTGCATGACAGTTGACAGTCATAGGCACAGGGTGATTAAAACTATTCTCTGGGGATCTATAATCTGACATTGGGTGTGCCCAGGCCACCCAGGCTGAAGTTTACAATTGAAAACATTACCTAGGGTTCAGAAATTCAAAGTCAGCTATCTGATGTTCCTCCTCTTAATAAAAAGCTGAAGGCAGCATTAACTGGACATTTGGGTAAATTCTTTAAGATGGCAAATAAAGCTAGAATAAACAAATAGATAAAATCAATGAAAATATGTAGAAAGAAAAAATTTTAAACAGTAATTATATCCTCATAGAAATAAAAAGTTATTTCTGAAATAAGAATAAGAACATTTATAAAAACGAAATGGAGCTACTGAAAATTAAAAGCCTGATGGTTAAATGAAAACTTCAAGAGGAAGTCTGGATAATGAAGTTAAGAAAATCTTACAAAAAAAAGTAAATAGAAAAAAAATGATAACCCTCAGAAGGAATATATAAACAGATACAGATATTACTTTCAGAACTCCGAAGTCCAAATAATAGATAGTCCAGATGGAGAGGAAAGAAAACCAGGTGGTAGGATATAATTAATAAAATTGCTAAAATAGTTACCAGAATTAAAGGACGTGAATTAACAAATTCAGAGTTTACCCAGTGGTCAGTACAATGAAGTAAAAGAGATTCACACCATGACCCATTGTGAAATTGTGAAATTTTATATATTGAAAACAAAGCAATAAGCTTTCAAAAAAAGAGAACAAAAGACCTGTTCATACAAAATAGATTAAGAGTCATAATTATCAATAACAGGGAAAGCAGAAGGCAGAAAGCCACACAGAATTCTGAAGGATAAGAACTTTATGCTGAAGAAGTCCCTGTGTCTGCTGTCCCTCCGGGTCCTAGTCCTGAGGACAGTTCTGTCCCTCTATAGAGGCATTTCTGCTCTGACTTCCTTTTGAGAGCTGGAAGTAGGGAATGGTAAACTTAGAAGCAAAAAATGCACAGACCCCTCTCTCTGTCCATTATTTCCGCTGTACTTTACCTCCGGATTCTTACTACAGCCCTGCCAGTTGTCCTACCTATTGCAAATGTTCTGGTCTTTATGATACTCTAATATGGTGGCTCTTCTGAAATCATTTCCCCTCCTTCCAACATATATAGTTCATTGTCTCACCCTGGCTCCCCTGAAGTCTCACATTATGTCTTCTCATCTAAGAGGCCTTCACCTACATCCTTCTTTCATAGCCTTTCTTATGCTACTTCACTACTCAAGTATCTTCAACCATCACTACCACCAGCACTCATCTTATCAATGCACTCTTGTAGAACTCTGTGTTTTTCTCCATAACATTTAAACAAAACTGTGATATAAGGCTACTTGTTTGAACATTTGTGTAATATCTGGTATTTGAGCAAGATTATCTAAGAAAGCAAGGATGTCACGTTTGTTCAACAACCATAGCCTTAGGACCTAGAAGAGGCCCTGATGAATCTTAACAAGTGAATGTATTTTTGTTTTATTAAAGATTTTATTTTATTATTTTTAGAGAGACGGGGAGGGAGAGAGGCAGAGAGGGAGAGAGAGACATCATTGTATGATTGCCTTTCACCTGCCTCCAGCTATGGACCTGGCTGGAGACCTGGCTAACAACCTGGTTATGTGCCCTGGCTGGGAATAGAACCAGTAACCTTTGGGTTCACAGGCTGGCACCTTATCCACTGTGTCACCAGCCAGGGCATGTGTTTGATACAGTAGTAGATGTTGTGTGCCAGAAACACAAAAAGAAAAATATATTATCAAATTGTATATATTGTGAAGTTAAATACATTTATATACAATTTAAAGTGAATACACACACACACACGATAGATACTTAACAAAAATGATTCTACAAAATTTCCATAGTTTATCTCTGGCCCCAACCAATCAATAGAGACCACAACCTAAACTTCTTTAACCAACATGATGAATGGTTTTTCCCAATGGCCCCTCTCCTGAAAGCTGTCAGGAAAGCAGTCTCTAAGCACTGGCTCACCTGTGACTCCAGCTAGGCACCATTTCCTCAAAAAACCCTTACTTTCTTTGCTACAAATTTCGATTCACATCTGATTGGGCATTGATGCCCACAGGCAAATGGAGCCTTTTGATCCTGTAGTAACAGGGGAGAGGGTGTGCAACGTTTCACAAAGGTCTTCAAATGAGAATGTGCATACCTTGACTAGAGCTAATTTAATGAAAGGAGAGGACATCCAACCCAAATTTCGTTTAGAGTTTTCTTTACCTCTCATTTGCAGTTGAAATGGAGAGACTACTAGATGGCATATGTACGTGTTTGAGGAATTCTAATGTTTAGAAGGAGGGAATGTGGGCTTGCCAGTGCTTCTGTACAGCTTTCTACTGAGGGAATAGGCAGTGTGAAAGAAAATACTGTCTGGATATTTAGTGAATCTGTGGATCCTGGTTCTTCCTCCTACCTGTGGAATAAGGATAGCTCTATATTATGACTTTGGTTGGGTTCCCGAGACCAGCTCAACTCTAAATTCACTTATTACTTAAAACACCTCAAGTTGGCTTATATCCTTGCAAATGCAATTATAAATATTATATCAATACAACTGTGGAAAAACCATTTTTGATGTTATCCTTTACATATAAGTAACATTCCTTCAGATCAGCATACCAACAGGAATATGGCATATAAGTGAAGAGAAATGGTTGATATCCTACTGCTTAACATACATAATGGATATGGAAATAGAGGGCTCGCACAAGAACGTTCAAGGATTCATGGGATACCTTTTAGCCTTTCTGTGTGAGCAATTTTGTTACAGATCCATCACAAAGCCACGCAGTTCATTTCTATGGCTCTACCTATGTGTCCCTCAACCCTGCTTTACGTTGTTTGAAAAATTTATCTGCAGAAGTTCACAAAAGACATCACAGTAATTTAGGCTCTACTGAAAAATTAAAATGTACATGTCCTTACCCAGAGAAAAGTTCCTTAATTTTTTCAACTATAGATGACAAATGTGTTAAAACATTTTAGCAGAGATGTCATATATGTATATACATATAAATGTGAATTAATACGTAGAAAATGCATAACTGGACACAAATGACTGTTCACACTAGTATTTTTGCATTTATATTACTCAAAATTAATTATTAACATGCAATGTGTTTTTCTTATTTCCACATTGACATTATTATGAATAACTAATAATGATGGCTGAAAACAAATTATATTGCAAGCAATTCTTTTAAGAAAGACAGAAAATTATTCATGTGAAAATGTTCCTTGAACTCCCCTTGCCATAATTTACCTTTTTCTCTTCCTTAAGGACAAGGTTTTATGCTTCCTACACACATGTATGGGGGTGTTTGCTGTATTTAATAAGGAAAGGATAGAAAGTAGCGGGAAAGAAGGAGATAGAAAAGCTCCCAACCAAGGTTTGTGTGAAACATTAGCACAAAGAAAATTCCATGGAAGTAGGTGGTTGCCAGAAAATTTGAGAATAGGGAAGCTTTGGGAAGTGTCAGTGTAGATTATGAACAGAGATGACACTTGTCACCCTGTGTTTACCTGTACCTAAGAGAAACCAACCCCAGCCTAGCTTTATATGACACAGAATGCCTGGCCTGAACTCAAAATCCAGGGTTGATTCTGGTTCCGGCTTGGCTCTTTTCAGATACTGATCTATGTCACCATACATTTTTTTTCTTTTCTTTTTTTTTTACTCTCAAACTCTTTTCTTTAGTATTGGCCTTTTTGTTTTCTGAAGTCATCTTTCCACCCAGCAGCTAGGATGAGTCCAGGTTACTCTACATTTACATTTTATCTCAGAAAGGAGATACCTACTTCTAGGATCTCAGCCTGTTCAGAAGGTTTCTAATTGCCTATAGTTGGATCCTGTGCCCATCCCTGGATTAGTCCATAAATCTAAAATCTGATAGGTCAGGGCTGGTGGCATGCACCTTTGACCTAAAGTATGGGCAGGTTACTAAGTAGCTTTATCAAACTGACTAAAGCAATTTCTAAATGAAAATATTATCAGACAAAAAATAAAAGTATCATATTTTCTTTTTATGGTCTTGAGAGACAGAAGGAAAGGAATTCTTTTAATTACTTATTCCTGTTATCTCTTATAATTTACAAAGACTGAGCCATATAGTTCTCACTCTGAGAATATTTATTCTGCTTACATAATATAAAGATGATATTAAGCTAAACCAAAAGGATGGATATTTCTTGCGAGATCTGGGATAGGAATCAGAGCAATGAGGATGAAGGAATAAAATGTTTCCTTTAAAAAGTAAAAATCATTTTCTAATCTCACCCAGTTTTAGTTCTCTAATAAATGTAGAGGTATGATACATTTATATCTGAATATTTTGATGTATATATTTAGCTTATTTTGAGATAGAATTTTATATTTGTAAATGCATAGAAATTTTAAATACTCAGTTTTAACAATTTTACATGCTTGATATAAACATTACTCATATCAAGATATATGGTATTTCCATGACCTCATTAAGTTTACTTCTGGACTTTCTCATCAATTTTCAAGCTTATGCCCCACATCAGAGAAAGAAGCACCATTCTGATTTCTGTCCAACATAGTTATTACCCATACGATTCTTAGGGGGTTCCAAGGAAATGTTACAATTTAATCAGAAAGGAAAAATAAACTTCAGGGCAAATAAACTATTATATAATATTTGTCATCATCATACAAAAGGAATCATAAAGTATAATCGTGTGTGTGTATGTTTGCACACATGTGTACACGCACATGCACCCAGAAGGAGTTAATTACCGTGAATATGCTTAAGGCTCACAGACATGGAATGGAACCCTGATTTCTAGCACCATAAAAGTTTTGTTTGCTTTGGCCTCATATCAGTACAAGTATATATTCTTTGCTCTTTGGCATGTTTCATTCAACCTAATTTTCAGAGATTGTCCATTTTATTATATATACTATCTGTTCTTCTATTTTCAATGCTGAGCAGTATTTATGCCCCTATATAAATATATCAATACCTAGTCACCCATTCACCTATGGAGAGTTACTTGGGTTTTCTCCTATTTGGGGCTATGATGACTAAGGCTGTAATGAACATCTATGGGCAAATATTTTTGTGGGACCATGTTTTTACATTTTAGGTAGATATTTAGTAGAATTTTATTGTCACAAGATAAATTTGTATTTCATTTCATAAAATACTGCCAAACTATTCAAAGTAGCTTATTACCATTACACTCTTACGTGAGCATTCCACCATGTGCTATACCTTTATTAAACCATGATGCTGCCATCCTTCTTTATTTTAGTCGATATAGTGACTATGGGATGGCATATCATTTAATTTTCCAGATCAAATTTTAATTTTCCAGATGAATGATGATGATGAACATCTTCTAATGTAACTATAGGACATTCGTTGTCTTTATTATTTTAAGGTTCTGCTCAAATTGTTGGGCCATACTATTGGGTCATATATTATTTTATACTGATTTCTAGAAGGTCATTATCTACCTCTTTGGCTGATATATATCTGTGGATATTTGCATGAGTGTATGTGTATGCATGGGTCTTATAAGGGCTGTGGTCCAACATACAATAAAAACTAGAAAGCCTTGGAAAAACGCCTTTCTTGACTTCCCTATCTTGTCCCTGTTCTTAGTCCGCAGTGCTTCAGACTCTGCGAAGACACAATGCGCCCAAGGAGCACTGTTTGCAAAGCATCTGCTGTACAGCCAGTAGCAGTCATGGCTAATATGTCCATGGTTGAGAATGTTTACCCTGAAGGAGTTTACCTAAATTCTTCCGCCCTTCTCCCCACGTGCAGCAACCAGTCTTCTAGTTACTGAAGGCCCAGGACGGCTCAGTCTGGTTTCTCTCATTATCCTGCCTTCAGTCTTTAACAGGCTCCAGGTGCCTCAGGAAAGCTCTGGCCACCCTTTTGGTCCATGTTTCTCCTTTTGCCTAAACTCCTGCTCTCAACTCTGGGAAGAGTTGGCAAGTAGGTGAAGACTTGATTAGAGGGCGAGGCCCTTCAGGATTCAAAGCCATCAGGCCAACAACACTTGACCACTGTTATTATTGTTGTTATTGCGGTTATTACTCTATTTTTGTTCATTTCTCCTTATCTTGTTCTCTGGCGAATTCCTCCTTTTTCATCCACTCCACCAGGGATGAAAACAGACATAGCTCTCTTCTCTCCTACATGGGGCTTATCACATCTTGAGTTTTAGGTTACTGGGATTTCCTCATATCTCTAATGAGTCAGTTCTCTTGCTTTTTATTATTATTAAAAGAAAAATAATATTCCCTTGCAATGACCTTTCTCTGAGAAACAGAAGTCTACAATGCTTAATGTTAAATATGTACTAACTAATCCTGAGTTAAAGGCATATCTTCAAAATTAACTTACATATTAATATTTAAAGTATTTTAACTATAGATACTTCGGAAACAATAGTATAAAGTTTCAAAGTCAAATATCATAATGGGTTTAGATCTACAATTTTAACTAAAGTATCTTATTGCACATTTTTGTGCAAAATTATTGGAACACCTTTTGTGATTTTAAATTTATCTAGTTTGTATCTGAAATTTTTATATATTATTGTGTTTTTACATAGGAATGCAGTTTTATTTTTAAAGTAAAATTATGTATTCTTTTTAGAATAATAGCAGTGGAAAAATAATTTCATAGAAAAGTCTTAACATAATTCTCACCTTAGTTGTACAGATAGAAAAAAGGTTTAGATGCCTCTACAACCAAATTCACGAACTTTTTTATTTGAAATATATAGCCTTCAATCTATTACATGCTTACTCATTGAATGTAATGAAAATATAAGGCCTTTGACAGAACATTAAATTAAAAATAATCTCTGAATAAACACAGCTTTGCAGAAATATAATCTAACTTGACAAATAACCAAAGGTATTTAAAAGCTCAAAGTGGCAAAATAAAAGATCTCCTTTTTTAATGTGACACCATTCATCTCACTAGCTTTAATCAGACTTTTAGGTATTGTTCTCTTTCCTTTTGATAGAAGAGAATTTTTGACATTTGTCAACACAGTCAATAGTTCTTTCCGATCTTATTGAAAAATGTGCCTCAGGGGAACTAGAGATGTAAAGTGAGAAAGAGATAAAAACCCAGACAAGGAAAAGAAGAAAATGATGAAGCGGTTTTCAAGTGATCATCACAAACTGATTTGAGAACAACAGTTTAACACATCATATCATATTAAGATTTAAAAAAATACTGCATAGTGCTTTTTGCCACGAAAAATATCTGAAACTTTTACTTAAGGTTTACTTTGGATATCAAGTATCTACTTAGAAAGTATAAGAAACCATCTAATCTTTAAATGTAAACATTCTTATGCACTAAAGGGATGCCACCTGGCTTTGAAAATAAACATGACTAAGGTATTAGATTCCTTGTACAAGTCAACAAATTAAATTTATTAATTTTGTAAAGAGTTTTATTTCTCTATTTATTTATTTTTAAAGAGAGGGGAAGTGGGGAAGAGAGGGAGAGAGGGACCTGGTGACCTGGCTCATAATTCAGGCATGTGCCCTGACTGGGAATCAAACCCATGACCCTTTGGTTCACAGACCAGCACTCAATCCACTGAATCACACCAGGAAGGGCACATTAATTTTTTAAACAAGTAATGGAGAAAAGCCTAAGCATGGTGCTAAGCTCAGAAATCAAATGATCAAGGTGTAAATTTATAGAGTATATTTTAGTTTCTACCAAGCCAGTTAAGTGGAAGCTCACTGTCAAGTGCTTCGGAAAATTGTTGTTCTAGAACTGAAATTTAGCCATTACAGTCATAAATTTAAGAACTATTATTTTATTAAAAACATGACCATATACAAAACTATGATGTGTTTATAGACAGCTAAGCATACATTAAATTATATGACGATTTACCCTTGGCGCAAAGCAAGATTCCTTATTCTCAATAATACCAGACAAAAATGATTTAGACATTTATCTGCCTGGAGGCCCTGAAGATAGATGGCTGATGAAAGGATTATTTTAGTTCCCTTTCTCTCCTAAAGAATGTGTAATCACAGGTACCCTAAGGAGATTATTTAAAGCATACTATAAAAACATAGCTGTTTGGGCTCTACATTTTTAAGATTTGTACTCTAATCTACAGCATAATGTGCGAGTCTGTGGATTCAATTTGAGCACACAACTTCAAGAATATAACTAAGTCTTTCTGTTAACTATTGATTACCTCATTTAAATCTTGGTGAGATTAGATAACTATAAAATATAAGCTTTCTGAAATGTTTTTTGTAGGTTTAAAATTTAAAGCCCTGGCCGGTAGCACAGTGAATATGGCGCCAGCCTGTGAACCCAAAGGTTGCAGGTTCCATTCCGCAGCCAGGGCACATAACCAGGTTGCAAGCCAGGTCTGTGGCTGGAGGCAGGTGAAAGGCAACCATACATTGATATTTATCTCCCTCTCTCCCTTCCCCTCCCTCTAAAAAAAAAATTAATATTACATTCCAATAATTTGTGACAAGTAATACTAAAGGATTTGAAAAATATTATAAAATATGGGAGAACTTTCCTTACGGACACTACATTTATTTTATATTATAGATGATATATAACAGGCACCACTAACTTATAAATGGTATTTGTCCATGTGAATTCAACTGACAAATTAGTCATGTATTAAATTGGCCAATAATTTATTTAGCTTTTTCCATATAATGGCTCTAATAGTGCTTAGTGGTCTTTAACTTCATTTATAACATTGTTAGATTGTATTGTGACAGAAGTCATATCAGCATGTATTTTTAAAATTTATAAAAATTGCTGAATTTTTATGCAGCCATTTTAATATTGAAGATGGAAGATATACATTTTCAGTATATTAGGCTTTATTATTTCAAGAAAAGTAAAAATGTAACTGAAACGCAAAAATGGATTTGTGCAGTGTATGGAGAAGGTGTGGTGACTGATCCAACATCTCAAAAAAAGGTGTGTGAAGTTTCTTGATACTATTGACATTTTGGCCCAAAGCTGTCTTATGCTTTGGAAGATGATTAGCAGCACCCCTGGCCTCTACCCACTTGAAGCCAATAGCAAGAGATAGCCAACACACTCATAAAGTATCCAAATCAGTAAAGTCATTGGTGAAAACTCAAACTCAAAATGTGTCTCTTATGGGAAAATATAAACAGACTTTTGGGCCAACCCAATATTTGACAGAATTGACATACTTCTTTAAGGAGGTAGTTTAATTTTACTTTGATAGAATTAAATAACTATTTTTGTATTGTTTGAATAAAGTTTCACAATTTTAGGTCACCAGAGAATGGCTAAGCACCTATTTTTAAAAACTGGGTAGAAATATTTTCAATCCAGAGAGAAAACCAAGGAAATTGCTTCAGTTTGTATATCTCAAACCCTGTCATTATCCCATGGAGTAGATTTTTTAACAATGACTTTCAAATGGTTTCTGTATAATTGTAAGATATATAACCTTTATAGAGTCCGGTAACAGTATTAAAGAGTACATTTAAATTAGAGGTTGGTTTTACCACAGAAAACTACATCCCATACAGAGAAGGTAAATTCTTCTTTTATGTCTAAGAAGCAATTACAAAACTTGATTATGTGGCCACAAAGAAAGGTAACCCTAATTTCAGAAAGTAGAACTCCTCCATACTACATCTTTTGATCTCAAGGCAATAAAAAGTTAAATAAGTAATAAAAGAATAACTCCAAGTAAATAATGTAAATAAACCAAAAATCTTATTCTAAATAAATGCTATATTATGTCAAAATAAAAACTGAAATTAGAATTTTGAAAAAACTATAACATTATATAATAATAGAGGACATAGGAAGCTCACATTCAAAAACATTTATCTTTATATGCTCATAAAAAGCAAAAACCTTGAAATAAACTAGTCTAAGTATTTAATATAACAAATCAAAACTGGGCAACAAAATACATTAAAACAGACTCTCCCTAATACATACACCTAGCAGCCTAGCTGAGATGGACTGAACTGTTCTTCCACAAACAGAATCTGTATTTGGAATGTGCAAGACAGCCCATCTTAGCATATTCATTATGTTACTCTTGTTGTTAAGGTGGTCATGCGACATGGTTTTAATTAATAAGTGAAATATAAGTGAGTTAAAATTTGACCAACAAAAGACCCTGTTTCTCACCTTCTTCATTATTGAAACACAGAGAGATCGGTGGAAGTACATGAGCCGTAAAACTGTAAGGATAAAAATCACACTCTAATCATGACAGAAAACGAAAGTAAAAGAGGGCCCCAGCTGCTGTGGCTCAGTGGATTAGCACTAGCCTGGGAACCCAAAGGTCACTGGTTTAATTCCCAGCCAGGGTACATAACCAGGTTGCAAGCCAGGTCTCCAGCCAGGTCTGTAACTGGAAGTAGGTGAATGGCAACCATACATAGATGTTTCTCTCCCTTCCTCTGTCCTCCCTGCCCTTCTAACAAATAAAATCTTTAAAAAGCAGGGGAAGAGCCCTGGCAGGTGGCACAGTGGATAAGGCACTGGCCTGTGAACCCAAAGGTCACTGGTTTGATTCCCAGCCAGGGCACATAACCAGATTGCAAGCCAGGTCTCCAGCCAGGTCTATAGTTGGAGGCAGGTGAAAGGCAACCATACATTGATGTCTCTCTCTCTCTCTGCCTCTCTCCCTTCTCCTCTCTCTAAAAATAATAAATAAAATCTTTAAAAAAACAAAAAGGGAAAAAATGTAATTTATAAACTCTGAATACAAACACATTATATTATCACCACACTTTCGAATTAATGGTTATTCTTTTCTTTGCCCTTCCCATTCAGGGGACTTTCTTTAGCTAATAAAATAATGGAAATCAGAATGCAAACATGGACTTGAAAAAAGCTTGCTCAATTGTTTATTTTGCTTCTTAATGAATAAAAAGATGCCTAAGATACAGCTACTGAAGAGATGAGGCAGATGTGGACACAGCCAATGCCGTCCTAGACCAGCCAAGCAGGATGAAGCCTCTTGCATAAAATAACAGATTTAATAGCTTTAGTAAGACATAATCGATGTACACTTAACTACATAGATTTAAACTATGTAAATTGTTTTGTAAAAAATTATATATTAAATAGTTAATAAGTGTAAGTTTTAAGACATCTCTCTTCAATATGAGTTCTCATCATTGACCTTAAAATAGTATTTTTGCATGCATATACACTTATCTTGATTTTTCTAGCCTTTGGGGATTGTTGAGCTTCATGGACATGTTAATTTATCATTTTTTACAATTTGAAACACAGTATTCAGAACTCCGTTACATGTGTCATTTCCAGGACTCTCATTACACATGCTATGACGATGCTTGAAGGTGGCCTATAGTACACTGATGCTCTTAACTTTTTTAACCTCATTTCTATTTTTGCTATGTTTTGGATAATTTTTATTGACATGTCTTGAATGTTAGCAATTCTTTCTTCTGCAGTGTCCGATTGACTATTAATCCCTCCATTGTATTTTTCATAGCAGACATTGCAATTTTCAAATTTAAAAGTTCAATTTCGGTCTTTCATTATATCTTCCATATTTCTAATTAATACTTTCAGTCTTTCCGCTAGTTCCTTGAATTTATGGAATACGGTTATAATATCACCTCTGTCATAGGTTTGTTTTAATTAATTGGTATTTCTTCTCATTGTGTATTACACTTTCCTGATTTTTAACATGCTTGGTGAGTTTTGATTAAATAGAAGGCACTGTGAATTTCACCTTCCAGGGAACTTGATATTTTTGTATTCCTATAAATACTGCTGAATTTTTCCTCTAGGATGAAATGAAGTCGCTTGCAAACAGATGGAATCTTCTGCAACTTGCTTGTAAGCTTTGTTTAACTTGGTGCTGAACTCGGCTCACTTCTCACGCAAAACCCTTCTGAGTCTCTTTCAATGTGCTTCTTGAATTGTTAAATATTCTGTGAATACTTTGGATGGTAGGAAAAGAACTAATCCCACCCATGGGAACTCCAGGAATTGTTGCCTCTAATCCCTTCAGCTTCTTTTCCCCATCACAAACCCTTCTCTCTCACAGGCCTGCGCTGGTGGGAAATCAGGCAAAGCCTCAAGAGAACATTTCTGCGCATGTCCGGAAGTCCTATTTTCTTCTGTGCTGTTCTCTCCTTTCCAGTACTTTGTCTTTTAAACTCTAGTTGCATTCGCCTCTCCCAACTGGGTCTCTGATTCTTGAAATCAGGGAGACTGCGGGGCTCTAAGATGCGTTTCCCTGGGTCCTGGTCTGGAAACTTCCCAGCCTATTAACTGGGGCAGACATAGTTCTCACATTGCTGATTGCCTGTCTCAGGATTCTTTGTTCTTGATGCCCAATGGCTAAAACATAATTTCACGTGTTTTAACCTCATTTTTCAGGTGTTTCAGGTAGGAGGCTGAATCCTATCCTTGTTCCTTCATCTTGACTGGAAGCATAAATCTTGTAATAGAGCTTGAACTTCCACTCTTATAAACTACTATTTTATGCCAGGTGAGAAGAAATTTATTGTAATGTAGACCACAAAGAGTTATAACTTGCAATGCAATAAGCCCATTTCATTGCATCTAACATGTTAGATGCACATTTTCCTCATATTTTTAACATAGATGTAACAACTTAATTTATAAGATTTTATTTTTTATTTTTTGTAGTATCTAAGTAAACCCTTACAGTGAAAGGCATTTTATGTTCAGTGTAACTGTTCCTCAAACAGTTACACTTTAGGTAAATAGTTCTTTACTTGATGCATAATGACTACCTATTATGTTAAAAAATTTGTAGGCCCTTAACATAGTTCTAATAACAATTGAGATAATAGTAACTACTACAAGAACTTAAAAATTTTCAATTGATATATTTTAATGATGTGAATAATATTATTCACATTAACAAAAAGTAACACATGTATGAGAAATACCATCCATTTAGATTAGAGGTTTCTTGGTATAGAAATGACTTTGGGAAATTTTAACACTGTTTCTACCCTCCTGAGTTTTGTTCCCTAAAATTTATTGGGTGAGAATTGGCTGCCTGAGAAAGCTAATGCAAAGGTGTGCTATTGAATTAGCCTTTAACACAAACAGTAACTCACTGAGTGGTGTCCCAGTTGTCTAGAAGAATGAACTATGCATTAAATTCTCATCTAGGGAGCAGTTTACACAGAAGACTAATTCCGGCTTCCTGTATGCCCAGCATGACAAAGCTAGCATTTCAAAGTATTCCCAAATCCCAAACTAAAACCACCAAATTAAGCAAAGCAAGGCAAATATGCACTTACTACCTACAATGTAATTAAATAAAAATAAGTTTCAACACTTGAATGTTCAGTTACCTTACTTGCTTTTCCTGTATCTATCTCCATGCTAAAAGATCAACAGACAGGCTGGACTATACAGAATTTCAATATATCTTAACTAATAAAATTTATATATAGTCACCACAAAATAAATGAGTGCCAGAATATGTCCAGCTAATGGATTTGGTCATTATGTAGAAACATTTATGTAACTGGCTGAAATAAACTGATCTCTTTCAAATTGCTTAACTATAATATTCTTCTTGTGTATGATGGGGATTCCCTCCAAAAAAGTGGGATTATCTTCTGGAGGATGGGTCCTTTGCAGTACAGGGTTCCCCTGCCAGCCGAGTATTCTAGGAGCCCATCTGTGTCAGCGTACCAGCTGGCATTGTTGTGAGAGGCTGCACTTGGCTTCAGTGTAATTTTTTGAAGATTTAATGCATTTGCCCACTTCATGATAGGCAATTTACAAGCACACCTGCCTACACAGTGCTGAGTATTCAGCATTTTGTTTTTTTTTTTTAAGATTTGATTTATTACTTTTAGAGAGAGAGAAAGGGAGGGAGGCAAAGAGGGAGAGAGACATCAATGTATGGTTGCCTTTCACCTGCCTCCAGCTAAAGACCTGGCTGGAGACCTGGCTTGCAACCTGGTTATGTGCCCTGGCTGGGAAATGAACCAGTGACCTTTGGGTTCACAGGCTGGAGCCTTATCCACTGTGCTACCAACCAGGGCTTTATTCGGCAGTTTTTGACCAAAAAAAAAAAAAAAAAAAAAAAAACCCAGAATGACTCCCCATGCCCCACACTCCTTATTCATTTAATCCCACCCTGAGCAACATTTTTGTTTGTTTTGCTGGATGAAAAGAAGTCTTCAAAAGGATGCTTTTTGCCAATGTGGAAATGGTGGGGGAAGGGGGGAACAGCAGAAGCACTAAAAGGCATCTAAACCAATAAGTTCAAAAACTGTTTTGAGCAGTGGAAAAATACATAGGTGTATTGCATCAAATGGAGAATACTACACGAAGGTGACTGAAGTTTAAATACATAAGAATACATATACACTTTTTTATAAGTAAGTTTCTTTTTAGGGGTCCCCCTCATATATTGTTTGATATTTACTTCAAGACAGAAGTGAATCTCCTGCAAAACTATCTGCTTTCCCCAAATACAAGCCTGTTACAGCTTTAAAATAGTAAGAAAAATCAGAGATCATTTAAAGCAAAAATAACTTCAGAAGGTTCAGTTCTTAGTGGGAAAACTAAGTTCACAATCCAAGAAAAAAATTATCAGCCACAATGCTAATAAATCAGGGAATGAAATGAGCTTATTTGTAAGTGAATATGAAAATGGTTAATTTTAAATTTTCATTCTATCCATATGTACCATTAAATATAATTACTTAGTGAAGATTTCTCATGTATACTTTCCAGATTACACGTTTTCAATTTATTTTATTTTGCTCTTTATTTTGAAAAGAAAAGTGAGCTTAAAGGGATAACTTTGGCTATCATAGATCTTAAAATTTTAAATGATACTATACATACTCAACTTATTTACTTGGCCTTAAACAGTTAATAAGCAAATGAATAACATGTTAAATACTTCACATACACAAATAATTCTGAAGAACATCCTCCCTTTATGGAATAGACATCATTTCATATTAAAGTTCTCTGAACCTTGAAAACTGTCTTTTAATTCCCCAAACTGACTGTTGACAAAAGATATCTTGGTACAACAGAAAAATATCAACATCTCCATAGTTGAAGTGTGGTGGTAGTTTTTTAATTGTAAAATTCAGTTAATACCTAAATATTAATTAAAAAGTTGTCTCTCCTGTCAACTTCAATGAAAAATTGTATCATTATTTGTCACATGACCTAAATCTAACATAATAATTATTAAAATTCATAAAACAGATGTAATTATACGTATATTTGTTTGATTACCCAAATTGGGTGAACCTATGTCATTTGGAACAAATAAATTCTCTACCACTATTCAACATGTATTTCAATTATATATCTATTAACTATATCATTATAAAATATGTTAATATGACATCATGTATATTTATGATAATAGAAAATTTTTATTTCTAAAAATGGAGTCTTAAATACTCAAAGAACATTTCAAACATGAGTAAAATCTAATAAACTAAGTATCTATATACCCTACTCTCAAATTAAAAACTTTCTAACAGTATTATTTGAAAGTAACAGAATAAAATCCAATGATTTATACAAATATATCTAAATAAACTCTAAGTTTCACAAGAGAAGAACCTCACTTGCTTTTTTAAATATTTTGTCTCAGAATCTAGTGTTCTTAATATGTAATTATATTTTTGTGAATAAGAAAATCTTTTCTGCTTGCTACTCTAGCCAAAGCTATTCCTTTTCTGAGATCTAATAAATCTCCTTTCCTCTGTGGTAACCCTCTAGAACACTCTAATTTGTATCTTCTTGTGAATTCAGGAATAATTGCCCATAGTGCTCATTTGAAAATGAAATTACAGGCAATGTATGATAGTATCTTCTATTATTACCTTTAGTGTGTTGGTTATCTGTCATTTAATTTTCCCAACTCAATGCTCTGTCCTTTAAGTTCCTCTAGGCAGGCACCATGAATTATACTTAATTTTGTCACTGAAACAGCTTATCAACTAAGACCTCAACACTCTTTAAACCACCACTATTTAGATAATCACAAGTGCAATTTCAGCCATGGCCATAGAACTAAAAAACTTTTATTTCTCAAGGCACTTGAAGTACTATCATTCAAGCACATGCATTTTCCAGTTGAGGAAAATGGATATAAAAACTTTATATGCCAGATTTGTGATACTTAGAATTCATTTTCCCTTTCTCTCAACCAGCAGCTCCCTATTATGATAATTATGGATAAAGGGGCCATTCCTCCTAAAGTTGAATTTTACTGACAATAGAAATAAGTGTGTGTGTGTGTGTGTGTGTGTATATATATATACCTATTATATATACATATATATATATATATACACACACACATATATAATAGGTATATATTTAAATATTATTTTTATTTTTTATATTTTATTTATTATTTTTAGAGAAAGGGGAAGGAAGAGAAGCGGAGAGGGAGAGAGACATCAATGTATGGTTGCCTTTCATCTGCGTCCCTGACTGGGAATCAAACCAGTGATCTTTGGGTTCTCAAGCCAGCATCTTATCCACTGTGCCACCAGCCAGGGCTTTATAGGTAGATATATATTTAATAAGCATTGATTGCCTACTATATACAAAAATTATTGGAAATACTGTTTAAATTATGTAACTTTTACTATCAAAAATGTTTAGAACCCAGTGAAAGAATATTTTAATTTACAAGACTAATTCAAGGAAAGAAATAAGTATGTATATAAGTATGTGTATGTATGTACCTATATGTGTATATGTATTGGCTTTGATGTTAAACTAAGTTTTAATTTCAGCTATGCCACTTGCTAGCTACAATTTATTTATCCACACTTTACTCCTAGGAGGGAGGGAATACAATAATTACCTTGCAGATTTGCTATAGTTTAAATAAAATTATTAAAGTAAAATGTAATGCAGAATACCCAAACACAATATATGATAGTGATTGTTTCTTTTTTTGTACTTTCTTGTAAATGGATACCAAATAACTATAAAATAAAGTCTCCCTTTGCTCCAGAAAATTCATATAGTTACCCTAAATACACAAAAATGTTTTTTATTAAAATGATACATTTTAAGTCCCTCATATATTGTATATACTGACAAGAAGAGTATTTTTAAGAACTTATTTTTGAATTTCAAAACAATTTAAAAATACACACTTGTTTCCTCATTTGTAAGGTTATTTATTGTGTACAATGCTTGTTGTGAATGAGATTCCACAGCCACCTTGGTTCCTCAGATAATTTAATTCTCTTTTAATGAATGTTTAATTTACAAAGACTCCAATATTGTATACAAGAAACAAATTAAGATATAATTGAATACTCATAGAAAAAAAACATTAAAAAAGCAGTGCTTTAAACTATATGGTTTTATGAACTGTTTGTTTCTAATGCCCAACCTTTTGTGAGAGATTGAAGTAATTTAGTAAAAAGAGGTCTTAAATTTGCTTTTCCGCAAAAATTTGCCAATTGTTTTCAATTTAACATGCATACTTATTATTAATGAATGTCCTCACCTAAATATTAATATGTACTATGCTATGTTTAACAAATTCAAAAGGCATTCTTCTGTCTCACCCTTGACACATGTCTAATTGTAAAATATAGTGAGCAGTAGTTTAAATAATTTCTGAACTTACTAAAAGGATGTGGGAATTGGTTGTAGTCGTAAGCTTATCAGAATGTTTGCATTTACTGATATGCGTCTATGAATTCTGAATTATATGCAAATTTTTATTACTGGAGCAAAGGATTTCAGAAAACATCATAAAGAATAATTTTTAAACAATGCCCTTTTCTCTAGTTTTATTTAAACTCCATAAAAGTTCAATACTAACTACTCATACTAGCCACAATTTAGGCCCGTACTGATTTCATGTGATTTTGGCATAGGGTGGGTATTGTGTAAAGACACAGCACTGAGGGTGGTTTTATTCTAATTTGAAGAATATTTCTGAGAGTAGATTCCGGATTGTCAGTCATCTGACTGAGGTGGAAAATTTTGAATCCCTTTTCATCTTTAGCAGAAAATGGCACCTGCACACTTCAGCTTACTGATATTGGAATTTGATTATTTAATTAGCAGCCAATTTATCAAAGCCTGTTAGATTCTACAGAGCTTTGCAAAGTGCATGTAGATTGTTATGGCCTCCCTCTCAAAACCACATAATACAATGAAGCTACATTAGGTTGAAATAAAAAATACAAAGTTTGAGCTAAAATTTTAGGGAATAGCTATTTATTATTTACCTCAAATCTCAAGCTCCTGCATATAATGAAATGAAGATTTAATAATATCAAAGGTTAAGTACTTGAAGACCACTTGGGTTTTTTCTTTTTTCTGTTAACATAGGAAATCAGCTGATGAATTTTTGGTCAGTTCACTGTGCTCATCTCTGAAAACAGGTAATATTTAATTTATAATGTTTGCTTCATTTTCAGTCTATAAATATTAATAGCTTCCTGTGTTTGCCTTCCAGGAAGCAGCATGATACTAATAGAAATTTCTGAAACATGATTTTTGTCTTCTAGTTTAAAAAGTTATATTTTGGAATAAAACACTTCCCAATGTTATAACACATATGGTCACAGACCCTTAGAAAATGTTTCTCTGAGTGAGTAAACAATGTAATAATTTCTTTGTAACCAACAAGGTTTTCCTTGTTGGTTTATTATTATATTGCTTCATCTTTTTTCTAAAGCAGAAAATTATCTTACCTAATTGATAAGATAGCACTCAGAGTTGATATAAAACTAGTAAGATGTTACAGATAAAGGAGAAATTACCAAAAAGCATACAATAATTATTTTGAATATTTTTATAAACATGTTTATTCACAAGAATGTTTAATTATTTTATTAAAATTAAATCTCCATATCTCTTAACAGGTACACTCCTCTTTTCATTTGACCTTAATATCCATTGAGCATTCATGATGTCTTTCAAAATTACATTCAGAATCTCAGGCATAGGATCATATTCTAATAACTAAGTGCTCTAAATTCAGAGGACTGAGAAATAGGTCCACCCTTATATATTTGGGGGACTTAGAAGTTCTTTTATTTATTGTAGATAATACTACATTTGTCCCCTTTTTTTTCCCCATTGCTCTCCCCTGTCCTGTCCACCTCCTCCTCTCCCATAGTCAATCCCCACCCTGTCCACCTCACACCTGTCAGAATGGCCATCATTAACAAATCAGCAAACAATAGCGCTGACAAGGATGTGAAGAAAAGAGAACACTAGTCCACTGTTGGTGGCAATGCAGCCACTATAGAAAACAGTGTGGAATTTCCTGAAAAACTAAAAATGAAACTGCCTTCTGACCCAGAGATTCCACTGCTAGGATTATACCTAAAGAATCCAGGGACTTAAAACTTCTAACAATCTTAACTGAACCCAAAGGAGGCTCAAAGGTTTTTGGTAACTTTGCCTTAGAATAGCAAATGAAAAATTTGCCAGAGAGGGGGTGAATATTAATTGGTGTATCTTATTTTTTACCTTTGATGTAGTGTGTGTGAGAACAAACTATGTTAGCTCAGAGTCTTTAGGAAGACCAGATGAGGTTTCCCTTCAGACATGGATTTGCTATGCCCACTGGAAATAAAACTGAGAGAAATGTGATCTACATATCAACTATAAAGGCCATCTTTTTTTTCTCTTTGCTTCCTGTTCTCCTTAGAAAGGACATTTAAACATGAAAAAGTGATCATTCACAATTTGCTTAATTTGAACATAGTACCCTGTGGGACCCTTGCTCATGAAGTACTAAGCTAAAACACTTAAAGGTTAAAAAAAATAAATAATAAGTCATAGGGATTGTCCTTTTCTATTGGTATATTTAGAAATTCACTTAAAATTCCTTGGAAATAATTTCCTCTTCATAAATACAGCTTATGAAGTTCCCACATACCTAGTTTATTAATTTAGGAAATGTCCCAGATTAGGTAGATGCTATGCAAAACACCTACAACTTAACACATTTTAGTATATTTGTGAATGTTTATAAATTTCTTATTTAGTTTGTGAGAGCATGTATATATGTGTATATACTTTTTCCTAATGCCAAAAAGGTTGTTGAATTGCAATAAAACCCTGTGGTAGGAAATATGGAGCTATAACAAGGAAATATATGTATTTCTTTTTGGTTTATACACATCAGATGCATGAGATTAGAGAAGCCGAAATTTCAGTTCATACAGATGTTTGAGTTACAGCTCTACAAGTGGAGAATATTCATCCTGGTTTTGTTGATCTCTAAATGTCCACTCTAGGTTTCACTATATCCTTACTTTATACAGCTAAGTATAAACAAAGCACTAAATAAATTACTCAGGACATCTCTTTAAATACATTTTCATAAGCACTTAAAGAAATAGCTAAAAAGAGCCAGTTATTAACTGAATTGTGTCCCTCTCCAAAGTTAATCTTCCTGAAATTATTATGTTGAAATCCTAACCCCAAGTACTCTGAATATAAACTTATTTGGACATAGGGATTTATAAAAGTGATTATTTCAAAATGAGGTTATTGGGTAGACCCTACTCCAATACGACTGCTACCCTTATAGGAAAAGGAAACATGGACACAATAGTGGAAAAAGGAAAAACAATGTGAAGACACAAGCCGAGGGCCAGCTATAAGGTAAGGAAAGATTCCTGGAATAGAAACTTCTTTTGTGGGCCTCAGATCTCAAACTTCCAGTTCCCACAATTGAAAAATATGGATGTCTATTATTTGAGACACCAGTCTATGGTATTTTTCTATGTACAGCAAGCTTAGAAAACTCATACAGACCCTTTCCTTATGTTGATGTATCCTCTTTGGGGGAATATCAATTCCATCTCCATTAAAAAAATGCTTTAGTTAACTCAAATTAATGACCAATTTGTTGTTTGACATGCAAAAATTGCTAGATCTTCCAGTGGAAATATTTTACATGAGATAGACTTTGTTGCAACTGCCTTACCTATAGCAAACCTGCTAAACCTCTCTACATAAAAATCATATAAGATTAATTGACTCATTTTCCCCTCCCATCTTTTGCTCTGCATATTAGAAACTGCTCTCAGCGGCTCTCTAAAAATCATGATTATGTCGTTAAATCACAACAAACCAGTATACTGTAGAACTATCTCTTGTGATTTATATCTGAATAATTTGGTAACAACTCTTAAATAAATTCTTGAAGAAAACTATTTTATACACATGTACTCTTGCATTTTATTTTAATTTTCAAGTTTTAAAAATTATGAACTACTCTGCAAATGATATAGCTATTTAAAAATGAAACTCATTGCTTAATCATTTCCTAATTTTTTAATTTTATAATAACATTTTCATATAAAAGTTGAATAAGTTGCCCTGGCTGGTGGCCCAGTGGATAAGGTGCTGACCTATGAACCCAAAGGTCACTGGTTCGATTCCCAGTCAGAGCACATAACCAAGGTTCAAGCCAGGTCTCCAATTAGGTCCGTAGCTGGAGGCAGGTGAAAGGCAACCAAACATTGACGTCTCTCTCCCTGCCTGCCTCTCTCCCTTCCCCTCTCTCTAAAACTGATGAATAGAGTCCTAAAAAAAAAGTTGAATAATTTAATTATTTGAGACTTTTCACACAAAAACTTGTCTTATAGGTATACAATATGGAAGGTTTATTGAGCTAGATATAATTACCCTGGCTCCATATACTCTCAACAAAATTAATTTTTTTTCAAAAACAGTAAGAGGAAACTAATAATAAAAAATACCCTGGCTGGTGTGGCTCTGAATTGAGTGTCTGCCTACGAACCAGAGTGTCGCCAGTGGGATTCCCATTCAGGATACAAGCCTGGTGGCAAGCCAGGTCTCTAGTTGGAGGCATGCAAGAGGCAACCACACATTGATGTTTCTCTCTTTCTCCCCCTCTCTCTAAAAATAAACAAAATAGAAGGGAGAAGGAAGGAAGAGGCAAAGAAGGGAAGCAGTTTTGACAAGAACCTAGTATGGAAGAACCATGGACATGGACAACATGAGGGATTGACTTTGTGGGGGAATGGGAGGTTGGGGAAGGGGACAGAGGAGAGTAAAAAGGGAATGGATGTAATACAACAATAAAATTAAATTTAAAAAATAAATAAACAAAATATTTTATTTAAAAAAATTAACCAGAAAGAAAAGAGAGGACAGAAGAAACAAGAATAAAAGGGAAAAAAATTTTAAGTAGAAGAAAAGCAAACAAATTAAAGAAAGAAAAGGGGGGAAAATGTCCTGAAGAAGAGGCAACTTAAGAAAACAGGATAATCCTTGATCTAAGGAAAGGTGAAAAAATACTCAGTTACATAAAATAACTTCACTTAAGTGAGGTAAATATAATAGACGCACAAAATATAAAGATGTAATGGACAAAATACATGTCCAAACTATTATTTGGGAATCACAATCAGTGAAGAGTAAGCTAACGTTTCCTTTTTAAAATCATTTATCATTGGAAGCAGTTGGTTCAAAGAGCTTTCTATTTGTTTATTCTGAAAAAACATTTTAGTTATAAAAACTTATTTTTTTAGAAAAATATTTGTAAAGAGCATATTTCATACTGGAAATGAGAAGTTTTCCCAAGAAAGAGTTTTTCTTTAACATCCTTTGTGCTTATGTAGGTTTCAAGAAGAAAGTAAATATTTTTTCATTGTTGTTATATTGAAATATATTGTAGTTTTTAAGAATAAAGGTTACATGCATTTCTGACTATTAAAAATACCCTGATTCATTTCCTCTTAACTGTGTTAAGTATGATAGTTCATTACCCTGTGCATAAGTCCCTCTGTCTATAAAATGTATTGTTCTTAAAGTTAACCGATACAATATAAACAAAGTTCAGTGTGTAGCAAGAATGTTAGAAACAGTTTTAGGAAAAAAATATAACTTAATTATTAGTTAAGTAACTAATATCAAATATAGTATAAATGTAAAATGTAAATGCAATGTTTGTAGAACAGTGTCATTTTTACCATTGAAATAAGTGATAGCCCTGGCTGGTAGCACAATGGATAAGGCGCCGGCCTGCAAACCCAAAGGTCGCAGGTTCAATTCCCAGCCAGGGCACACAACAGGGTTGCAAACCAGGTCTCCAGTCAGGTCTGTGGCTGGAGGCAGGTGAAAAGCAACCATACATTGATGTCTTTCTCCCTTTCTGCCTCTCTCTCTACCCCTCTTTCTAAAAATAATTAAAAATAAAATCTTTTAAAAAAATGAAATAAGTGATAAAAGAGAAAAACACATGTAATTGATAATCAGTATATTTACAGATTAAATAAGTACATTATTTTGCATATGCTGTACTGCACGTAACTTGCATGGAGAAATATCAAAGAACATGTGAATTTTTTTACTCGCAGCAGCAATTTAGGACAGAATCCCCTACTTAATAATTAAACTAGCCATTTGGGAAGAGGCTATTAAAAATAAAGAGGTAATCTGAGATTTATGAGATGCCTCAGAGACATCCTAGAACAACCATTCATTTGATATTTAAATCTTGTCAAAAGCATTTTAGCCAAGCAATCATTCCATCTATGCTTAAATAGATGTTCACAACAGCTGGTGTAACAAAGAACACTCCTGGCCAATTGGTCTCTAACGTCTCAATTATTCAAAACTAATGCTAATATTCTGTTCAGAAAACAGCCCAAAATATTCACTTCAGCCTCTACCTAATCATTCTTTTGTTATTAATAGAGAAGAAATGTCACTCCTATTGTAATTGACTTTAAATTAGCAATGACTATTATTATGCCTTTTACACTCATAATACACTGTACACACACACACACTTTCTCTCTCTCTCTCTCTCTCCCTCTCTCTCTCTTTCTCTCCCTTCTTCCCTCCTCCCCAAGAAATGGTTAAGAAGTAGGAACCTACAAGTTGACTGTGAAACTTCTTAGCACACTGAGTGATATCCTCTATATGAGTTCTAAGGGAAGGGAGATCTTTATTTCTTTGAAAGTATAGTTCAAAATACATGTGAATAAAAAAATAATTCAGGTAGAGTGTTAATAGAAAGTGTAGCTATCAGTTTATCGACTCTGTTATAAAGTCTATTATGTGTGGACATGTGAGTTTAATTCATACTTTATGCTACTTTACTGTTTTCTTTCCCCCTTATTTTTCAAGTGTTTTGTTCATACTAGTATTAGAATTGATATTTTATTTGACTATTCTAAAACTGCTTTGTTGGTAATATTTAAGGTTTCACAATATTTACCCACTTTATTTTCTATCGGAATTTCATGATACATAGAAATTTCACAAGCATTTACTCAGCAATCTAAAAAGATTACTGAGAATAACAAATGTCCAAATTGTCTCATTTTGCTTATACTTTGAAAGGAGTGCATTTATAAGAAATATTTTAATGTATGTATTTGGGTTCTATTTATCATTTGGAAAAATGAACTAAAACCACAGATGTTAAATATCACAGTTCTTCCTAGAAACTCCACCAATAGTTGATGAAAAATAACATAGGTCATACACAGATGACATATTCCAAAATAACAAAATAGCAAAATAGCAGAAGGTTGAAGACATAAAGAGGAACACACTGACATAAGGGTACTGCTGATAAAGATGTTGGTGAAATGAACAAGCAGGGCATACAGTATATGAAAATCACCTCTCAAACATCAAAACCTTACCTTAGAGTGGTGGTGAGTCAACCAACTGAAAAGTAGAGTGAAATGATATTAAGATTATATTTATAGGCTGCTAGGCAGTGTGTTAGATCCTCAACCCAAAAGACACAATCAGAAGAACAATAAAAGAATAACCAACAGTGCTTCTTTGTGATTTTCAGCATTTGAGAGAGGGTAAAAATGCAAATTCAGACTATGTAAGTGAGGACAGAAACCTGTCTATAGAATCATGTAAAATAATTAGATTGCAGAATTTGTTAGGAGACACACAGATATCAAAATATCAATTTAGATGTTTTGTTTTAGAAGAAATCAAGTGATTATACTTCCTACTCATAGGAAGTTAGACTCAAGGGAAAGAAAGTACAGTGCCTCAACATATTTCTCCAAACCTAAAACAACCCTTTCCTCAAGTCCATTGATTCTGAAACACAAACAATCGTATGATTGACCTGTATCGCCAGTGCAATGAAGAAAAATAACCCCTGCTCATGTGGGTGTATTCCAGTGTAACAGGAAAATGGGAGGAAGGGAACTTGGCCTCAGGATGAATATAGATTTTTTTTTTTTTTTGGGGGGGGGGATTGGTGTAGGAAACAATTTTAAAAAGAATAGAAAAAGTAAGGAATGAATAGTGATAATAACAATAAAATAGAAACTAGGGTAATTAAAGAAGATAAAGGATATGGTATGTATTTGAAAAATGCAATTCATTTATCGTTTGTATAGTGTAGGAGAGTGAATTTATGATCTGAAGTGGCTGAAGGGCAGCAGATTCCTGTTTTCTGAACTTTTTTTTTTTCTTTCACATCCAGACAATTCACCATTTAACTGTCAGCCTCTCAAAATCATATTAATACAAAGTTTTCTTTTCATTATTGCAAAAATACTTATGTTAATTGATTTGTCTAAAGAATGACTTTTTAAAGTAATATCAATTGCATTATTACCAAACACCTGAACAAATAAATACACAAGTTCAAAAACTAGCTAGTATATTATTGTACAAAATTATTTAAATCCTAGGTTTTTTCCTAAAGATTTTATTATTTTTAGAGAAAGGGAAAGGAAGGGAGGACATAAGGGAGAGAAACATCAATGTATGGTTGCCTTTCACCTGCCTCCAGCTGGAAACCTGGCTGGAGACCTGGCCTGCAACCTGGTTATGTGCCCTGGCTGGGAATGAAACCAGTGACCTTTAGGTTCTCAGGCCGGTGGCAATCCACTGAGCCACACCAGCCAGGGCTAGTTTTCTTTTTTAACCTCAAAGTAGTAGATATCATAATTTCTACTCTGTGCAGACCAGTTGAGTACAGCAGGTGCCATTATTTCTGAAGGCGTCAACTGGTGAAATATGTGTAGAGGAGAAACAGGGGTATTGAGGAAAATGGGACCCCAGCATGGGAAAAAGAAGTCAATCTACTATCTAAAATGGGAGACTCCAAAAAGAGTAAGTTGTAGTTCCAGTAGCTTTAAATGAAGTTGAGTTGTATTAATGGATGGGATGGGATCTGACACAAACCAAATGCACATTTGCTTATTTTTTTAAAAAATAAGAAGAGTTGTATTAATGTAGAATATGTTTTTGAGGGAGAAAAAGTGAAATAAAAGAATTTTCTATTAAAATAGCCCAGCTGTAGGTAACAAAGGCCTGAAGCAAGACCATGTTAGTAGGTAAACAAGGTAAGAATAGATTGTAAAAACACTAAAGATTTACAATCGTAGAACATTCTACATTTGGCAAATTTATCTTAGCTATGACACTAAGAATATTTTCAAGGATTATAGGAGACTGTTTGCAGAATCCAAAACCCTTAATTGATTCTGAATATTAATGGGTTGGGAGTTAGGAAAAGTAAAGAACAATGAGAAGAATACAGATTGTGAACTGTAATGTTTTAAAATGCAATACTGAGCCGATAACTGGTTTCATTAGGGCATTTTACATTTCCTTCAAGACATGAACATGTTTTAAAAAGACTTAGTTCACATAAGATGGTATCATTTAAGTTTTTAGGAATATGGTGTCCAGACTGAATTAAGAGAAAAAGAGCAAAATATCCCTTTAGGGAGAACGCATCTGTGCAGCAGAGACAGATTTTCTAGCCTGCAGAAAACACTCTCGCACTGGAAGACTAAGCAGAAAGTTTTCTGAATTGCACAAGATTTAATCCTTGTTTAAAGAAAAAGCCATTAGAAACAGAATATGAGAAATTCAGAATATAGCCTTTGAAATGCAGAAAGAATAATGTGATTTCAATAGATGATTGAAAATTAATTTATATTCCAAGCAACTCTGTATTAGTTATATTTGAACAATGAAATTCAAGTGAATAAGGTAGAAATTAAAGTTAATATCTGGTATGGGTTTTATTTCATTTGTGTACTTTCTGTCAGTGATGTAATTGCATAAAAAAGAGATTCAGTTTATCATTATTACTTTTCCATCTGGGTCTATGAATAATTTTACTAGGAAATAATAATTTTATATTAATGGATAGGTCAATGACTAACATAATATCATAATAGCAATGGTAAATATTTAATGCTTACTTACATTTTCCATAAATACAGTAAAATGACTCAGACTAGAGATTTCATGAGATGAAGTGGAGTTATCAAATCAGATAATAAATCTGATAACAGGTTGTCAATTCATTCTGAACACATACTGTGACATTGAACTACATAAAAATGGATTTTATAAAGAGTCACAAACTATGAAATACCAGAAACCTCATATAATTCTACTTTATGATTCCAGAAAGGAGTTTAAAAATTCCATATTAAAGTATTTATAAGCTACTTTTAAGAATGCTAACATATTTCATATCATTCTGGATGGTTTAACGTCTACCTATTAAATATGTCCATAACTCCTCTTTCTAACAAACCCAGAGAACAATCCTCATGCATGAATATGCTTACTTTGAGGTAATCAGAAACATGGAATAAGAATTGTCATTGCCTCAACAGCCCTTGGGAAAATATTTAAATCAATATATGGATTTCTTCTTTAAAAACTAAATTTCCTTTGTTTACATGTCAGAATATATCAGTGATAGTAATTATTTTTACAAAAATAATGCAAAACCTTAGTTATAAACTGTGAATGTCTCAAACAAAAAAATTCAAATATAAACCCTGATTTATATATTAGTAAATACTAAAATCTTTTCTCCTATTTTTGAAAATTCTTGAAATCATTCTCCTTCCTTTATCTTATCTAATTCATTACCATGTTGCTGATATTTTCTAACTATCTCAGAAATCTTTCCATACTACTTTCCATCACAGTAATTATATCAAGTTACTAGGACCTAGATTTTAAAATGGTTCTCAATGTTCCCTGTCTGCTGGTATTCGCTCGCTTGAATAATTCTTTTTGTGGGCCCCTACTCCCTGCTTGATTGTGGGAGGAAACTCGCATGCTGTTCTGAACAATGGAACATGGGACATGGAGTGATATGCCATAAGATTCTGTCTCACCAGCAGACTCTTTCTCTTGCTGGTTTTGCTGAAGCAAGTTCTCAAGCTGTGAGCTGCCCTCGGAAGTGAATTACATGGCACGGAATGGGGGATGATGGCCTCTGGTCAACGGCCAGCCAAAATCCAAGGCCCTCCATTGAGCAGGCCTTGGGACCATCAAGACACTAAGTGCTGTCAAGAACGAAGTGCATTCGTACATGAACCCTCCCCAGTTTAGGTTAGACTCCAGCCCTGGTTGACACCTTCCGTGTGAAAGATCCCAAAGTTCAAAATCCAGTTCAACTCTGCCCAGTCTTTTGACTCACAGGAACTGGTAATTAAAAATTTGTTTCATTTTAAGCTTCTATGTTTGCGGTACTTCATTCCAGAAGTAAGAGTTACCATCGCTCTCATATGGATTACTAATATTTTAATATCCTCTCCTCTGGAAACTTTGAAAATATTCCCCACCACTCGGCAACAGTAGTTGGTACAAAATACACACCTAATTACAACACCTTCTTTCTCCAACCACATATACTGATTAACATTTTTCTTTTGATAGCTTTTAATTAATAAGAAATTGATATTTCCTTAATATGACCAAAACAAAAAAAATTCACATGTGTGGCCCTTACCTATTACTTTAGTCTCTGATCCTTATCTCTAGGTAGTACTTTTTATTTATAGGTAGTATTTATTTATAAGTGAACCACTTAGGAGGGACCCTTTCACTCTGATGACAAGAATTGGGGGAAATCTTAACTGCGAGTGTTGTATTTGACCTCAACTTCTACCACTGAACAATCAAGTCAAGGGAGGGGCTCCACCAGAGTCACCTGATTACTTCTTTGCATTTCAATCTTCACCCACATTCATCTCAAATGGAAAACTCCAAGACTATGAAGATTTTCTTCTTTGGAATAAAGATGGTCATTATGGGAAAAGGAAATAGGTATTGCTACTTCTGGCTTTGTTCTCCACATCCAGTCATGAAGGCCTCTCTTTGATGGTTTTGTATTAAAAAGGATTAATTCAAAAAATGCATAAAGGCTGATAAAGGAAGACTGGGATAAACTGTTTCTTCCAATAAATAAATATCTACATTTCTTGGTGTGAGATGCAGGCATAATTATTTTTTTAATATTTATCAGATGACTTCAGGTGCAGTTTGCATGAGTCTAGATTACCCTGAGGGACCTGTGAAACAAGAAAATCTTCAATATATGTGAGAAATACAAATTCATCTAAGGCTGAGTTTCCATGAGTCATCCTTTAGTACTATTCAGCTGATCACCTTTATCTGGAAATGGATACAATCTTTTCTATTTTCCATGTAACAATTAAGGCTATTTTATTGTATTCAGAGAGAGCAGTTAAAAACTCCTCACATTATAAAGACTCAAGCAGAAGTGAACTCATTATCTCTCTACAACCCTGAATTAGGCTGACCAGACAGTTCCACTGGTATAATATTTTTTATTAATCTCTATCTCAATTAATGATTGATAATCTGTAATGTTTACATATGTTACAACAGGAACCACTATATTAAACTGTAGGTTATTTTGATGCTACAATAACAATGAAGAATCCATTTATTACTCCTTATTGTCCTGATAGTATCAAAAAGGAAGCTAATAGTAATATTTGTCTTTTTACTTTAAAATTGTAAAAATGCAAAGGAAACTTACTGTGCCTATTTAATGTAGTTTGTATATAACAACCATAGAAAATAGTAGCTATTAGAGTGCTGATTAATACACAAATATGATAAATTTCTAGACATGAATTATGTATGTCTCATTTAAGTAAATTAGGATATAAAATATTCAAACATATACATATACACTTTATCTTGTGAACCTTGTTGATTATAAAACATTAATGTTTTCTAAAGTGTTAATCCTCAATAAAGACAAAAAATCTGTTATTGGACACATGGCTATTTAGAGATAGCTATTCTTTTGTTTAAATAATCACATTAACTGACTGACATGCTTACTTTTCATGCAGAATACATCATTCATGGTTTTATTTATTATTCACAATCTAAGAACAAGTCAAATTTCATATTTGCCCTTCCTTCCTTTCTCCCTTCCCACCTTTCTTCATTTGTATGCATTCAAAAGTAAGTCACAGGTATTAGAAACACTCCCCCTAAGTATTTCAGCATCTTTCTCCTAAATAAGGATGGTCCTCTAGATAACCAGAATTCTTATAATACTATATACAATTGATATTAATTTTATATTGTATACTCTATTACCCATACTTCTGTTTTTCAATTTCTATACTTTTCTTTGGTACAGGATCTAATCAAGTTTCATTTGGTTGTATGGCTCCTTAGTTTATTTTCCCCTAGAATAGCACCCTTGATTTATCGTGTTTTGAAGAGTGTATGCTACTTGTATTCTATACATTCTAGATGTGCCTATTACTTTCTCATAATCAAATTAAAGTTAAATGATTTTGGAACAATATTTCATTACTGATGACTCCATTTTATCACTTAATTTAAATGGTGAATGAAAAATCTCTTCATCAAATTGGGATATTATTTTTCTCTCTGAATCAAAAACATAATCCATATTGAAATATTTGTATATGAATCTACTGATATCCAACAAATTTTCTACTGATGTCCAACAACTTTCTAACTATCAATTACATTATATTTATCTAATCTGTGATAGCTTAAATCACAAGAGAATTATTCTTTCCTTCTTTTGAGAGTGGGACTTGGCCACGTGGCTTCATTTGGCCAATGGGATGTCAGTAGATATGATAAAAACAGATGCTTGAAACATCCTTACCCAATTGTGCTAATATTTTACACTTCTGCTTTTCACCATGAATAGCCACTTGTCAAAGGGAATGAGAAACTGATGAGATAGATATGAACCTCAACTGTGGTGAGAGATAAATATACATGGGGGAGAAATAAAGATTCTTTGTATATGTTACAACATGATTATACACAACTGAAATCTAGCACACACTGATGATATTTACTTGATTTAGTAATCACCCTGGGGCTTGAAAAATAATGATTCTCTAATTTTTCATTCCTTCTGTATTTATTAACTTGCCTTTAAAAATCCTCTCCCCCTGCCACACTCTCCATTTATTTTTCAAGTACTACAGATTCTAAGATTTTAAAAATACATTATGCTATTTAACTCACTTCCATAATTATTCTTTATGAAACTTAAATTATATGAAACTGTACAGAGGGATACTCTTAACATTGATTATGTTCACTGGCTATGACCCTACTGTTTCTGAGCATTTCTTTCCTTTGTGTAACAACAGCATGTTCACTGCTCCCAGACCTAGAGTCCCCCATTTCTCAAGGATCTCTGGTCCATGGTATAGAGGAATGGTAACAAAATACAAGATATGGCCTCTTTGCATTTTAAATCTTACTACAGGTGATTGCTTCTAATTCTATTGGAGGACAGAACTAAGGAGTACATTTTTTAAATATATGATTTATAAATATTTCTCCAGTATAAACCTAACACCATCCACTTTTAAAGCATTTTTTAAAAGATTTTATTTATTATTTTCAGAGAAATGGGAAGTCAGGGAGGCAGAGAAGGAGAGAAACATCAATGTATGGTTGTCTTTCACCTGCCTCCAGCTACAGACCTGGCTATGTGCCCTGACTGGGAATCGAACCAGAGACCTTTGGGTTTGCAGGCTGGTGCCTATCCACTGAGCCACCAGCCAGGGGACACCATCCATTTTTTAAATCTAAATATTTTCTAAACCTGAATTATTTTTAATTCACCCCTACCCCCCAAAAAAAGAAAGTTTAAAATACTAAATCCATTATCAAGAGACGAATTTAAAAAGAAACACTGGAAAAGAAGGAGCAGCTGCCTAAGACCAAAAAACAAACGACAAGTTGCATCTTTGGCACCTGATTTTCTGTTTCCTTGATTCCTTACGGGCAGTTTAGGTGCCCCCCCCGCCCGCCCCATTTCCGTCTCTTTCATTGCTCACTGTAATTCCCTACATTTTCACCTTCTCTTTTTTTTTTCTTTTTTTTTTCATAACCTTCTGTGTAATCTTGTCTCTCACTGTCATTTGTATAATGTGGAAATTACAGGAATGTTAATGGTATCTTTATACTATATCATGCTCCATAAATTTATGATACCAATCTTATCTCTAAAAAAATAAACGAAAATAAATGTAATGATAAATGTCACATGCTTGTACTTTCTTCAAGTTATTTAGCATGTATACTTAGCATGTATATAATCCTTTTTTTTTTCCTGCCAAAAGCAAAAGAATACTTTTATAGCTCTAGGATACATATTTTCTGAAAAGTCAGTGTAGGAAAACATTTGACAAGACAACTAACTAAATCATGTGTGTTACCTCCTTACCAAAATATAGACATAAAATCTTAACTTCCCCAATTGAAACTATCATGCACAGTACACATTCAAAACCAGAAATTAGATCCATTAAAAGACAGTAAAAATGCCTTACTGTTATAATGATGAGTTTTGCATTTCATTGTAACTTTTCAATAAGAAATTATTGTAAAAAGACATTCAGCGATTATTTAACAAAACTTTGTCTTTTGATAGGCTACAATAAAAAATGCAACCCTGGTCCCAGGCTGATAGCGCAGTGCCAACCTGAGAATCCCAAAGGTCACTGGTTCAATTCCGAGTCAGGGCACATAACCAGGTTGCAAACCAGGTTGTAAACCAGGTCTCCAGCCAAGTTCTTAGCTGGAGGCAGGTGAAAGGCAACCACACATTGATGTCTCCCTCCCTCTCTGCCTCTTTCCCTCCCCTTCTCTCTAAAAATAATAAATAAAATCTTAAAAAAAAGAAGCAACCCTCTAACATTCTCATAACATTGTTTAATTCAGAAACATCTCTCACATCGATGTTTCTCTCCCTTTTTCCCCTCCCTTTCCTTCTTTCTAAAAATAATAAAAACCTCTAAAAATGAATGTCCTTTGTGTGTTTAAATTAAACATTTAATAGTAATTGTGCCCTGGCTGGTGTGGTTCAGTGGATTGGTGCTGGCCTGCAAATACAAAGGTCACTGGTTTGATGCCCAATCAGGGCACGTAATCAGGTTGCAAGCCAGGTCTCCAGCCAGATTCGTAGCTGGAGGGAGATAAAAAGCAATGTATCTATACATTTCATAAAAATGGCAGATGGGTGATTAAAATGAGAACCTAGGACACTCATTTATATATCAAAATATATGAATATAGCATATTTTTTTTCTGTATTATGTCTCTTATCAAGATAACCTTGAGGCATGCAAAACAAACTTCATAAAGACAAAAAGCACAAAAATATATTATTTGAATGGAAATATACTATCATTGTTTACCTCATATAATTGACGAGTATCTGCAGAAAATTTCCTTACAAAATGAGTCCATAGTCAATGCTTATATAAAATTGCATTAATTTTACTTTTTTTAAAGACAAGATATAAGGGCTAAATCTTTTTAGATTATACTTACTTAGTGTTAGAGAGAGGGGGAGGGAGAGAGAAAGAGAAGGAGAGAAACATCAATGTGTGGTTGCCTCTCTTGTGCCCAACTGGGGACCTGGCCTGCAACCCAGGCATGTGCCCTGACTGGGAATCGAACCAGCAACCCTTGGTTTGCAGGCCAGAGTTCAATTCACTGAGCCACACCAGCCAGAGGGCTTATTATTATTATTATTTTTTATCTGATAAACACATTCCCCCTAACACTTTCATAATGAAGTTTTAAGAACTTTTTCAACCAGGTAATATGTAAAGGAAATCAATTAGTAATTAATTAGGATTATATGCTTTTAAGCTTGAATATAGATCTTTACCCCCCCCCCTTTTTTTTTTTTTTTTGATATGTTTTTCTGCTATAGATTTCATTTACTTTTTTTGGCATTTCACACATGCTTAATTTCATTTATATTACAGGTACTATGCTAATATCAACACCTACAGCCTGAAATGATATACATTTATTTATTTTATTCTGCCAACAGTTTTCAGATAAAACTTGATAAAGAAAAATTAAAAAGTATACTAGTAATAATCATATTCACTTTAGAGTCAGTTTTCTATGCTATTCACTAGTTTTAACTGACTTAAGTTTTCCAATTCTCTGTGATTTCCAAACGATTAAATTATTCCTATCAATAATCAGTGTATAGTTCTTTTAATATCTATAGATAAGGTAAAAGTATTTGTGGTATAATTACTATTATAACAGTGGTCCTGCAAATTTGATTAAGTGTCAGAATGACTAGTAAAGCATTTAAAAATCCAGATTCCAGCCCTGGTTGGTATGGCTCAGTGGATTGGCACCAGTCTGTGAACCCAAAGGTTGCTGGTTCGATTCCCAGTCAGGGCACATACCCAGGTTGCAAGCCAGGTCTCCAGTCGGGTCTGTAGCTGGAGGCAGGTGAAGGAAAACCTACACATTAATGTTTCTCTCCATTTCTTCCTACCTCCGTTCCCCTCTCTCTAAAAATAATAAAATCTTAAAAAGAAAAAGAAAGCAAACTCAGGAAAACCTCATTACCTCCTCCTTTAACTGCTTAAAAGGATTTAGATGGAGGGCTTGGAGTGGGGATAATTACAGAAACAGCATGGGCTGGTTGTGGTGGGCTGGGGAGCTCAGCACCGTCTGGAGATCCAAGCCCTGTCTGGGTCTCACTGTCCTTACATCCTCTGGCAAACAATTCTCTACTAAACACTTGCTCTTCCCATTGTCTGCGAATTCCCTTCCTTCCCTTTGAAACTCCAGACCCCTGCCTCCATAGGTCTCCATTATTCAGGAAGGCATATAAGCCTTCTTTTTCCCTAACTGCCTGCTGGTTTCATGTGCTTATGGAGATCCCACACATACACCATTAAATGTGTTTTCTATTAATGTGTCTAATGTTAACTTAATTATTAGAACAGCTAAAGAATCTCAAAGAGAATATGGGAAACATCTTTCTCTCTCACACATGCCTGTCCCAATCTATCACCTTCACCTACCCTTAATTTTGCCTTATCAAAGCTAATCCATGGACTCTCTTGTAAAAGAAAACTGATGTTTTTAATTCCCAGCTTCTTCTTTTATTACCTTTATCTTTCTGTGCTATGGTTGTTAGAATAATATAAACATAGTCACTTCAAAACTCAGAGTTGCCACCCCAGAGAACTGCATTGTTGTCTTATTCCTCAAACCTTGGGAATGTTTAAAAAAAAAAAGGGGACAAAATGACCTTTGCCCTGGGCCAAAGTGACATTGTATCCCAAACAACTGATCGTAAAGCTAACAGGAAAGCAGACATTCTGACTATCTGACTAAAAATTCAAGACATTCTTTAGAATTACCACACCAAGTATTGCTAAAAAGTAACTTAGCTTAGCTTACTTGCATCTATAAAAATTCCTTCCTTATAATACCAATATAAATTCCTTCCTTCTGGTTATGTATTTATTCTCTTTCCCTTCTCCTCAAAAGCTCATTGCCTTTATTGACTAATCTGAACACGTTTGGGGTTCTGCCTGAATAAGTACTATCCCTGTGACAATTCTTTTGGATGGTAAATAAACACTTGTCTCTCAATTTGGCTTTTTATCTTTAGATTAAGGTGGTTCACAGAAGTTTTGTTGTGATTGTTGTTTTTATTGTTTGTCTTCTCAAAAGCACTTCTGTAACCCAAATAAATGTATCTTTTATTGTAGGATTTTAGAATCGGTAAATAAGGGAGTCAGAGAGCTAGGAAAAGGAGAAGCCACTTTCTAAGTAAAAGGATAGACTTATAATTTTTAAGAAATAGCTTAAGTATTATATAAAAATAGGATCCAGCGAGTTTACCAAAGCTGACAGAGTAAGACAATCAAGAGGGATATCCCTGCTCAATGGCTCCAACAAATTTTCACCTGCAGGCTGAAAGTTTTCAGGGAAGAACTTTAGACCTGAGCTTACCTTCATTTAGAATGCCCCCTGAGCAAACGACTTGCCACTTTAACCTTGATTTTGAGAGATTAATAAAGCTGAAAAAACCAAATCACAATCAAATTAAGGATATACCTAGTCCAACTTCGCCATCATTTTATAGACTTAAAAAGTGGGTATCAGAGAAGAAAGAACCGTACTTAGTCTGAAACTTCAAACTGAAGGTACAAAGAGCTACTATACATTTTATTGTGAAAGAATAAATGATTGAATTTAAAAACAGATAAAAGAGCAACAGAGGAAACTCCTGAGAGTGCAAAGATGCTTCCAGTATCAAATCAACGGAAGTGTTTTCTTTGATTTCACAATATTAGAAAAGACAATAGGATCTAAAGGAAGTAAAAAAAGTTTGGTCTCATGAGGTAATTATCAAGTTTTCTTTACTCCCACAGCCTACAAACCACAGAACAGGAGGTTTAAAGAGGGGGAAGTCACAGAGAGCCAAACAGATAAACATCTCCATTGTATTTCAGCTGACAGAATCACTGAGTACAGAAGATAGATCATTTATAGACAAAAAGGTGATACAGGGTAAAACAAAAAATAAAAGTAAAAACTGGAATGGCTGAAGGAATTTTAGCGATTGTTAATACTTCTCAAAGAGGCACAAAAATCTCAAAAAAAATTTAAAAAAACAACAATGATTGAAATTAAGCTTGGAAAGTTTGTTTATCAGTTAAAAACTGCCACACTGTAATTTGCAAGAGAAGCTAGCTGGATTTATTAAAAGATGAGAAATCTCCAGGTAAGGCAAACCCCTTTAATGCACACACTTTGCAGATTAAAAAACAATTAGGAATGTCATGAAAATTTTAAAATACCTTTCCACATCCAACAATTTATGAACAAAGAAGTTATTTCTCAGATTTTTTTTTTCCTTTTCTAGTAATATGTTTTTTAAATTAAGCAACATCAAATGTTATACTGGTTAAATTTAAACTTACAGCAGAACTAATTCCAATAATGAAATAAAACCCCTGACAGCAAGTCTTTGAATCGGTAAAGGATTTTCAGATATTTTCTTGCAAATGCAAACAAGATAATCACAGAAGTACATATAACAAGTAGCCCGTTCTTCAAACACTAGTGGTCATCACGTTCAACACAACGCAAATATTGACTTTTCTGATAACAAGTGGGTCAGATTGAAAAGCATCTGATGGGAAATTAAAATCATCTGTGGAATGAGGCAATGACCTTCATGCCCCTATATCAAGGGAGCACTCCTTTTGAATCTCTTATTCTGCGAAACTGAAAACAGTTCCCACAACTTGAGAAATAAAACAGACACGTGGAAAAAGAGTCATCTCTGCAAGCGCAATGAAGGCTTGAAAGAAATAAACAGGCCTCATGTTTCATAATATTTCACAGGCGATCCAAGGCATGAAAGCCTAAGGTTGCAACTGACTTCTCAAAAAAGACAAACTAGCACATGAAAAGCTTCCACCTTCTGAATAAACTGAGAAAAAAAAAATAGAAAAAGGCAGCCAATTGTATACTGAATAATCAATATGCCCTGGAAATATAATACTTAAGTTAGATTTAAGTATTTAATGTTTCAAGTAGGAAAATATACCAGTACATTTCAGTCAAGATAGTGCTAAAAATATTACAACATGTTTGGCATTTCATGACTGGCTTATCATGTTTCAAATACCAGCCAAAGCATAGTTGTGGAAGCAAAGCTTAAGAAAATATGGCTGATTATAAATTGGCTTTACAGGCACGCTAACAAATTAAAAACAAATGTTACTTTGGTGAACTATTAAACGCATTAGATGAACACGCCAGCCCTCTCCCAAAGGTTACATACTGCATGATTCAATTCCTATGCTATTCTGCAAAAAGTGAAAATATAAGAATAGAAAACAGATTAGTTTTTGGCAGAGGTTGAGTAGAGAGGATTTGGCAACAGAGAACAGGCATTAGGAAGTATTACATTGTTAGGTGATGGACCTGTTCAGTATCTTGATCTTGGTGGTGATCACAGGTTGCCAAAGAGGTTTTAAAACTCACAAGTATATGCATGAAAACAGGAAATAACACACTTCACATGTAGATGGAAATAGATATGTAGCGATATTGACACATAAAAACAGATTCCTCCTCATATATCTCTTGATTATGTTGGTGGTGGTTGTATGTGTGACTATGTCATCAAACAAAGAAAAGTCGTACATAAATGCTTAGCGGAGCTTTATTCAAAATTCCCAAAACCTAGAAGCAATGGATATGTCCCTCATTAGGTGCATGGATAAATGGACATCCGGACAGTGGAATATTATTCAGCACTCAAAAGAAATCAGCTATCAAGCCATCAAAGGGCAGAGAAAACCTACATGCATATTACTAAGTAAAAGAAGTCAGTTTAAAAGGGCTGTAATATTCTAACTATATGACATTCTAGAAAAGCCAAAACTTTAAAGAGTAAAAAGATCAGTGTCTGTCAAGGGTTTGAGAGAAAAGCAGGTGCAGATAGAGCACAGAGGATTTTAGGGCAGTAAAACAATCTGTACAGTATAATACTGTAGTGGTCGATACAATTAAAGGACCCTCATGCAACACCTGTAATTCAATTACCTCAATAAAGTTGTTTTTAAAGTTATAGTAAGTAAAGCCCTGGCTGGTGGCACAGTGGATAAGGTGCTGGACTGCAAATCCAAAGGTCGCTGGTTCCATTCCCCAGCCAGGGCACATAGCCAGGCTGTAAGCCAGGTCTCCAGCCAGGTCTGTAGCTGGAGGCAGGTGAAAGGCAACCATACATTGATGTTTCTCTCTCCCTCTCTCCCTTCCCCTCTCTCTCTCAAAATAATAAAATCTTTAAAAATAATAATATAAAGTTATAGTGAGTAAACTTAGATATACATAAAGAATAACTTTGGAGAAGCTAGTCTGATAATTTTAACTAAAGTCAAATTTACATACTCAAAATAAAACATGATAAAATTTAGATACTACACAGTCTGGTGGCTTCAATTCAAACTAGTGATGGTGGGTCCTTATTCAGAGAACTTTATTTTTTGGAAATTTGGCTAGATAAACCATATTAAACCAGTTTCTATGGAACCCTCATGTCTTAATAATATCACAAAGTATGCTGGATATTTGGCAAGAAAATTTATTAGATTATATAGTTTAAAACTTTTTATTTTCACTCTAAGCACTCTTAAAATACAAGCCATTCAATCTTATTTAGTTTAGGTTCATTTTTGCTTTTGAAAATAAAATGGTATTATAAAATTATAATCAATAAAGTTTTTGAATACTTTCAAATATGAATGAAATAGAAATAATACTACCTTTTTAAGAACATATATAATAAACTAGCATGGATGACCCATGGACATGGACAATAAGTGAGACTGACTGTGGGGGTAGGTGGGGAGGGTGGGGAAGAGGAAAGCAGAGGGGGAATGGGGGGAATGTAATACAACACCAAAAAAATAAAATTAAAAAAAAAAAGGAACATATATAATTAAAATGAGGAAATATAAATATATTAATTTTTAAAATAAATGTAACACTTATGTATAGAGTATAATTTATATTATATATGAAAACTGTTTCAATTTCTTTCTATTGCAACTCATTAAGAAAGGGGAATATGAGATACAAAAATTCACAAGATGATAAGAACATAAATACTACCCTGAAAAGCTATTCAGCTTTTATCTTAAAGTATAATCTTGTTCTTTTCCTGTGTAAATATTTATAGCTTAATTCCCTATGAAGCATCATAACTTTTGTTAGAAATCGACTGAATCAACAACTTACTCCTCATGTCCTTGCAGTGAATGAAATGTATGAGAAACACACCAAATTTTAGCTACCTAATAATTACTCCCTCTATTTAGGCGATAGAGGCACATGCCCCAACTTGCTGTCTGCACCTCCTGGAGATCAAGATCTAGCAGCTCCTAGCAGAATGTTAGTAATGGGGTTCCAGAAGCGAGTAAATGAAAATAGAATTTGTGATAAAAAATGATTCTCTAGATGCGGACCACATTCCCAACACGAATTTCTCAACAAAATGTATTACCTAGTCATTGATTTGGAAACGCCATCAAGACATAAAAATTGAAAAGGCTATCATAATGTTCAAACTAGAAATACCATGTTTTAATTTAATAAAATGTTGCATTTTGTTTTTATATAAATTAGTTCACATCATGCACCGGTTTGGCTGACATCTATAGAACAATTAATATTACTTATAATCTCCATCCAATTATATACCTGGAGAATTGAACTTTAACTTGAAGAATCAGAAAGAACTGGGTTCCAAGAGAATGAGGCGCTCCCCAGTTATGAAAACACTGAGATGCCCTGTCAGCACCACTGGCCATTAACTGAGCAAGTCCTTCATCTCTCTTGGTCTGCTGGAAGAGAATTACTTGGAGAAACGTCCTTCTATGTTCTTAAATACTTCAAGAAACCATTCAAGTTAAGCCTTCACATTATTACCACATTAAAATTTTTATCAAAGGTCTACTGTATACTAATAATCTACAGACAGGGTGGGCTGCAGTGACCCAAACTGATGGAATCCCTTTCTCTGGTGGCTCACATTTTAGCGAGGAGGGCAGACAAGAAATGGGATAAATACATAAAATACTAATGTTGTAGAAAGTGGTAAGGCACGAAGAAAGGGAAAGCAGGGGTAGAAGAGGGGAAGTGCTAGAAGAATGGAAACGTCAGCTCATTTGTCTTTTTTTTTAAAGAAATTTCCAAGTTAAATACTAGGGTCAGGGTAGACCTCGTGGAGAAGATAGCCTTTCAGCAGGAATGTTAGGATGTAAAAGCATTAACCATGTGGACAACTGAGGAATTACAGTTGCAGAGGGGAGATGAAGGGCAAACACCCCTGAAAGAGGCCCCCTGAGGTGTTTCTGTTCGGGGAGCAGCAAGGGGCTAGTGCAGCAAGGGGACAGTGCAGCAGTAACACAGTGAATGAAAGAAAATGAAGCAGAGGTTGGAGAGGCAGGAGGCCCGAGACGGTCCTGCAGGGCCTGGTGGGTCATTTTAAGGTCCTTTACCTTGTATGCAAAGTGGAGAGCCTGAGAGTGGTTTGAGCAGAAGAATGTCTGTATCTGAATCACTCTGGCCTCTGGACTGAGACCCATTTAAAAAAAAGGAAGGGCAGGGCACCAGGAGACTGATTAGGATTATCTTCTAAGCAGAGAGAAGAGTGGCTTGGAAGAAAGCAATAAAAGCTGAGGGTGTGGAGCAACCTAGAGGTGTGAATTTATTTCATTATTTTAAAAATATTTTATTTATTTTTCAGAGAGGGGAAAGGAGAGAGACAGAGAGGGAGAGAGACATCAATGCATGGTTGCCTTTCACCTGCCTCTAGCTACAGACCTGGCTGGAGACCTGGCTTGCAACTTGGTTATGTGCCCTGGCTGGGAATCGAACCAGCGGCCTCTGGGTTTGCAGGCTGTCACCTTATGTGCCACCAGCCAGGGTTGTGAATCTATTTTAAATATACAGTTGTGAGTAAGATTCCTTGAGAGAGTAGTTGAGTGATAGGGAAGAGTCAGTTGATTGCAAGATTTGACTAAGCTCATAGAAGGAGGGTGTAGCCATTAACTTAGAAGGAGAAGACAGCGGAAAATGAGGAAGTTGTCTGTTTCAGATAGGGAAAGTTTATGCCTTTAGATGTCCAAATATAGATATGTTTCCATACATTTCATAGGTATGAATATCTGTGCATTTTTTTAATTAAAAAAACCCTTATTTGATATCAAGTGATGATTCAAGAAATATATTTTTTGAATATATTTTTTGAATAATTTAGTAATGGAGTTGGTGCAGAAATTGGGAAAAAAATCATGATACTATTTTATGGGTTGGCCAAAACGTTTTAGTTTTTTTCCGTACAATGACTCCAATAGTACTTAGTTATCTTTAACTTCACTCAAAACAATTTTGTTAAATTTTACTGTGACAGCTGTCATATCAGCATGCATTAAAAAAAAAGTATTGAAGTGTTGAATTTTTGTACAGCCATTTTAATACTGAAGATAGAAGAGAATATGCCACATTTTTTGGTGTGTAATGCTTTATTGTTTCAAGAAAGGTAAAACATAACTGAAACACAAAAATAGTTTTGTGCAGTGTATGGCGAAGGTGCTGTGACTGATCAAATAAGTCAAAGGGGTTTGTGATATTTCTTGGTACTGTTGTGATTTTGGCCAAATAATTCTTTGCTGTAGGGCTGGCTGATGCATTGGAAGATGGTTAGCAACACCCTTCATGTACCCACTAGAAGCCAAAAGCAGGAGATAGTCAACATATTCAAAATATTCAAATCAATCATGTTACTGGTGAAAATTCAAAACATGTGTTTTGTTTTACAGAAAGAGCTAAAAGACTTTTTGGCCAACACAATATAACCGAACTCCTTTCTGAAGGCCCTTTATAACACCATGTTACAGTTAAAAAATTAACAGGCTTATGATTTAATTTATTACTGAATGACAAGATCAACTATAAAAAGAAAGATAAGTATTTGCGTTACTTAACAGGCATAAAATAAATGATGCACAATATTTGAAAAGCTAGAATTCACAACTAGAAATACATGTCCTCAAAATTATAAATCTTTCCTTTACATGAGCTTAATCATAATATAAATTCTTCAAAATCACATGGAAAAACAATAAGCTATTTTGCTTTTGTTGTGCACTGAAATCAAAGCTTTAAAGGTGTATGATTATAGGACTTTGTCATTCCTTATTACAGGCTCATCAAAGACTCTTTCAAGGCACTGGCTTTTGACTGAAGAGCACCTGTAGTGGAATGCCTTTTTGTGTAGATTAGGATGAGGGGAGAATGGTAGTAAATTAACAGCAAAATATCTTTTACCTGACTTTCAGCTTTTATAAATATAACTATGTGTGTGTGTGCACATACCTGTGTGTAGGATAGTTGTTTTGTGTGGAATAGCTAATTGACTCTAAATAATAATTTGTGCAATACAATGACAACTCATTAAAATAGGACTACTCTGAAAGGGTTTAAATTTATGGAGGGAAATCAAAAGTTTACTTTTAAGTTAAAAACAATGATGGCCCTGGATGGTGGCACAGTGGATAAGGCGCCGGCCTGCGAATCTCAATGTCACTGGTTCGATTCCCAGTCAGGGCACATAACCAGGTTGCAAGTCAGGTCTCCAGCCAAGTCCATAGCTGGAGGCAGGTGAAAGGCAACTGTAGACTGACATCTCTCTCCCTCTCTGCTTCTTTCTCTTCCCCTCTCTCTAAAAATAATAAGTAAAATCTTTTTTAAAAATTAAAAAGAAAAAAGAAACAATGATGAGGATAAAATAATTTTTTGTATGTCAAATGCCAAACAAATTGCCTAAAATGATGCATACTTTTACATGCACAGCATTTGGTTATTCATAATTATTGTTCCAGATAAATGTAGAATTTTTTTTCCTTTTTTTTCTTTTAAGATTTTATTCATTATCTCTAGAGAGAAGGGCAGGGAGGGAAGATGAAAGAGAGAGAAGCATCAATGTATGGTTGCCTTTCACCTGCCTCCAGCTAAGGACCTGGCTGGAGACCTGGCTTGCAACCTGGTTATGTGCCCTGGCTGGGAATCAAATCAGCAACCTTTGGGTTCACAGGCTGATGCCTATCCACTGAGCCACCAGCCAGGGTAGAATTATTTCTTTTTACAAATAAGAGAAGAAACTGGTCCAACTTTGCTATTAATGTATCAGATATTTACGTATCACCTATACCCTTTGGGTGACGGATCTTTGATTAAATGCTCTCTAGTACATAAGGGGAAGATTGTTCTTATCAGCCTTCAGCAGGTGGACCAGAGTTATTCATTTCTCAGCTTCCAAGGACACAATAATTACCACATTCATACAGAAGATAGTGTATCACATCAAAAACACTAATGAAGAAGACTGTTAAGTCATTAATGGATTATTAATTTATATTCCCTATTTATCTAAATATGTTGATGGTTAGTTGCAGTATTTGTTAATGTAACATGAGCTTTTGTGTAATTGGATTCATATTCCCTTTAATATCTAATGCACACATACTAATTCTCTGAGTTAGCCAGAAGGATGCTTTCTCCGGGGACCCACACCACACTTCAGAGCACTTCTCAGAATCGTACAGCCAGCTAATCGCCTCAGAAATGAAACAACACAACACCGTCTGGTACTCTTAAATAGCAGTCACCTCACATGGACATAAAACTACTTTCTTAGCAAGACAGAAGCCCACTGGAGTTAACTCTGAAACACAATCCTTGGCACACCAAATCTCAAAACACCAGAGAGGTAAAGGCTGGTGCTAGGAAAAGGTAGCTAATAAATGTAGTCCAGAGAATAAGTTTATGAATTAGTGATTATAAAATCTCATAATACGTCAAGAAAATGAAACTCAAGATATTAAATAAATTCCCCAAGGGAATATATACTACCTATGTCCAAACCACACATTAACCATGAACCAGATTCTAGTGGATGAACTACATGTGTCTTCAACTAAAGATGTTCACCAGTGAAATTATTTTACACTCTAGAACTTGCTTTTCTTTCAGGATTCACCTTCACAATGCATAATAAATATCCAGGCACATGTAAACCATCTTTAGCTTCTCTTCCAATCCCCTCACATCCAAATATTAACCATTAACTCTAACTCCATATAGCATAATACCCTCCCTCATGCTCAAAATCATTGTTATTGCCATAATACGGGCATTCATATTTCTCACAAGCATCCTGTTGCCTTCCTTTTCTGTCTCCTTTGTTTAATCTATGTGCCACACAGAAGCTGATCTATTCCTTCTCTCTATAAAACTAATCATATTTAAAATTATTCATTAGCCTTTGCCCAAAGCATCACATTTCCCCCAGTACCCAAATGCATCCTGTTATGCACCACCCAGTTTGCACTCTCCCCACTTTGGAACCAGTGGGCCAGATTATTGTTTGATAAATCTGCCAAGTTTATTTGCTTCCTACAATTATTGCACTATATGGCTATATTTTTGCATGGCTTGAAGGTTTGATTACAAATAAGAAATTCATCTGTGCTTTAAGAAGAAAATCTATTGCTAATTAGAAGACACTTTTAGCATCACAAAAATCATTCTCTTAGGATAGATGTTATGACAGCAGAATCTTACTTTTATAGTTAGAAAATATGTACCACATTTCAGTAGGCAATTATATTTAAAGTGTGAAATCACCACGACAATAAAATTTATGAGTACAGTCAAAACACATGCTAATTAGGTCTTTCATAGGATGAGTCAGACAGATGTATATTGTGTTTTTATTTTGAAGTAGCTAAATCAAATTTTTAAGAGTTATTTTGAACAAATTAGGTTCCCAAAGATTAGAATAATATATATATATATTTATAAACATAATTTTGGCCACACAATTTTTATATAAAAGCTTTTTGTTTTAATAGCTATGTTATTGTTTTTAGAATACATCTAGCCTAAATAGATACAATTGACAAAATGTTGATTTATCTCAAGCATTGAGTAGGGAATGTGAGATGAACACACATCCTATCAATCCTAGAGAATTTACATAGTATACAACCTGTATAAAATACCTAAATAGCTTCTTCATATATATCAGTACTATATATAATAGGGCCATTGTATATATGCTCCAAACAATAAATATCACCTTCAGTTGTAGGTAAGTCAGATATGCTTATCTTGAGTAATGCTACTTCTTCATCAGCTTACTACATCATTTAAAATCCTTCCACCTATTGTTTGTTAGAGTTGAATTCAATCTGTCTCCCTATTACAGTAGTCTTGACCCCTACTGCATTAGTCTTTTAATAAAGTCTTGACATTTCTAAGTGTCCAGTGCAACTTTTCTTCACAGTAAATATATTCAATATATGTAGCCAAAAGATTATATGTTTGAATTGCTTTGGGATCAATAATGAGACAATTCAGTTGATACATTCATGCAAAGGGGGCTAAACAGGCATTCAGAAATAAAATCAATGAACAAAATGAGTACTTTAACAATGAGATTGAAACTTTAAAAAGGAGCCAAGTAAAAATCCTAGAGATGAAGAATGCAGTAAAAGAGATAAAGAATGAACTAGTGAACTTAGGAAATACATCTGACAAGGCAAAGGATAGAATTAGTAATATTAAAAGTAGAAATCTGGAAACAATGCACAAGAAGAGAGATACTTGACTATTAAAAAATGAAATAACTATATGAGAAATATCTGATTCCATCAGAAAGAGCAATATAAAAATAATAAGCATACCAGAAGAAGAACAGTGGGGGAAGGGCATGGAGAGCCTATCTGAACCAACAGTTAACTAGAACTTGTCAAACTTATGGGAAGAGGCTGATCTCTAATCCAACAAGCAAACAGAACACCGAATTTCCTCAGTCCAAAATAACCTTCTACATGGCACATTGTAATAAGGCTGTTACAAAATTAATAACAAGGAAAGAATTTGCAAGGCAAACAAGGAAAAGACATTAATTTATAAAGCCCAGCAGACACCCTACAAGCAAGGAGACAATAAAATCAAATATTGAAGCTACTAAAAGAGAGAAATTACCAGCCAAAAATAATATACCCAGCAAAATTATCCTTTAGATAGGAAGGAGAAATAAAGACTCTTCCTGATAAACAGACGCTGAGGGAATTTACCACCATATCAGGATATACTCAAGGGTGCTTGTCTACCTGAAACAGAACAAAAGGCACAAAACTAATAGTAAAGGCACTAAGAGGCAGAAAAAAGTAGGGTATTACAACCCTTTTTAAAATAGTGTATTATCCACTTAAATATCACATAAATGCTAAAAGAGGTGTAATAGTCAAAAAGAGGAAGAAGACAATTGCTACTACAATTCAGAAATGAACTCACAGCATGAAAAGAGGAATCATTTGAGACAATGAAACATAAAAGGCGAGGGGGTAAAGATCTAAATTTGCAAAGGAAAATAGAGATTAGATGGGTTCAGAAAAAAAAGGACTACTGTATAAGAGAAACTTTGTTTTACATAACCCTAATGGTAAACCTACACGCACAAACTGAGACACATAACTTAAAAAAAAAAAAAAAAAGGCAGGGGGAAGTATGGGATACCACGAAAGGAAAACAACAGCCGGAAACACAAAGGAAAAGAACCATCGTTAAATCAACAAACAAGTGCTGGTGAGGATGTAGAGAAAAGGGAACCTAGCGCATGTAGGTGGGAATGCAGATTGGTGCAGTCACTGTGGAAAACAGTATGGAGTTTCTCCAAAAAAATTAGAAATAAAACTGTTGTTTGACCCAGGGGTCCCAACTGTAGAATATATCCTAAGAATCTCATAACACTAATCAGAAAGACTATATGCTCATAGCGGCATTATTTATAATAGCCAAGGTCTGGAAAGTGCCCACCTGCTCATCAGTAAAGGAACAGGTAAAAACGATGTGGTACCTTTACATGATGGAATGCTACTTGGCTGTTAAAAAAAATAAAATAAAAGGAAGGAGCTGTTACCCTTTGCATCAGTTTAGGAGGACCTGGAGATTATTATGCCAAGTGAAATAAACCAGTCAGAAAGGCAAATACTATACCACATGATCTGGCTTTTAGTAGAACCTAATGAACAAAATTAACTTATTAACAACAACAAAAAAACCCCAAAGTTATGGATACACGAAATTGGCTGACAGATTTAAAAGGAGAAGAGGATAAGGAAGACAGGAGGAGAGTAAAGAACATATATGCATCTAGGCATAGCCCATGGGCACAGACAACAACGTGGTGAAGGCCAGGGTTGGGGTGGGGAAGAAAGTCAAAGAGGGGCCTAAGGAGGGACACACTGTAAACAGTGTGACAGTCGAAAAGAGGAAGAAGCATCAACAATAAAAATCAAAAAAAATATTAACTTTAACTGGGTAATGTAAATTGATATTGATGAGAAAACAATTTATTTTTATATTACCTTGCTTTGAATATAGTAAAACTCTTTCTAATTAACTATGGATAGTAAACATGATGGTGCCACTAAGATATTTGGACTCATCAGCAAACAGATTGTCTGAAAAAAGCCTAACAAGAAGAGAACAACATTCTTCTGGGAAATCACAATGCATTATCTTTACACACATGATCATTTGATTAAGATACTTTAATGTGGCTGAATTATCATAATAGCCAACAAATTTTATTTCTGCCTCAATTATATCATTTTAGAAACAAATTCAATTTTAATCCGTAAGTTTTATACAGTTTATAGCCTGCATAAAATAATGATGCCAAAAGCCTATTTATACCATCATTCCTCCTTCGTTTCCATGAAAACCATCAAAAATGCCTCCAGTCTAGTTAAAAGTCAGAAAAGGTTTCAGAGGTAAAATTCAGCTTTGATTTCCCAGTTAAAACACAAGTAGATTTTACAATACAAGTAATCATTTTTGCTGGATTTTTCGGGCATCGTAAGGTCAGGCTGCACTAAATGACTGGAGATTGAAATTGATTGTGATGAGCTGATCTGATACATCGGGTTTGAAGTTCTTTAGCCCAGGGGCTAATGGGACAGATGTCACAAGGTTTGTCCCCTGGTAGCTTCAGCCAGAGTCTCTGTGCTTACGAGCATGCCCACCAAGCACAAAGACATAAGTACCCATACGGTTGAATAGTTTCTGCTTTAAAATGGAAGATTAAATATTTTCCTTTTCCATTGTGCCACTTCCAGTCTTAAGAGAATAGAAAATGCTACACTTCTTCTGAGTGTGTGTGTGTGGATGTGTGTGTGGATATATGTGGATGTGTGTGTGGATATATGTGTGTGTGTGTGTGTGTATGTATATATATATAATTAAACTTCTGTGAAATAAAATAGCCAAGCTAAGGGTAGTATTCTTGGATGATTGCACAAAATCACCTCTGAGCAATGAGCTTTCTAATCTGATGGGAGATCGAGAAGTCATGTGAGTCAAATAAATGCTGTTATTTTCTACAGAGATGGTCATAATTTTAAGCTGCCTTAAGGGATTGTTCCTATCTTAAAGGAAAAGCTTTTATATTTTCACCAATGAATATAATGTTAGCTGTGACCTGATCATACATGGCCTTTATTAAATGAAGGTATATGTCGTCTCTATCATTTATAGAACTTCGAATATCAGTTTCACACAGAAGCCTTCTATTCACTGACTAGGTAAGGCTAGATACCTGGAACCTTATCTTCAGGGGGTTAGGCTCTGGGGGATTTGAGGAGGTAACCCCTGTGTCTATAACTGGTCGTCAAGACCACAGTTAATGAATAGGACTTTACTGGTGGTTGATTACCTATCAGTTACTACAAAGAATATGAAAAAGTAAAATAATTCTACCACTCAACATTCTGAACTTATTAACAAGGAGGGAACAATAAAGAACCATAGAGTATGTATATATAAGTATAATATTTACCAAAATCAAGAAAGTGTATGTGTCATATAAAATTATAACAGAATATTAACAAACAAGTATAAAACCACTACCTTTTGAACACAAATTTTTAGGGAAAATATTGGGACTCAAATATTTTACATGGTTTTGTAAATTTTGAATTATAGTTAACCTTGTAGAGCCTGGAATACAAAATTTAATTATATTTAACTCATTAATGAAAAAAACCTCATTAATGAAAAAAGTATAGGCTCAAAAAATAGCCAAAACTGGGTATGAATCCCTCTTCCATATTAGCCAAATACTAGTTAACAACACAATGGGTGGTGTGCTCATGCAGTAGACTATATATCAATAAAAATAAATGAACTATAACTTCTGGCAATGTGCACATAAATATATTAGAATGTTTAGCACAAAAGAATTATTTTATTTTTATACAGTTTAAAAAGGTGAAATTAAATTTATTTTGAGAAGTTACAATTGCGGTTAACTTTGGAAGCTCCTAGTAGGGGAACTTCAAGTGGATGAGTAACATTCTATTTCATGATTTGCCAGACATCAAATTATGTGCTTGCAATTTGTTTATTTTCTTATGTGTGGGTGACTTAATGGGAAAGTTATCTTTATTTTTCTAATCTAGAGATAGTTTTTCAAATCTAGTGATGGTTTTTAACTCATGAACTATTCTCCTAACAGGGACATAAAAATCTTGTTGTTTCTGTTCCATAGAAACAATGACATGATTACTGTGATGTTCATTCATACAAAAAACAAAACAAAACAAAACAATAAACAGTGAGTTATGAAATACAATTTTCATTTTTTCCCTTTAGCATGATTGACTTTAAGTCATTCTTTTTCTTAACATTTAATATGGAGGATGAATTGCCTAAATATGGGCTTGATTCACTAGTCCTTTTTAGGCTAATAATTTGCATTATCGTGTCTTAAATTATTGAAAGAAAAGAATTTTCTCTGCTTAGCTTATATGAAAGGATTTGATTTTGTAGAGAAATTGAATAGAGAAAAATTAAATAAAAAGAGGAAATGCAAAATTAGCCTCTGATTAACAGAAACTTCTAAAATGCTTCAAAAAGTGAATAGTTACACACATTTAAACCACTCTAGCAACAGATATGTTCTCTTCTAGCAAAGCTTTCTAAAAATGCCATTCCTTTAACAATAATCAGAACTGACAGGCTGGCCCACCTTTCATGATAATGTGGCATGCAGCCTTGTTAATCTGACCCACTGAAATAAATGAAAAAATGTACTTGTACCCCAGTATAATTGTTGGCAGCAGCATTTTCGCAGGCTTTAATTTGCACTTCACTGTAACATCTCCTCTCAAGGCTGATGTAAATGTTAACCAGAGCTGGTACTATTAATAGCATGCTAGGATCTGGGATAGGGGCAAAGGAATGCACGGGGAGTGAGCCCGAACATAACCTTGTTAATGAAATGCACCAGTTCTATGAAACTGCAAAAGTACAAAATAAATACAGTAATTGTTTCAGCTGAAACCTGCATAATGCAAAAGGCTACAATTATAAAATATGCAACCCCCAAAAGCACTCCTTGGGTTCATATTTCAAGGTTACTTGTGTACAGCTCTGACTGCTCTTTAAATTACCAGTAGACATTATAATAGAAAATAATATTTTAATATGTAATTAATCATATTTAAAAATATCAATGTATAGACCTGAACCTAAAAGGTGGTATCAAAGTAAAAATAATAAAATTGCTATACACAAAAAAGGATTAATTTTTATTCCTACGTTATTCTGTGCGTGCATAAAGATTTCAATATAATTTAATATTTTGATGTTTCTTTGTAATATAAATAATATCTTAACTCAAAATAATTCTGACCAGTTATCTACAAATTAGATGACGTAGTGGCAGGCTATAAAGATAAAAAGTAGTGTGCTATTGTTTGTATTTGGTTTTTGATGTACAATTTTAAGCCAATTTTCTTGGTATTTCTTTGCTTTGTTTCATTTTAAGAAATAGAACTTATTGCATATTTGATAACATCTGTATGTCTTGACTAAGCACAGAGTGTAAACATAAGTGATGATTCTGAACCATTTCTTGATGCCTTGTTTCTATATGTAGGTTAATTTGCCCTTTATAGAGTTTAGCACACTGAATTTAGGAGTTTAGGAGACAACACTATTTCGAAATAACAAGGTTGTATCATACGACATTACCTCAGACTCTTTTTGCATTTACTAATGCATTTGTACACCATCCGTATCAACTTACACATTTGTCAAAGCACCCTGAGATGGGGATGCATTACTTCCAAAGATCATAGAGAAGTTAAGGAGGTTAGATAGCCTTGAATATCATTGTTATGCTAAAGATAAAAAATTATGGAGAAACAATTCACATGCCAGACAGCTCACCCATTTAAAGTGTAGAATTTAATGACTTTTATTATATTCACAGGGTGTTACAACCATCGCTTACTATCTAACTGTGGAACATTTTCATCACTCCAAAGAGAAACTCCATACTCACTATACACCTTTCCTCTGACCCTTTTTGCCTTAGGTGGCCGCTAACATGTTCTCTGTGTATAAGAGCATGAATGTGCTAGATCTGATCATTTCATACAAATGAAACCATACACGTAGATGGCCTTTTGCTTCTACATACGTTCAGTTAGTATAATGTTTTCTAGGTTCTTCCATTCATGTTACAGCATCTATCGGTACTTCATTATTTTTAATTACAGAATATTCCATTGTATTGTACCAAATTTGTTTACCTGTATCATCAGATGATGAACACTTAAGACTGTTTTAATTTTTTGCTATTGTGAGAAATGCTGCCGTGTAGAAGTTTTGTCTGGACACATGTTGGGCCCTATGGTAACTTTGTGTTTAAGTGAATTAGATTTTGAGGCACGTTATACAGCACAATAAAAGCAGAAACACTAGGACAGTTTATAGAAGCCCTCAAGAAGAGAGAAGGCATTTGTTTCACTGCCTTGTTACTTGGCTATCATGTTATGGGAAGTGCAGATGACAATGAAAACTGGGGTGCAATGATGTTGGGAATATTGGAGATTCAGTTAGGGGAGCCCTCAAGCCACATTCAATGCCACTCTTGGTCTGAGCCACACTGGATTTTCTACTAAAAGATCTGACTTGAATTTCTGGAATAGGCTTTCCACAAACTGGCCCCCAGATGAGAAACAAGATTTTCCGTTTTCTGTCTTACCTCTGTTCAGCCCTCTCAATGAATCTGTACTTGACATTTTACTACCTTAGCTCTTAAGACTTAATTTAACTTGTATCATTGAATTGGAACGCATATCCCTTTTATAAGTACTTTTCAAACTGAGCCCAGTTTTATTTATTTTTCTTAAAGATTTTATTATTTTTAGAGAGAGAGGAAGGAAGAAAGGCAGAGAGGGAGAAAGACATCAATGTATGGTGCCTTTCACCTGCCTCCAGCTACAGACCTGGCTTGCAACCTGGTTATATGCCCTAGCTGGGAGTCAAACCAGCGACCTTTGGGTTCGCAGGCCAGTGCCTTATCCACTGTGCCACCAGCCAGGGCTTCCAATTTTGATTTATTGTTGCAGTATTACATTTATCTCATTTTTCCTCCATTGCTCTCCCCTGCTCTACCCTCTATTCCCCCTCCCACAGTCAATGCCACTTGCTGTCCATGTCCATGGTTCTCCCATGCTAGTTCCTTGACTAAACTGTTCCCTTTCTTTGCCTCTTTCCCTTGCCTCTGCACACTGGAAGTCTGTTCCTTGTTTCCATGCCTCTGGTTCTAGTATTTGGCTTGCTTGTTTTGTTTGTTTTGGTCATTAGTCTCCTGTATGTTCATAGCAGCACTATTTACAATAGCCAAGTGCTGGAAAAAGCCGAAGTGCCCATCAGTGGATGAATGGATCAAAAAACTTTGGTACATTTACACAATGGAATACTACACAGCAGAAAGAAAGGAGAAATGCCTACCTTGGCAACAGCATGGATGGAACTGGAGAGTATTATGCTTAGTGAAATAAGTCAGTCAGTGAAAGACAAGTAATATATGATTTCACCCAATACAGGAGGCTTTGCCCAATTTTCAGCACCATTTCCAACCTCACTCTTCCAAAAAGCCATCCTAAAATCTGCTATTTGTTATTCCTCTCTCAAGTCTTGCTTATTCTGTTGTACTATGTCTCTCCTGGTGCATTTTTGACTCATCTACTAGATCACAAGCTTACAGAGGACAGGTGAAATGTTTCGTGAGTTTGCATCTTTGGCATGACTAGGTAAGTACTTCGCACTTCTACTTGTGTTCTGCAAATGAGTAGACCCTAAATCCCTATGCGACTATGTGACGCATCATGTTTGAAGGGCCATAGACAGAAATACACTATTCTAGTGCAGATCAATGGCTGATACACAACTTGCATAAACCCTCTGTGGGAGTATCGCTGGAAGGGGGTAGACTGAACTTAGATATAAACTCCAGTATTTCCTTTCAGGCTAAGGCAAGGAAAAACATATTTATCCTGAGAAAATTCTACACGCAGAAACCTTGATGGTTTTTCAAAGGTAAAAGTACTGAATTTTAATAAGCATTGTTCTAATTCTTCAAATTAGCAACCCTTGATTCATTGGCCTTGCTGTAATCTTAAAAATCCTGATGCAATTTTAGATATCTAAATTCTTCAAGTGAACACGTATATTAGTGGGGGGAAAAATCTCATAGTTAAAAATGAAACAATGTGGCCCAAATTTCATTTTAGTCATCGCTCAAAACATTCCAATTATTTCTTCAATTTAAAAAATCTGGCTAATATTAACTAAAAGGAACTATTTTTAAGCATATGAATTTTAATCCTATTCTGCCAATTAATTTTGGTAGGAAAATCACCATTTGGCAAAACTCGAAAGTTGCACAAAAAGGTTTATTTTTCAGGTATATTAGATAAGATACTTAGATATAGCAAATGCATTTCAAATGAATATCACCTATCTGAGTGCTTAATATTATTACATTGAAAGGTTATAGGCTTTTTCCCAGAATCATGCTTTTACCCTCTTCCTCCATACAATTTTACATTTCATTAGAATTTTTAAATCTTGTAGTACTATAAATTTTATTCAGCATAGCATAACCTCTCAGAAAAGCTTCATACACATCTACTTTAGTTCAAACATTCCCTGTGACCATAACAACGTCAGTCTGTTCCCTGAGGTTTGGAGAAGCAATCCTGAAGACCAAGGAGTAAAGATGAAGTGGAGGAAACTTCTGCCCCTCCACTTGGAGGAATACCCTTAGCATAGCACACATCTCTCCTAGAGTCTTTCTGTTCGCTTGCATTCTTCCCTGGAAAAGGCAGGAATAGCGGGAGAAGTGAATTTGGGAAAAAACAAAATAAAACAAAAACACGAAACACTGAGCTTTTTCTGTTCCCTTCCTTAAAAAAAAAAAAAAGAAAGAAAGAAAGAAAGAAAACAGAAGAAGATTATTCTCCAGTCTCCTTCATTGGGGTTTTATAGGTTAAGATCACGGCACATGGCTCTCCTTCAGACATTACTAAAAGAGTCTTTTTGTTTATTTTTGGAGAGGCTTAGTTCAGGCCCCGTAAATGAATTTTGGGTTGTCAACAGCTGTAAAGCCAACAGCTGAGATTTATTTTCTGCCTTGGCTGGTAATTGCAGTTTAGGAAGGACCTATCCGTGGACAATTTTTAAAAGAGATATACAGACATGTCTGAAAACACTAGGCCTTAAGCAAAAGTGCCCTGACCTTGGCAATGGTACTAGGCATCTTGGATTTAGGCGAACTAGAGCCACATAAATCTCAGAAACCAAAATGCACTGTATGTGGGCAGAACATTTCAGAACACATTCAAAAGCCTCCTAGGGGCAATTGCGGGAATCCTGGCTCTGAGAGCAAACCTGCAGTAGCATGGCCCACGCCAGTTTCAGTGATGTGCGGATTCGTGGATCAGCGTCAGCAGATTTAACTGAAGCAAGAGTCCCGTTGCATGGAAAAAAGAATCTTCCTATAGACCTACCGTTGAGACTTTAAGGAGCAGAACAGTTATTTGCCATTTGCCTCTGATTTTCAACCTTGCCTACAGGGAATAAATTTGATACTTGGAGGCAGCTGGATTCCAAACTCACTACAAAGCACTCGTAGTTCTCATTTTAAATTATGGTTGTCAGGCTTACATTTGATGCTTCAAATCTCATTTTGCATTCAGGGTTACAGAGGAAACAGTGGAAGAACTGGGCTTGAATTCATGGAGTTAATCCATATGCCTGCGATTTTTAAACACAATAATTTTAGATAGGAAGTTACATTTAATTAGCTACCCAGAAATTTGTTGTGCCTTCAGAGAACACGTTTGATAAATTGGTGGAAGTAACACCATAAATAAAAAAACAGCATAAAAAAGTCATACATCAGAAAGGCAGAAGGGATGATGATAGATACAGTCTATTTTCTGGTTAGATGGCAAAATCGCCTGGATGGGATTATCTAAGCCAAGAAAAGGGAAGGTGCACAGATTTGTTTGAGTGAAGGATGAACTTGGCAGACTCAGAACAATATACTGAATCTAAAATCTTATAAACAACCAAACCGACGCAAAAACGTAGGATGGTAACAGGACCAAAACATTTGGATCCAAGAAATAGCAACTTTTTAAAAGATGGTAAATGATCTTCCATTACTGCACTAAAAACTATCAGCTAGAAATACTATTCAAGATCTAACACATTTAAACTATGAGTGGCAGTGCCTTGAAGCACTCACAGCAGATCTATTGCTTTCACTATGTTCTTAGCACCAACTCTAAACCATTAACAAGTTAAAGTTAGACATTTTTCCAGGGTGATGATAGAACCAAGGTTGGTGGACAACCCTCCCCAGGGGTTAAAATTCATAGGACTAACCTAGTCCACAGTGACCAGACAGTATAACGAACCTCTTTTAATATGGCACTGTAAATACTGGTCCACAGAGAGGAGGGTGGTTCAAACACTCAAAAGTCCGCATTCATTACAGCATTTGTGGGCCAGAAACATAGGCTTCAAGGAAAGAGGAAAGATACTGGATTCCGTTTGATTCATTACTCCCGGTCTCCCTACTTGATTAGCTTCTGAGTGAATGCCTCAAATAACAACTGATGGGTTTCCTCAGTTATGGAACCGGTTGCCACCGCCCTCAATAAAGACCTTGGTAACAAGCTCTTATTCTCTGATATCTGCGTATAAGACCCAGTAGCATGTGCTGCACCACACATTGCACACTGGGGCACTGGATCCGCCCAGCATAAACACATATGCTGCCTGTAAGTGTGGGACAGTTAGTGCCTCTCCAGCAAGCTGTGGCGAATAGTGCGGAAGACATCTGTAAAAATACAGGTACATTTTTCTCTTCTTTCTTTCCCATGGATGGCATACAAGTATTTGTGGGATGAAGTAGCTTCGTATGGTTTCATTCAAGATGCCCTATGATGCCAAATACCTAGCTTGTCACAATAAGCGATGTCTAGCTTTGTAGAGCACTATGGGTCTCCAACATGCGTCTCTGTATATTACTTTTTCACTTCTTCTAGGGATGTACTTACTCTAAAGTATTAGCACATAAGCCTTCCAAAAGGCTCTGTTTTTAAGGAAACTTTAAGGCAGGAAGTGAAAATAGCTTAGTATACTGGATGAGGATGAAAACTACATAAAATTAAGGTGGGATAAAGTAATTTTTATTGTCTATTTTTTTGTATATCGTATATTATTGTTGTATGGAATAGTTCACACTTCCAAAGAAGGTGGTCATGTGTTAATAGCTATTAATCTGAGAAAGAAAAGAGCATTCTTAAGAAATTACTTTTCTCCTGGTTACAGTAAACACTGAGCAACCTCTAGATGAGTCTTTTCTGAGTTGAAATTATTTCCAAAGTTAGTGGAAATGTGCAAATGGCCAGAATAACTGGTATCAGAGAATGGCTGAAATAGGACATATTTGGACTCTCTAGCCCCATTTTTCCAATAGCATTGAGATTATGTTTTGGTTTTTGCCAAACAAAAATCCTAGGTTCCAAAAACCTAACTCTGAATGGACTAACTTTATTTAGAAATAAGCTTCTTTACAAATTTTCTTGGATAAGAATAAAGACTATTAAATTCCTTAGTCAGGGCACATAACCAGGTCACAAGCCAGATATCCAGCCAGGTCTGTAGCTGGAGGCAGGTGAAAGGCAACCATACGTTGATGTCTCTCTACCTATCCGCCTTTCTCCCTTCCCCTTTCTCTGAAAGTAATAAATAAATTCTTAAAAAAGAAGAATATAGATTATGATAACTTTTGGACTCTCTAAAAGAGAGGCACATCAGACTTGGTATTGATCTAATTGAGTTTCTGATATAAGGAATCATATCAAATCAGTGGAAAACAAATGCCCAGGCCAATGCTGAAGCATCTGTATTACAGACAGGCCCTGATATCCCACAGGGCTCAGCTGACCTGGATAAGAAATGGGGAAAACTCTATTTTTTTGGATTTCAAGGGGCTAGATAATTGATTTTTTTTGTTTTAATTTATTTAAACTGTAATGTCTTTGGATTTTAATTTACATGAGGATTTAGTCTTCTGATTAAATTTCTATAATGGGTTCCTCAGGTTTCAAATAAGAATGAGATTTATAATTATATTTGAGGCTTGGCCTTTTTTGAAATATGTTTACAATTTTATATAATCTTGATATAAGACTTTAGATAAAATATAGTTTACATCAGGGCTGGGAATAATTTGGGAATGAATGAAAATTGGAATGGATTTTCTGATGTGGTGGGAGTAGTCTTCAAGTTAAAGCTTTTCGGATCCATTTCAGCATCTTCTGGGGGAAAAATCTACACTGATCATCAGTACCTCAGTAGTCCCAGTTGACACTGGCTTTGTGACTTCTTGAACTCCTATAACTGTCCTGATAAATTCCAGGGAGGGAGAGTACACTGCAAAATGAACATGGGCTTAAAATTTTGGTGAAATGGTATAAAAGTAAGTTTTTAAAAATCTGGATGAAGGAAGGTAAACATTCTCTTTCCTCATATGATCTAATCATTTTCCCTTCAAGCCAGCCTTCAGCAAGTTCCTGAGTGGCAATCCACGCAGGTTGCTCCTGCTGTGACTGAGGTCAGAGGGCCTGTGGTGTGCAGGCCATGGGCCAGAGGGGCTGGGTGCTGCCAGCCTGTAGGTCATCTGCCAGCATGTCCTTTCCAGCATGTCCAGTTGGACAGTAGTCCAACTCTTTGCGTCATCTCCACCTGATCGTGTTTTTGTTGTGGTCAGATTTCACTGAGACACAGAGCCCTAAAATATAAGTGAAAGCATTTCTTTTCTAAGAGTGTCTGCTAATATTTTCAATTTCTACTCTATCACACTAAAGCCATTTTAAAAGCTGCTTGTTTTCTAAGAAATAACCACATAATGGGGAAGTTATGTTAGATATACGACAAAAGTACTGTGACTCAACAAACAGCTTCCATTGCCATTTCGAAGAATAGTTTAAACCAGGCTCATCTTAGCACATCCCACGCTCATCTTAGCACATCAACGACATTGGTCTACTGGAAAGCATCTGATTTTCCGCATTTCTTAGCTGTTTATATGTTCATCAGACCACTTACTAAGTCAACGTAAAAGGATAAAAAGAGGATGAAGTCAACAGTAAAATATATTAGAAAATGGGACAATAGTGGATAGCACTTTTTCCTAACATATAAAGATTTGATATAAAGCTCATGAAACTCTCAAGTTTTTCAAAATGTGAATTTATGTCATGTAAGCCATTGTTTCTCCAAGTGTAGTCTCTTTTTCTATGTTTCTCATAATTCAAAATTTTCTACTTATGGCATCTTTCTTAGGTGGTATTTTCCAACTCATTATAGCCCCTCAAGCAATATTGACAGGGACCAGGAAAAAACTGGGTTCCTGCTTGAGCCCTTTGCTTTAAGCATCCACTCTGGCCCTTCTTCGTCTGCCCTCCTCTTGGCAAAGCAAGCAGTTCATGGGGCTAAGTCCACATGTGTGTGTGTGTGGCTCTCTCTTCTGGACCTTGCTCCGGTGATGAGACCCCAGAATTCCCTAACAGTGACCCTCATCCTGCTTCTAGGACCTGCACAGGCCACTTCTCAGGGAGGAGTCTACCTTTTGTGACAGCATGGATGGAGCTAGAACTTAGTCAAGTAAGCCAGGCAGTGAAAGACAAATACCATATGATCTCACCCAATACAGATGACTAATGAACAAAACAAACAAATGAGCAAAATAGAATCAAAGACATGGAAACAAGGAACAGATGGACAGTTTGCAGAAGGGTGAAGGGAGGCAAAGAAAGAGGAGAAGAAAGGGAACAGTTTTGTCAAGAAACTAGTTAAATGACCCATGGACAACATGTGGGGACTGGTGGAGAGGGTGGGGCAGGGGAGAGCAATGGGAAGAAAATGCAATAAATGTAAGACAACAATAAATTCATTAAAAAAAAAAAGAAATGTTGCAAAGCTGAACCCTTACTGAAAACAAAAATGTTCCAAAATAACAAAGATTAAAAAAAAAAAATTCCAAAGGGAAGCTGTTACCCTCGCTATTCAATTCAGATGTACACTGCCTTTGCTATTACCTTTGCTAATATCTAAAAAGATATTTAGGAAAATATCTTTTCCTAAAACGATACTTGTTTTCCAATATGAATTTCACAAAAGGTCATGCTTGCTGGAATCTCTAAGGCAAAACCTAAAACATGTCCAGGAGTCTAACTTCAAGGGAACCTGGGAAGTGTAACTTTAAAGTGACTAAACTTGGCAATGAGACTATAAAAAGAAAGCATGCTAATTGATGTTTTAAATGGTTGTTTAGCAAACTCATTCATAGTATTCACTACAAAGTGATTACAAACATTTGAGAAACAAGGCTAGTCATTAACACTTCCAAGAAAAGAATAGAGAAATGTTTTTATTTGCAGTAATATAGGCATATACTACAAAAAATTTTAATTCACATATACTGAAATGATGATGGTGGCCAATATACAGGTGTGGGCAGAAGTAGATTTACAGTAGTGAGTACACAAAACATAGTTTATTCTTATATTCTTATCTTATTATTAATTATCATTGTATTTCCCATTTAAATAACTGTATACCTTTTGCCCATCCCTCTAAGTATATTGACAGCAAAATTTATTTTTTGTATATAAAATCCTTCTCAGAGCTATATAAGATGATACATGGGAAGCCTTCCTCAGAAGAACTATCAATAAGGAAGTACTCACAAATGTTAAAAATTCATACATATAAAATCAAGATAAATCAAATGAAGTACCTTACATAGGAGCCAGCGCTCATTAATTACACAGAAATTGTAAATTCTGTAATTATTTTTAACTCTGAATTTATTTGACTTTTTAAATAACCACATATTAACATTACAGTAAGAAAAAGAAATTAATATATTTCTCTATGCATACATCCATCTATATATACTGGATGTTTCTATAGTTCTTTTACCTTAGAAGCAAACTTGCAAACATCTATCCTGTAAGAAACAACAATAAAGAGTCTGCGAACTGGAAACACTACAGATGCTATTTATGCTATTTATTCTATTTTCACTTGCACCCCAGAGCACAACGTAGGGAAAACATACCCTCTGAATGATGGTCATAATTGTGGTGACAGCAATTATAGGTGTTTACGGAGTGGGTATTTCTGTGCCGCTACTATTCTAAGTGCTCCACGGGTCTCTTGCATTTCTGCCTGTCTTCAGAGAAGAAACACTGGCTATTTTTCCCAGGCTTTCTTTTCAGGGATTCTGTCTAGTTGATCTCCTTGGGAGACAGAAAGTACCTCTCCCTGGAGCAAGGGACAGAATGTATTTACTGTCAAGTGCAATAAAGAAAAGTTCTGTCTGCAGGGCAAATGTGTTTTCTGTTTATTATAAAATGTTTGAGTTTCTAAGCTGACTGGGGCAGAGGGGAGTGGTCCCCTCATTTAATGGAAAATGCTGCATGTGCAGGTGTCGGCCGGCCCTCTTCCCTTGTTTAGGTGGGAACCGCCACACATGCTGATACATTCCTTACTGTCATGGCTGCGAGGAACAAACTGCTCTTTGTCTCTGACACCACAGCCTCATGCCTTCTGCCAGCATCCAGGCAGCGATGATGTTCACTTGTTAGATTGTGAAGAGGGTAACATCTCAGACCATGCACCATTTGTGCCAAATTCTCTCTATTTAATAACTTGCTTGATCTCAAAACAGACCTATCAAGGAGGAACTTATCCACATTTTATGCAAATGAGGATTATTAGCGCACTCAGGTATACTAATCCTCCATATGTTTATGTTCAGAGCAGTGTCCATTATATCATACTATTTTTTGCTTTGGAGTTGCACATGTCATAATAATAATATGCCTCCAGGTTTAGAAAATAATGTGCATTATAACCTAGAATTACATAAAGAAATGGGGCAAAATAGAATCAACATGTTTTGACTTCTAATATTAACGTTTCATGAAATGTAAGCTTATTTTTCATAAATACGTTTCTACCATGAATGTATTAAAAATGGTTGCAGACGTTTCAAAATATACTGAAATCAGAACTCACATAAACCAAGAGTTTTCATCCGACTCTAAAAGATCATATACTTTAACTCATTTAATTCTTTTAAAACAGCATTTTGTGATATATTATATCCATATTGCAGGTGAGAAAATGAGATTGAGTCCTTGAGTGGGAATAAATAATTGAGCCTCGGTATGCTGTGTCTAAATCCCATGATAAATCTTAAAAAGTAGTATATAATCCAGTACTTCTCAGAATGTGTTTCTAAAACTCTAGAGCTTTGAATAAAACTGTTTCCTGAAAGGGGGCTATTGGAGTAAAAGAGACCCTTGGTCAAATACAATGGATATGCTTAATGAAGCAAAGGTAAGCATCACTAGAGAATTATACAGAATTTTTGCGATATTTCAGTTCATATTTGACCAGAGTTTTTGTCTTAATTTCCAATGTCCAATAGACTAGGATTTCATGCACCAACAATTTAAGACACAATGATATAATGTTTTTATCCATAAATTATTTTTTATCATTTAAGTAATTAAAAAGTCATTACCCATGTAATGACTTAAAGTATGAAATGCATCCTACAATTATTTAAAAGTGATATTATTTGGTCTTTGACATAATAAGCTTCCAAATTAAGTAATCCATTATAGTTAGACAAATAGATGCGCATCTACTTTGCCTAAGAGATGTTACTAAATATAATAGTACTTAGAGTTACAAAGGTTTTTATATAAGATTTATATACTTCACATTTCAAACATTTCAAATAACTACAAAATACTCAAATACAAATACACTATAAGTTAATTTAAGAACTTGGATAAGAAGACAGAAATAACTATTTTAAAAACCCAACTAAATATACTTTCTTTAACATAGTCAAATTTCTTGTTCAAAATGTTTGGTGAGACATAAAGGGAAAAGTGATAGACTATATAATTTCTCACTGGCAGATAAAACAGAGATTTGTATCAAAAACTGTCATTTCTTTGCCCTGCCTGGTGTGGCTCAGTGGATAGGCGCTGGCCTGTGAACACAAAGTTCGCTGATTTGATTCCCAGCCACGGCACATAACCAGGTTGCAAGCCAGGTCTCCAGACATGTTCTTAGTTGGAGGCAGGTGAAAGGCAACCATACATTGTTAATTCTATCACTTTCCTCCCTCCCAGCCCCTCTCTCTGAAAACAATGAATCAAATCTTTATTTAAAAATTGTAATTTTCATCCGAACATTTCAAGAACTGCTCTTGCACAAAGGCTAATCATTATGAGTGAATTTTGTGAAGCTGAATAAATGAAGCCATCAAACACATTTTGGTTAGTATTATATTTTTTGAAACATGATATTCAACTATTTCAGGAGACAGTTTGTGAAATTAAAAAAAAAAAAAAAAACTTATTCAAGTAACCATTTAGTTCTGTTAAAAATTAGAATAAAGATATCCTGACTTGGCGATTGAAGAGAAGATCAACACTGAGCTCTTAAGAGTGCAGGTAAACATGACTGAATTGCATAAGAAAAGTCAATAAACAATATTCATTTGATATTATTCTCTGAATAAATATTAAATTATTATTTATTCAGAGAAAAGTAAATAAATCTAGTTATTCTGGATTGTTTTTCCCCAAATCACCATTATTCCTTGACTTCTTTTGGATAGACAGCACTGCCCCTGGTGGGCAAAGTGAGCTTCCAAATCATCTAGAAACCAAAATACAAACAAGGGTAGGCAAAGTGGATTTACAGTTGTGAATATGCAAAACAGTTAAAACTATTGTAATAATGATAAGCTTTATGTTGTTTTTTCATATGAACAACTGTATACCTGATTTTCTCCAACCTTGCAAATGACTGATTGGGTGAGATGATTTATTGGTATCCTTTGGAAAACTAGAAAATATATGCAAAAAAGATGAGGAGAATGATGATGTGATTGACATTATATATATTGAGCCCTCCTTGGCATAAAGGAAAAACACGATCAGGTACTTTTTGAAACTTCTGGTTAATGATAACAGTATTTGGAAGAGAAAGATGTTTGTCTTCCTGTTTGGTCTGGCATGAGGGCACATGTCAGCATCATCTAAAATTGTACCAAGTTGTTTAAATAAGGTTTTTTAAAGACTGAAGAATGAATATTATCTTAATTCTCAGAGGAAAGTCATTACAATCCATTCAATGAAATCTATATTATTTGAAAGTCATTGAGTAAGGCATTGGGAGGCATCATTTAGGTTACGTTTGGTAAATATATTTCTATTACTTTTCTGTGATGCAGTTATACATTAGACTATAAAGTGTTATATGTCTGAAAGCCTGCCAAAGTAACAAATAATGTCCAAGTAATATTATATTTAGTACTTACAAATTTTGTATTCATGTATTATCTTTTTAAAAACTCACATTACCACAAAATTCACAGAATATTACTTAAAGAATTTAATATGACCAGGTGGGTGGGGAGGGGGACAGAGGGGAACAAAAAGGGGATGGATGTAATACAACAATAAAATTTTAAAAAAAAAGAAATGTGACCATATTTTAACAGTAAAAGATCACAAATAAAACAGATGTGAACTAATGAAATAGAAGTCTGACAATGTATTCATAATAATTAACAATATATTCATATTGTCAAGTTGGGTGTATGCATAGTGATTGAAATATTTGAGATACTCATTTTAGTAATTAAAGGGTTGCTAGTAAGTCATATATTATTAAGTTGTACGTATATGGCATTGGTATTTTCTCTTTCAGGTAATCAATAATCACTCATGAAATATAGTATTTTGCCCCCATTTAACTTCTAAATTTTGTTTTTAATAAAACAAATAGAGTAAAAATAGAATTGGTCTCATATAATACAATTGTTATGGTATAATATTTATATAAAACAATTATTCCCTCACATTCTTTTACATTTAATTTTTTTTAATTATTATAAATCTGCTATAAGTAAATATACTTGTTTGGGGCTTATTCAGAATTACTGCTCACCAAAAGCAAACAAAAATAACTATTAATCCTTTGGTTGACATTTTCTAGAGGTGAATTTTCTTGTATTTTAAGTACTTGGACTTCATAAGGATTATAATTACTAAATATGATAGACATAAACCCACATTTTTAATAAATCCTACAAACAATTGTTTGTCCTAGAAATAGCTTTCTAAATTGAATACCAAAGAACCTAACATTCATAACGAATAACATTATAATCCATTGAGAAATATAGCAACTCTGAATTTCATATAATGGTAAGAATATATTTTCTTTCCTAAACATAAAGACATGAAATTGCCATCTTTTACTATTACATACTATGTATTTCCATTTGTTAATATAATGTATCCAATGGCTTTTAGAAATAAGAATTTGAAGGTCTGTTTCTAACACTCACTATTCCTGACTAGCTACTTGACCTTGAAGAAGTGAGCTAATCTCAGGAACTCTGTGAGATTATTCTGGTGAAAAGAGCTGTGAATATTCAGGCAACCCAAAACAGTTTAGCATTCCAACCACATAGCAGTGCCCCACTTCAGCTGACATATATACATGTATCCTTAGATCCCTGTATATTCAAGTCATTTTCAGTGTTCTCAGTGTCCAACTTTGTGATGTAGGAAATCAAGGAGAATCTGAACACATGGTTGTATAAAATTTAATAGAAAATAGCATGTATGCACATGTGTGTGTGTGTGAGTATGTGTGTGTAAGGACTGATGTAGGCTCTATAGTTCTTTAGTAGCATTTTTTGTTCCAAATACACACTTTTAATTTGTTAGGTGGGGCCTTAACATAATATTTTACTTTATTGTTCAATATAGATAAGAATGTATGTATCATAAGGAGAAAACTTGTGTACTTTACCTTTTTCATATATACAAATGTATATGATGTAGTATTTTCCATGCAGAACTTAAGAATTATAAAGTTCTAAAGGATAATTATTTTTAGTGATAGCATTGTTCAAGATCCTTATAGAATGATAAGCCTTGGAATTTTAGATATGAAAAGGATATTAATATTACTTCTGGGGTTAAGGTGCTTATCCCAGGTCATGAGTATTTGGTGAACATGCTGGCACAAATCATACATACATCCTGTAGAACATTACTATACTGTAGTAATTATTATATATTTTTTCTTAAAGTTAAAAAGCACTGAGAAGTATTTATATAAATTAGCAGTAAGAAAGATATTTGTGCCCTGGCTGGCAGCTCAGTAGATAGGCACCAGCCTGCAAACCCAAAGGTCACTGGTTCAATTCCCAGCCAGAGCACATAACCAGGTTGCAAGCCAGGTCTCCAGCCAGGTCCCCAGCTGGAGGCAGGTGAAAGGCAACCATACATTGATGTTTCTTCCCCCTTCTGCCTCTTTTCCTTTCCCTCTCTCTGGAAATAATCAATAAAATATTTTTTTAAAGATATTTGTAACCATTTAAAAATAATGCTTAAATAATAAAATTTCTATAAATTACTGTGTATATAAATTTTTTAAATGTAAAAAGCTTTGCTAATAACAGCACATTAAAGTTACTGAATGTACAACTAGTAATTGCTTAAATAAACTATGACCCAATTTATAATAAAACAAAATGGTAATATTGATTTGAATTATTTACTTGGATGTGGTTTCTCAAAAGTGCTGAAATGTCTGCATACTAAATCTTACTTAATAATGTGTGTTTGAGTATTATAATAAGATAGCATACATTTTGTGTAAAAAGCTCAGCACAGTGTCTGACATCTGTTAGATATTTAACAAAAGATAGTGTTAATATAACATGTAGATGACCATTAGGAAACTAATTGTAGTCTTCAGTATCCCTTAAATATTGGATACTTACCCAAAATGTAACTCATAGTGAAAGAATATGTCTTTTTATCATTTCTGAATGGGAAGAACCAAGTATCCACTTGGAAAAAGAGAAGAGAAACACTGTGTGATGAAAGCAACTGGATCTTTCTAGTAATGGACAGCAAGTAACCTCTGATGTACAGAGCAGGGGTAAGCCAGAAACACACTGCAGCATAAGCACATGCAAACTTCCCACAATCATCTTATCCTTCTGATGGTAGTCAATATTTTAAACTGCTTTGGAAAATTAATATCTTGACTAAGTTGATAGAAATTTTAAGCTATTTCCTCAAAAGCTGTTACTGTTCTATCACTAGGAATTCTAGAGAGATGTTCTTAAATACAAATCAATAAAGCAATCACAAATTAAAATACTCCCTTTAGAAATACTGAGTCAGAATAATTGACTTGTTGTGCTCTTTATAGTAGAATCATTCTTCAAAAGAAGTTATTTCCTGATAATATTTATACAATTTTCAAGGAATTTTTAAAAACTAATAGACTCTTTTTAGACATATGTATTCGTAATGTCCCTGAAGAACAGTGTAAAATATGATTTCCTGAATAGTTGATCCTTCTTTCAAAACTATAGGAGTGTTTTCATTTCCCTGCTATTATCTTCAATGTAACTTTAAAGAAGGATGTCAAACTACTGTAAGCCTCAAAATTGTATACTTAAGCAGATTAGGCTTTAACTTAAATTTAACAATAGGTAAACACAAAAGTCAACCTAGAATCCAAAAGCATATTAACTATTGAACCAAAATTAATTTAGTCAGGTGAGTTTTATGTAAATATAACTTTAGAATATATACACAGATTTTATGGTATTTCAAAATTATATTAGATAAGAACATATGTGAATGTCAAATGACCAATCAGGTAATAGAATTGCAAGTGTCCAAACATTTCCATATATATTTCCACATGCACAGAGAAAAGAGAGATTGTTTTTCAGTAGGGTGCTATGTGTTAATACTGGTATCATAAAGTTTAGATTGTTGTCATAAACAGAAATACGGTAGAAAGCAGAACATTTGAAGATTAAAGACTTCCTCCACACACATATCTGATAATGCAATAAACAAGATATGTCAAATGAAATTACCAATGAGTCCAGAGAATGCCTAGTTGAGAATTGCTTACTAGTATCACGTGAAGACACAGCTCATCTTTTAACAATTAGATAACCAAGGAAGGTACAATATTTGATTTTCAGACTTTTTATCACCCACCAAAAGGTAAACTGAAGCTTCTATGGCTCAAAAATGTTTTCTCTTCATGCTGACATTTAAAAACATCCTAAAAGGGTTATCCATAATTTTCAGAAAGATATTATTTCAAGATAATTCTCATAAATAGTCAAAAATGTAGAGTTCTAAGTAGAGCCCAGCACAAGGCCCGGATATAACAATGCATCTCTGACTTATTCAGAATTCAGTAGTCTAGAAGCCATAGTGTGACAGTTTTCAACCATGTGCCAGCCAGTAACAGTGAAAACAGTGACAGGCGTCATCTTGAACATTTTATTACATAATAAAAGAAAACATGTTCTTAGCAGTTGGAAGATAATTTCTACAAGTTCAGGTAGTATGATTTATGTACTTCAAAGTAATAAACCATCTCAAAGAAAGCCACACAACTTATTTCAACTATAATAGAATTATAAATATGATTTAAGATTAACCTGAAACACTAGGATCTTTCATGAGAAGAAAGATGTGCACTCACTATGCTTACAATGCTTAATAGCATTTAAATGCCCATCACCCAGCACACCTTTGAGTAGAAACTTGCTTTTGTAACACAAAGCATAAAACTTTGAACAATATTAGTGTTTTGAGGATAAATAAGTATAATAATTACAATCTACCTGGAGCCATTTACCATCTCAATAAGCAAATTTCAAAACTTCATAATATCTTTATGGGGAAAAAAGTCTCCCTATATCTGACTAGAGTTGACTATGACACACTAAAAGCTATCACCAACTTTAATGCAGAAATAGTATATGTTTTTTTGCTTTTTTACAGCAAATAAAATGAGACAAGAGTGATTAAATAATTGGTTCTCCATTAGGTATATTGAAAAAGTTCATCTGCTAAATCATAGAATGATAGAACAATAGCTCTTACGGGCAATGTTTGGTGGGAAAATTCCATGAGAGCAGTTCAGGGAGCACACAAAAAGTTATGTTCAAGTTTCCCCAAAGGGCTCGCTCACAATGGCTTTAAAAGTACACTGAAGATTAATTTTCACTGTTTTCTCAATTTTTAACCAAATTTTCATACAGGTTTACATGAATTTATGAGACTATAAACTTAAAGCAATCATTTCTTACCTTTGATTCTTGAACTTTCTTGACTTTTTTCCTGCTGAAATTAAAACAGAAATAGATCAAGATCTGTAAATATGTGCTCAACAGTATGATATCAATTATCAGTAAAACTAAATACCTCTCTCAGTATTTTTTATACATTTACCCAGGAATCATTGTATCACAATTCTCATCTTAATGAACACTGATGTCAAGTCTCTTATCAGTGCAGCAATCATTCTTGGTGGACATAAATCCTCTAAGAAATCAATACATTATATGAATATGAATTTATAAATAAATACACAAATGGTTAATGAATAAAAAATAACCTGTCATGCCTCTCAAATGCCTCAGGCTGTTCTATTAAATTTCAACAGATTATGAATGATGTCTTCAGAATCTGCTTTCAACATCTATACAGTAATGATAAATTATTGCCAAAGGAAAAAGTTTTCAGAGCAAACAGTGGAGAGAATTCACTAAAAAGCACAAAAGACATTTCAATTGTCTTTCCTTCAATTAAACTTATAATTGGTCCCTATCTCACTTCTCTGAGGCTAAAGTTGACAACAATTCTATTATTTATTCAAAGTTGCTTCACTCAGACCTGTCTTTCAATTTGACAGAGTCCTTATTAGTTACCAGGCAACCCAAAAAGAATTAGCTTGCTTGCAGTTTTTAAGTAGAAATTTGTGTACTCTATGACTTCTCAATTATATTCATGCACAGTTTACTCTGTCTAAAAGTTTCAGGGTCTCAAACTAAAAGTAACTTTGAAATATATTTCTAATGAAAAGTAACACACACAAACTGAACTGCACAATTATATGAATGTCAATAAATTTTGGTAAAATTTATACATATAGCAAAAGTATAAATCATTTATTTTTCTGTAAGCATAATCCCAGAGTAAGATTTTGAGAAAATAAATATTGACAAATACACATTTATTGGACCAGCTAATCCAATGTATGATCCTATTTTGGCTTCAACACTTCTATGTTCTAATTCTCTTAATCCTAATTCATTCGATTTTTGTGTTTGAAGGCTGTTTTTTGTTTATTAATTGAGTTTTTTGGTTATGATTTTTTTTAATTTTATTTATTATTTTTAGAGAGAGGGGTAGGAAGAGAGGCAGAGAGGGAAAGAGACATCAATGAATGGTTGCCTTTCACCTGCCTCCAGCTACGGATCTGGCTGGAGACCTGGCTTGCAACCTGGTTATGTGCCCTGGCTGGGGAATCAAACCAGTGACCTTTGGGTTAGCAGGCTGGCATTTATCCACTTTGCCACCAGCCAGGGCCTAATTTATTTTTAATTTAGATTATCTGTTGTTCTTCTAAAGTAAAAGTTAAATACAAATTATTTGCTTCAAAAATAATTTTTTTTTCATAATTATAAGATAAGCAGGCCTAAATTTTCTAAGAGGTATTTGTTAATTAAAAATACTCTTTCTCTCACCTCCTTTTTTGTCATTCATTTATTTAGTATCATTCTTCCAACAAATATGTGTAGACTACTTTTATGTGCCAGGAACTCCTCTAGGAAATAGCATATAAAGGATGGACAAAATGGGAAAAAAATAGTTCCTCATGGAAAATACTGAATAAATGGTAATGTTTTATTTATGTAGTTAGTTAGTTGTAATTAAATTAATTGGAATGACAATGGTTAATAAGGTTATATAGGTTTTAAGTGGTAGCTTTGTAGTGAATGACTATACTTCCATATAAGCACACAACAATAAAATGATTTTTGAATAAAATTCTGAATGTGATGTGAGTATGCTCCAAACAGCTTCATCACAAGAACACACCCGTCCATGCATCACATCTTGAGGAGTTTTTTGATGAAACGTCAGATCACCCAGGCAACTTAATCCCCCTGCAGCCCAGATTTGGCACCCTGTGATTTCTGGCTTTTCCCAAAACTAAAATCACCTTTGAAGGAGAAGAGATTTCAGACCATTGATGAGATTCTGGAAAATACAACAATGCAGCTGATGGCAATTGGGAGAACTGCGTGAGGTCCCAAGGTGCCTACTGTGATGGGGACTAAGGTGTCATTGTCTTATGTCAAATACTTCTTGTATCTTATATCTTCTTCAATAACTGTCTCCATTTTTCATAGTACATGGCTGGACAACAACTTCTGGACAGACCTCATGTATCTGGGAAAAACATGTTCTAAGAGTGAAAAACAACTGCAAGTGTCCTGATGTGTAAGAGTCCCCTGCATTGTCAAAAACACCAATGAGAACAGTGTGACCAGACAGGACTGAGTCAGGGGAGCTTAGTAGAAAATGCAATTGGAGGCAACAGGGGCAGAAAACTAGCACCTGGGACATCTGTTTGATATTTTTCATTCTGAGAGGACTGAAAAACATTGAAAGTTTCTTCTCAGAGGAACACCATGATCTGAGTTACATTCAAACAGAATCATTCTGGCTACTGAGAAGAGGCCCAACAGGCCAAGGACAAATTTAGAGGGACCAGTTAGAGGGATCTTGTAGCAATCTAGGTGGGGGCTGATAATGGCATTAAGCACAGGGGTAGTGGTGGAGTGGGAATATTTGTTAGAGCTGGGAAGATTTTCTGATAGAATAAATGTTGGGTGAGAAACAGAGAATAAACAAGGGTGATTTCTAATGTATGAGCCGTTAGAAAGATGGAATTATCTTTAACTCTGATGAGGAAAATGGCTGAAAAAGCAACACCCATTCTTTACTTGCTTTCTAGTACTGTCTTACTTTGTGAATTTTTCTTTTGCTGTCCAGCCACTCCTGGTCCATGATTTTATTTATTCCTCCCCATATGCTTAATTCCTAAATATGAGTTTCTTAGACAATGGGCCCTTATCCTTTTTCCATATTCTTCATTCCTGCAGTGATCTTACTCAGTCTTAAGGACTTCAATGTCACATTTCTCCTAAGAACCATCACATTTATATTTCTAGCTAGTCTTTACCATTAAACTTCAGACTCATATATTCAACTGTATTTTTGACATGACTACTTGCACATCTAATGACAGAGTACCTGTCATATCCGACACTGAGCTTCTGAACTTCCCTTAGTCCTCTGGCCATAGCCCCCACATTCCTCATTTTCCTCATCTTTCCATCCTTCTAGTTGTTTTTTTTTTTTTTTTTTTTTTTTTTAAGAGTTTTCAAGTCTGTCTCTTAGTGGATAAAGAGCTTGGAGTTTTCATAGGTTTGATATTTGACTTTGATTTTACTTTGAATATCATTCTAAGGATGCAGAGAAGGCATGCAATTAAAATATATGGAGCTCAACAAGACATATAAATTTAGAAATCAACTAGTCTCTGTATAAATCATCAGTGCTGCAACTACAGAATATAGAGTTAAATGATCTAGAATTGAGTATTGGAAACAGTATGAAAAAATTAGTAAGCTGAGTTAGCCAGCTAAGAGAAGGAAAGAATAGGTAAGTTATAGGAGAAAACCCAGGAAAGAAAGAATGGAATCATGACATCTCAGGGGATATGTTATTTAAGAGGGAAATATTCAATAGCATAGAATTTTTCTGACAGGTCAAGTACAATTATGCCTAAGACAATGCCCATTAAATACACTGAAATAGACAGAAGCATTGACATGTTTTTGGTGGTATCATGGGCTTAGAAGTAAAATGGAAGTTTTTCAAGGAAGGACAGGGTGAAATATATGAAGTAATAAAAATGAAATGGGAGAAACATGATGAGGAAGAAAGGCCTAGGGATGGAGTTTAGCTAGAGAGTATAGTCAAGTCCATAGAGGTGATAAATATTTTTTGTTATTTGTCTTTTTTGTTTTATTTTACTTAGTTTTATAATATTTTATTTATATAACTGAGAATTGAAAATGTCTATAAAATAGGAGATACATACTAGTAATTGATATGACTAAGAATAAAAGGCAGCCCTGGCTGGTGGCACAGTGGATAAGGTGCCAGCCTTGAACCCAAAGGTTGCTGGTTTGATTCCCCAGCCAGGGCATATAACCAGGTTGCAAGCCAGGTCTCCAGCCAGGTCGGTAGCTAGAGGCAGGTGAAAGGCAACCATACATTGATGTCTTGCTCCTTCTCTCTCTTCCCCTCTAAAAAATGATAAATAAAATCTTTAAAAATAAAAAAGATAAAAGGCATAGATGTTATGACTCATTTTGTAAGGGTATTGAAATGTTGGGTGTGATATAGAAAATAGGTGGAAACAAAATTTAAATAGGAGAACCAGTTCCTCTAATATAACAGGTGGGCAAGAGAAAGTATGGTTACAGATACAGAATTGTAGGTTTGATATACTAAATTAAACTTGTCCAATACATGATTTATTTCCTTTAGGTAATGGAAGGAAAGTCCTCTGAGTGATGTAGAATACTTTGCCAGAAATATGAAGAAATAGAATGGAATTTAAATGCACTGCTTCATTTGTGTGTGTGTCTGAGAGTAGGTGAGTAGAACAGCTTGGTGTTGTTGAAACACTAGGTTTTGTCATCATAAATTTTCAGTGATATGAATCTTAGTCAAATAGGCTTAACACCCACTGATATTATAAATGGTTTGTTATATTTGTTTTTTAATATCAAATTCTCTATTTATACATATGTATCTACTTATAAATGCCCAGTGGAAATACCCTACAAACTAGAAATGTTTAAGAAGAATTACTTAAAGAAAATAAATTAGTTATTAATTTATTGGACTGGGATGAATGGGACCAGGCTTGTTAAGTAAGAAGACAACAAAGACAAACTACTCCATTTACCATCAAACTTGTACTAGAATCCTATTAATAGAGACATACACATAATTTAGGATTTTGAAAGTAATACATTTTAACTTGCTTCTCTGTCTATGCTGCATTATTCACCTGGTAAAATATGTTTTCCACAACGTTATTTTAAAAACTATTTTATATGTTAATTTTAACATGAAGCAATGTTAAAGAGGAAATTGTGATATTTTAATTATGTGAGAATTCTTAAGTGATCAGAAAGATGTATTACCCTGATCACATTGTATGTTTGAAAAAGATTTTATACTAGAAAACCTTTGTTCTTGTTTGTAATAGCAAAATGCCAAATTCAATTCTAATATTCCTTCAAACGCTTTTCTGAAAAAGTGATCTTGTATTAAAATAAGAAATATATTTTGGCCAGGTATCAAAGCTAAATAATAGCACACCATTCACGTTTGTACCACACCACATCCTGGAAGAATCCCCAAGTGCTATATTGATTACATAAATGGACTCCATGAAATTTAGCTCAATGATAGAAATGAGCAAATAGATTCTTAGAGACAGTATAATAAATATTAGCAAAAGCAATCTAGGCAGAAGTATAGATACAGAGGAAATACATAATTGCATGGTATAATCTCCCAACTATTTTTTTTAAACAACATAATACATGGAATTAGCTAAAGCACTGTAAAATTAAGACAAGTTGAGGTACACAGTAGTTTTTAAACTAATGTGGTTGTTTAAAAGCACCTAAGCAAACTAAAGTTTAGCCAGATAACATCAATGCAAAGATTGCTAGTCCTCTCAATTGGCAGAATCTTATTATTGTAGAAGGTAGTATTAAAGATTTGTATATCTAGCATTAGATATATGGCATAACACTTATTCGTATCTGATGGTGGCTATAACATAATAATTGATGCCTTATAATCAAAGATTAAAACTAGGTATCTGGCCATAATAACTCCAAACGTAGTTTACCTGGTACCTTCTTTCTCACTTAGAAGCACATGCTCTTAAGAAGACAAGCAACCATCTCAAAGCTAACTGCATTGTATTTACCAACCCAGCATGAGTTATAAACATTAGACTATCTGTGAATTGTCTCCCCATCCTGCAATATAAAGCTTAAATTGCTTTCCAGAAAAGGCATCACCCCAAACAGACAACACCCATCAATATTCTTTTAAAAAATAGTGAATAAATAATGAACACATATAAAAATATAAATTTTGGTGGCAAAACTGCATTAAGGTAAAGATTACTAATGTTAGAAGTTTTCCTAGTTTAAATTACTTTCCAGAACTCTTCCTTTCTCTTGGATGCAGTTAGTTTGCCAAATACCACCAACAAAACTTGCAAAGTGCTCATTTGCAGAAGAATAGTCGTGTTCAATATATATTTAGGATCCCCATGTGCTAGGTGGTAAAAATATAAAATATTAAAGTTTTTAACACATTTCTTAGGGCCATTAAACAATGGGGATTGGAAATTTCTAAAAGCTTGGAATTCCAAGTAATCACTCCACTGCAATCTTGTAATAAATCTCTTCTATGCCAGGCACACCCATGAGCATATGAGTTCCTTCCCTCAGGCTACACACACACATACACACACACACACACAGAGAGAGAGAGAGAGGCACACAGGCACACACTTTCTCCAAAACATACTTTTCTGTACTTAATTATAAAATGCCTGGAAAATCAGAGATGTTGGCAATCATAATGCAATATATCTAGCCTCCTAAAGCTAGGAGGTAGAGATATATTTTCAGAAAACTATAATGGTGAATTTTCAGTTTACTTAGTTTAATCACAATCTTCTTAATGTTTATTTTAAAAAGTTTCCCTTGTAATCTGAACCATGTTCTTGATTCATTGTAAGTACCACAACAAGCCTCCACTGTGTCCATTCTATCTAAAACAGCACTTCTATTACTATTTTATTTCCTTAAGTTTTTATCTATTCTTAGCAGAATTTCTACTTCTAGGAATAATATATATTTATTTGTGCATCATCTGTTCTCTTTACTGAAATACTTGTTCCATGAGCAAGGGACTTTACAGTCTTAGCTGGTATATTTAGAGTACCTAGAAGAGTATCTATTCCTAATCAAGTCTCTGAACTCCAGAATTTAACAGCCTGGTGGAAGAACAGGCACACACAAAATATTTGAAATAAAATGTGACATTCAAGAGTGAAATTATATATAAAATCTAGAGAGCACAGTCAAGGGAACAATACATTCTTTCTTAGGCAATGGAAAGGAAGCTCTGAGAAGGTAGACTACTGGGAAATACAGAGAGACGATAAGATTGTAAGAATAAGAAGTAGATCTCTGTAGCAAAGGGAAGGAGGGGAGTCTATGCAGAATATACAGTATACCCAAAATTACCAGTTTATCAGAGTCTACAAAACAGCAAATAGTACGCAGTGGTCATGCAGAGTAGGGATGGTAAACGTGGGATAGTAATGAGTCATGCACTAGGCTTTTGAAAAGTGAATCTCAAACTAGGACTGAACTTACTCATCATATCCCTCTATATTCAAAATCTGTACTATGTTTTATTACATGTATAGTATAATTTTAAATGTCAAGTTTACAAATCTTATGATATAACTTTATTTGTATTTACATTTAAAATAAAATCAATGATTATGGCAAGTTTATAATTATTTTCATCATTTAAATTTAATTATCAGATTTTTGTCTTTTTGTGAGATTTCAAGTTACATGTATTTTAAAAACATAGTTTTTTCATAAAAAAAGGGTAAAACCAACTATGAAGTCTAAACATGCCAAATATTTTGTTCAAAGGACAATTTGAAGAGCATGCTTATGGGGATTAAGAGTTCTGAAATGAATTTCCAAAAAGATACAAAATGGACCTACCTATCCATCTATGCCGTAATCAACTACTGCATCTCATTGGTCATTTTTGGTTTACTTTTAAAATCATTTTTATTGTTATTCTATTACAGTTGTCCCAACTTTTCTACTTTTAACCAGGAGTATGTATGTTCAAGTTAAATGGATAAAACATGCAAAGATAATCACTTTGTAGTGTGTTGAATAAAATCAATAAAAAATTGTCCAAATATTATACAGGACATCTTTGATTGATGGACTCCTGAAAGACACACTAAACAATATGGATCTTATAAGGTGAGCTGCATTTAATTAGGTTAATAAATTATGAGCATCCAGGACAAATAAAACAGCTTGCAGTAAAAGGAATTAGCTAGTGAAATGTTATATAGAAAATAATACAAAGACTCATAAACATAGTAGGTAATTAAAATAATTAACAAAAAACTTAAAAATCCCATGCATGGTACACACATACATGAATGAGCATATACTTTTGAGGATTTAAAAAACACCAAGAGAAAAAAAAGGATTTTTAGTTTTAATTTTTTTACCTAACCTATAATCTTAAAAGGGAGAATACTGTAGGCCTTTCTTACAGCATTATTGTTTTACATTATTAGACTCTGAGTTGAAAAATGGGAAATATTGGAAACAAATGTTGATAAACCATTCGTTGATGCTGTACATACAAACTGTCACCCTGGCTGGTGTGGCTCAGCGGAATGAGCATCAGCCTGTGAACCAAAGAGTTGCTGGTTCAATTCCCAGTTGGGGCACATGCCTGGGTTGCAGACCAGGTCACCAGATGGGGGTGTGAAAGAGGCAACCACACATTAATGTTTTACTCCATCTCTTTCTCTCTCCCTTCCACTCTCTTTGAAATGAATAAAATAAATCTTTAAAAAGATAAAAATAATTTTGTAATACCATTTCAATTTAGGTGTGATACAGCAACCTTTGATCTTTCTCAAGATTGCTATGACAATTTGGAGTCTTTGAAATAGTTATTGTTATCTGTGAAAACTTCCATTGAAAATTTAAGGAAAGCACTGGATTTGTAGATCTCTTTAAATTGTATGGACATTTTTCACAGTATTAATTCTTCAAATTCAAGAACATGTATCTTTTATTTGTGTCTTTTTATTACTTATTTTTTAAGTTTTTTTAGAGATTTTTATTTAGAGAGGGGAAGGGAAGGAGAGGGAAAGAAACATTGATGTGTAAGAGGTACATTGATTGGTTGCCTCTCATATGCCCCCAGCTGGGGACTTGGCCCGCAACCCAGGCATGTGCCCTGACTGAAATCAAGCCAGAGACTTTTTGGTTCACAGGCTACTGCTCAATCCACTGAGCTACACCAGCCAGGGCTATTTGTGTCTTTTAAAATTTATTTTCTTTATATCTTTTAAGTTTTCAGTATATAGATATTTCACCACCTTGGTTAAATTTATTCCTGAATATTTTGTTTTGATGATATTGCAAATAGGACCATTCATTCTTTCCAACCCTATAAGGTTTTGCTGAGATTTCTCAGACTGTCTACTGATAGTCTCATTAGCAGATGAGTCTTTTCTTTCTCTTACTGCTTTAAAATTCTTTGTGTTTGATTTTCAAGGGTTTGATTATAATGTGTATTGCTGAAAATCTCTTTCAGTTGAATGTGTTCAAAGATTTTTGAGCTTCATGAACCTGGATAGCTATGTCTTTCTCCATATATGGGAAGTTTTCAGCCACATTTAAAAAAATAAGTTCCCTTTCCTTTTCTTCTCTCTTCTCCTTCAGAGACTTTCATAATGTGAATACTCCTTGTCTTGATGATGTCCCATAATTCATATAAGGCAATCATCAATTTTTAATTCTTATTTTTCATTTTTTCATCTAACTACATCTAGAGATCTGGTCTTCAGGTCGCTGGTTCAATTCCCCAGACAGGACACATAACCAGGTTGCAAGCCAAGTCTCCATCTAGCCAGGTCCCCATCTGGAGGCAGGTGGGGAGAAACATACATTGACGTTTCTCTCCCTTTCTTCCTACCTCCCTGTCCTTCTCTCTGAAAATAATACATAAAATCTTAATAAATACATAAATAAATAAAAGACCTGTCTTCAAGTTCACTGTTCGTTGCTTCACTGAACCTGCAGTTAAGTCCTGTGTTGCATTTTTCATTTCAGATAAATGTTCTTTCAGATAAAAAGTTCTGTCCTATTCTTTTTTATTTTTAATGATTCCCATCTCTTTGCTGGAATTAAAATTTTGTCCATGAATTCTTTTGCTGAGTGTACTATATTATAGATTTTGGTAACTCCAAGAAACTGAAAACTCAAGCAAAGAATAATCTGAGCAATGAGTTCCAGAAAAAAATCAGCTCAAGGTATTAAAGAACACTATGTGCAATAAAGAAAAATAGCACTGTTTTAAAGCACATTGTAACATTTACAAATATTGAATGTGTTAGGTCATAAAGGAGGCTTTATAAAACTCTATGGTAAATTTAGACATTATATCAACTAATATTCAGTGTTATTAGAATGATGTCAAGAAATGATGAAATTAGCATCCTATAAACATACTCTATACAATTTATTAAATAATTCTTTGATTAAACAGGAAATCATAAAGTATTTCTGAAACATTTAGGCTGAAGCAAAGAAAGCAATGCATGACAAAAGTCATGGAGTTCTAAGGAAAAAAAATCATTTTGTGGAAAATTCATAGCTTTAATTATCAAAAGGAAGGTTATAAAATACAAATTATGCATTCAACTAAAGAGGCTAAAAGATAGTAACAGTAAAATAAATACACACACACACACACATGAATGAACTGGTATCCAGAACAAAAAGAACTAAAATATCATGTAGAATATTAGAAAATCTGAACTGAAATTTTCTTCTTGTGAAGATTAATATGTTCTCCTGACAAACCTTTTACAAGCTTAAATTAAAAAATAGAAGATAGAATGTTAAGAGCGAACACAGTGTGGTGTCAAATATTGGAAATAGAAACAACTGAGATGAAGTGTAAAGACTATTCAAACATTATATTCTAATAAGTCTCATGTAATTATTTTATACATAAGTGATACATTTCTGAAAAAAGAAATGTGACAAAATGAAACATGAAGAAAAAGAGACATGGGTAAGCAAAATTTCAAAAAAATAACACAAAAGCAAAACAAACACAAAATGGCCAAAATGGCCACACAAAAAAAATCTCTTTTCAAATGCACAGGTCCAAAAACCCTTGGACATGTCATTCAGAAAACAAACGTACTTCATTTAAGAAAATAAAACATTAAAATAAATAGGAATAATTTCTGCAAGCCATATATTATAAAGCTTAGAAATTCTGAGTAGTGCCATAAGAAATCACATGGAATGGTCACCACTGCAGCCTTGTTTGTAGTAAAAGGTACTGGCAACAACTGATTGGTCATTCTGAGGAGAACTGATTTGTATGTTGGGCACTCACCAATTAGGCACTATAATCAATGGCATGAAAATGTCTAAAAAAGTGAGTGAACAATTAATCAGTGAGAACCAAAGCAATACCACTTAGTGAATCCAAACACAAAAGTATAATAAAATAATTTTTAGAAATACATACAAATTAAAATTAGTCACAAAATGAATTAAAATGATTGATTCTAAGGGAACTAGAGAATAAGGATAAAAAAAGAATAGTGAGATGAGCATAGTGGCAGACAGTGAGATGATAGACATATACATGCATAAAAACATATATAGATAGATATGGATATACATAAAAATAAAATAGATAATTCATCTTACCAGATGATGATGGCGAGTACTTAAATAATATGTCCTAAATGTCTTATATGAACTTCAAACAAGAGAGAGACACACATGCGTTATCTATATATAATTGTTAAAATAACATTTTTGGCAATGGCATCAATAAGGAAAAGTACCAATTCTAACCTGTGCTCTAGTAGTGGTAAAGATACAGAGTGGGGCAAGAGTAGGTTTACAGTTATTTGTATGGTAAATACAGTAATTAATAATTAATAGAATAACAAGCATAAACTTTGCATTTCACATACTCACAAGTGTAAACCTACTTTTGCCCCCATACTGTATTTTCCTTAGTATCTGTCACCATGGGCATGTTCACCTAAGAATTTGGAGCACAAATTTATAGTACTGATATGACCACAAACACTTAAGAAATAAACTTAAAATATTTCCACACTGGCAGTGCTTTAAGATCCTCTATAGCTCAGAAGTTTTCATTTCTAGAAATATGTACCCCCAACTCATTCCTCACTAGGTTCCCAAAGACAGAAATAAACAAAACACAACCTAAATCCATACTTACAAAACACATAGGAATGTCAATGGATGCAACAGAAAAGTAATTAAACTATCTTGCATAATCCCTCCCATCGGGGTTACTGGATATAAAATAAAAATTGAGAAAATTAAAAATACTTAAGGAGAAGCAGAGAACTATGAGTACATAAGTAAGTTATGGAACCCTTTTAAAAGCAATGAATAGGATAGTTCAAAATAACCTATCCTGTTAACAAGTTGAACAGCAGTAAGCTGAATAGAATTAGGGAACTGAAAGACAAATCTGAACAGGTCCACCAAAGACACTATAGTCAATCAACACAGATGGTTTTCACCAATAATCAGAAATGTTTGAGAAAATTGGTAACACATTTTCTGAGTCATTTGTGAATGGCGGTTACACTTAGATATGCAGATACCCATAAGATAGCAATCCCACTTTTGATCCAGGAATATGCATCCAGGAATAATTGCTGCATTATGGGCACTTGGAAAAATATATTAAGAATGCTCCTAACAGCATTATTTTTCCTAACAAAAAATGTGACACAAACTATTCCTATGGTGAATGGGGCAATTTATAAGTGGAGCATTAATTATAGAGGAACTAAATAAATTACAGCTATTGGAAATACTATAAATAAATAAAATATGTAACAAATATATACTACTTTATAATATGAAAAATCACTCTACTGCTTATCAATATATATATATATAATATTAAACTCACAATGAATATAATGGGATGTTTTAAGAACATAAAAGTTAAGAAAATAGTTATATTTTAAGAGGTGGTTGTTAAAAAGAATATGGAAGAGGTAACAAAGGGCTTGAACAATATTTTTAATATCTTTGTTTATTTTGGTGTTGGACTCAAAGAGGCTTATTATTTTAAATTTCATTGTCTATCAGAAGTATTTTCTAAAGAATTATAGAAAAAAAGAAATGTATCTAAATGTCAAATTCCAATAAATTGATACAAAGACTTGAAACAGCTGCTGTTAATTTCCTTATCATAGAAGAAAATATGTTGATGCAGGACCACATGTGATACTGTGTGTCGGCACACCAAATGACTTAAACTGCTGCTTCGTGTAGAAAGGCCTGAGTGCAGCAGGTTGTAAATGGGTCCTGAGGGACGACCAACCCAGCTGGAGTGTGGGGCCCACCCGCCCGATTAGCACTAAGGCTGAAAGCCGCTGACAAGCAGCTTCTATTTTTATCTAATCTTCAAATTCCAAAAACCTCATTTCACTAAATCATAGCTTTCTCATATGGTTGTAAAAGCTTTCCCTCTGCTTATTTTTAACCTAGCTTTCTCTGAAGAGCTCTACTCATAGATGGCTACAGCCTGATAAACTCTCCATATCCCCTACCATTACATCACAGGGAAACACATCCACACACCCACACACACACCCCTCCTCTGAGCTAAAGTTATAGAAGAAAAAAAAAAAAAGCACCAAATTTTAAAAGGACTTAAGAATTATTAATTTTCTACTATTTTTAACAGTTTTGCTTTATGTATAATGTCATCAGTTTGCAATTTAAATATATTTACAACTACTTGGACAACTTTGCTCCCAAGGAAAGATTTCAGACCATTGATGAGATTCGGAAAAATACAACTAGGGAGTTGATGGCATTTGGGAGAACTCTGTGAGGTCCCAAGGTGCCTGCTTTGAAGGGGACTGAGGTCTCATTGTCCTATGTGCACTGTTTCTTGTATCTTGTATCGTCTTCAGTAAATGTTTCTATATTTTACATTACATGGCTGGATACATTCTGGACAGACCTCATCTGTTAGCCTGCCATGTCAGTGCACAAACAATCACAAAGGGCAGGAAAAGTCAAGATTCACAATGGAACAGGAATGCTAATAATAATCTATAAATAACATACACTATAACTCAAATCAATGAAAAGGTGGGGATATGTCATAAAGTTGAGGAAGACAGGGCAGGTACATGCTCAAAATTTAAGTGGACTGTGGGGAAAGCAGGCTGCAAAGAAGAGCAAGGTTAAAAGATCAGAAACTTACACACAGATGCCTGAGTTCTGTATAAAGATCACAGGTCTGAAAAAAGTTTCAAACTTCTCAAATTTTAGTGTGTATGAGTCACTGGGGAACCTGTTAAACTGCATACTTCCTTGGGTTCCTCTTTAAGAGGATTGAATTGACTTAATATGCTTCATCTAAAAGATCTGTACAACAAATTTTTCATAGAAACTGTTTATTATCATTTCATAATTTTATTGGCAATGTGAAATAAAACCTCATCATAGTTGAGAGTTACAATCAGCTGACTTGTGTTTTGTGTGGTATTAAACTAATCCCTTACTTTCAGTTCTGCTAGTTTTTCTTGTCCCTAAATGTCTTCCATTTCACAACCTTCTTATACATTACAGTTGAAAGGAGGAATTCACAATAGTGGTGGAGGAAGACCCTGAGAGCTCACCTCCTTCCACAAACCTACCAAATACAATTACATAGAGAACAATTATTGCTGAGAATAACTGAAGAGCAGCAGAACAAATTTTCTACAGGTTGAAGAAAAAGCCACACTGAGACAATTGGAAGGGCAAAGATGTTTTGTTAGGACCCTCACCTTCGAAGCTGCAGTGTACAACCAGGAATGATACCACAACTGTAGAAGTCCTTTGTGAGGACTGAGGGGTCCAAGAACTTGCACCAGGAAGAGATGCCATAACAACTGGTTTTGCAAACCAATGGCACGTGAGAAAAAGCAGAAGGGCAGTAGAAAAATATCATGCAGCTCTTAAAGGGTTCAGGAACAACTTATTCACTGGGTTTTGACACAGATTCAGCAGTTTTAAAAGTACTTGGGTCATATATTGACTTATTTTAGGGAAAATACCAGGGTAGGTAGGAATCTGTTGGAACTTTCTATGGGGAGGGGTATTTGAAGGCTCTTTTTTTACTCTCCTTTTATCTAGATGGTCTAAACTGGGGGTACTGTTTCTGATACTCTCCATCTAAATGTATTTCACCCTCCCCAGCTGAAATTCACTGCCACTTCTGGTGGGGAATTTCAGCTAGCACCAGATTCCCAGACTAGTGAATCCTGACCTGACCATTCTGTTACATATGGTGGGCAGCTTCATTGCCATAGGGACCCCTGTCACAAGGCTCCAATCACAGAACATCTGGTGAGCAGCCAAGACCAGTACCTCTTCAAAATAGTACCTGCTCTGTGAGGACAGTACATGCACACCAGCACACTTACAAGAGCCAGGCTGGGCCAAAGAGACAGCCAAGGCGGAGACTGGCCCTGAATTTGAGAGCATCCAAAACAGTTACATCACAACTACAACAGAACAGCACATGCAAACCACACAGACATCACTCCTCGAGGACTGGCTTTGGTGATAAGAGGGACTGTGTCACTGGACCACAAAAAACACATTCCTCATAAGGCCACTGTTTCAAGACCATGAGTTATACCTAACACATAGGAGAAATGATCATAGAGGCTTATGCAAAATAAAACAATAAAAATATGTTCCAAACAAAATAGCAAAACAAAAACTTACAACAAGTACCCCAAAATGGAGTTAAGCCATATTCCAGAAAAAAAAAAAAAAAAGTTCAAGATAATGGTCATAAAAATGTTCAGCACCTTGGGAGACTGGATGAACACAGTAAGAACTTCAACAAAAAGAACATATCTATATCTATATATAATCTATATTTATATAGAAAGACCAACCAGAGATGAAGAATAGAGAACTGAAGTGGAAAGCATACTAGAAGGAATCAACAGCAGATATGATGACACAGAAGAGTGAATCAGTGATTTGGGTTTGGAAAACAGATTAGAGGAAATTATGCAATCAAAATAGCAAAAGTATATAAATAAAAATATCAGAATGATTTAAGGGATCTCTGAAACAGCATACTATCATTAGTATCATAGGGGTTCTAGAAAGGGAAGAGATAGAAAAGGGGGACAGAAATCAATTTGAAGAATAATTACAGAAAACTTCCTTAATCATCACCAAGGAACACCAGAATTTGCCTGTAAACCCCCAGAGAAAGGAACAAAGTCTGGGACAGATTTTTCTTCACAGATCTCAAAAGGAACCAACTCTACTAACTCTTAGATCTTAGATGCTTAGCCTTCAGGACTACTTTTATCAAATTGAACATAAGTCTCCTTGAGTGAACTTGTTGCTTGTTCCATAAAAAAACTAACATAGTTTCTGACAAAACTACTATTGAGAGCTGACATACTCCCTTTTTAAACACTCATAAATTAACTATTGGTTTATACGTATGTAGGGAATCACTTAAAATTCTATTTATTCTTCTGTAACAAATAACTTTTCTATGATTAAATTGGACTTTGAGTATATTGGAAAACTGAAGATGAGAAGTATTTCTCTACTTCTAAACATCTTTCACAGGAGTTCAGTTTTTATATGTGCTTTGGGGGATGTGAATTGTTATTTCCCTTGCTATTTTTGTTTGTTTATTTGCTGCAAGTAAAATGAAGGATTGTGATTCAAGATAAAAGGCAAGAAGATGCTATGATTAAAAAGAAAGGAGGAAAAAAAGAAACACAAGAAAAGGATACCAAATGGATAAGGACAAGTAATGTAAGTAACAAAGGGAGACAAAGAGCAGCTGTTGATCCTCACTGCCCAGTGCAGACAAAAGGGCAAGAGGAATCTAAAGACACTACTTTAATGGGCTCTGGGTTAGAAGACACGTGTAGTATGCAAGAAGCCATTTTCTCTACTCCAGATCAACTGATAAGATGCTTCAGGCAACCAAGGTGTTAGGAGCAGCACTAAAGTACAATAAATATTCTTTGTACTGACATTTGTGCTTTTATGGAAAGGCAGAAACAGCAGAGACAGCACACAGGAGGTACTGCTGCCCTAGGACTCTGGAAACAAATGAAGTTAGGTGGCCTGGGGGCAGGATCAGCTACATCATCAGCAGGGCTCAGCGCAACAAAATAATGTACAGCCCCTTGTTCAAAAAATAAGAACTTTAAGATAGTGACAGCAGAGTTTAAACACAAACAGTAGCTCTGCTGAGAATGAGAATAGTGTGTGTGTATACATATATATATCTTTTCTGTAGAACCATGAATAATCAGAATGTAAAGTGTGTTAGTAATAAATCAGTGTTAATCATTATGCTGTGTGTATGTGTATGAGTAAAAACTCAATGTAATTATTTATTTTGATTAAAAATATTTTTTAGATTGATCGGCTTAAGAAACTCATTTCTAAGCCCTGGCTGATGGTGCAGTGGATAGGTGCCAGCCTGCGAACCCAAAAGTCGCTGGTTCAATTCCCAGCCAGGGCACATAACCAGGTTGCAAGCCAGGTCTCCAGCCAGCTCCATAGATGGAGGCAGGTGAAAAGCAACCACACATTAGTGTTTCTCCCTGTCTCTGCCTCTCTCCCTTCCCCTTTCTATGGAAATAATAAATAAATTTTTTAAAAAAAGAAAGAAACTCATTTCTTTTTTCCTAGTAAATTATCTTATTGATTAAATTGCAAACAATGCAGTTAAAGGTAACTGTAATGTATTTCGTGATATATCTTTAACATTTACAAAAGTAGAAAAGTTCTACACCAAAAGTATCTTAAGAAGCAGAAGAATTTAGGATATGAGTAGCTGCAGTTTGAAAATATGCTTCTGATGTGGATAAAGCACCGGCCTGCGAACCCAAAGGTCGCTGGTTCATTTCCCCAGCCACGGCACATAACCAGGCTGCCAGCCAGGTCTCCAGCCAGATCCGTAGCTGGAGGCAGGTGAAAGACAACCATACATTGATTATATTACATTGATGTTTCTCTCCCTCTCTGCCTCTCTCCCTTCCTCTCTCTCTGGAAATAATATTTTTTAAAAAAAGAAAAGAAAATATACTTCTGATTAAAAAGTATGTATATATTTGATTACAATAGCAAGTGTAAAACATGAATATTTTTTGGAAGCAATTATAGTTTAATTGGTTAATTTTTGTCAAGAGAGTATGTAATGGGTAAAATTGCAGAAAAATAATGGATTTTTAACTAAAAACTCTATTTATTTTGTAATTCCTGCATGTAATACTGAATATCCTTGCTGTACTACTTTTTCACAGAAATAAGGTAGGGTTGATCAGAAAATATTTGTAGTAGTTGCAAATTTTAGCCAAAGCAATGTAGATACCAACTCTAGAGAATTTTCAGATGTTTGAGTCAAGAGATTTTTTAAATGAACATGACTCTCTTTACTGTGTTAGCTTATCAATGAGAAAGTCTTATATACTAAAATCTAACTTTTTAATTGTATTTCTAATCTCAATTTTTCTTGGCTTATGAAAACTCTTATTCTACTATAAAATGCAATTAAATTAGTTCAGCATAATTAGCCCTTCACAAAGTCAGCAGGATTATACAAAACTACTTTCCAATTTTAGGTGATTCTAAATTATGCCTTTTGTGATTTCAAGCCACAAAAAGTATTTTGCTCACCACTTAGTAATTTAAAGATTTATTACATGTCCTTTCCTAAGAAAAATTTAAAATCCATTTTCTGCCAGGTACATTTATTTTGTTTTAAATCATGGTTGTACAATTTCTTTGGAATATCTATTATTAAGGGATGGTATTCTTAGTAATGCTTGCTTGGTTATATTTATTTTTAATTTGAATCCTCTGTTTAGTCCTAAATTTATCTATATTGATTTTCCAGTCATGACCAAATAATTTTTTTTCAGTAGAGACTATATAAATTTTATTTATTTACATATTTTTAATTTTTTAAAAGATTTTATTATTTTCAGGGAGAGGAGAAGGGAGAGAAGTAGAAAGGGAGAGAGACATCAATGTATGGTTGTCTATCACCTGCCTCCAGCTATGGATCTGGCTGGAGACCTGGCTTGCAACCTGGTTCTGTTGCCCGGGCTAGGAACAGAATCAGTGACTTTTGGGTTCACAGGTCAGTGCCTTATCCACTCTGCTACCAGCCAGGGCAAGACTATATAAATATTAATATGGAATACTAATGGCAATATGTACCAAGGACTTAATATTTCTTCAATTGACATTGATATATATGTATGTATACATATATAAATTACTTAATTATAATGTTACAGGATACTTGGGGTGGGGTAGGAGGTTCTCAGTTTCAATGGGCTTGTTTAGCTTGCCACCAGGAATGACTCTTAATAACGGAGTTTTGTGAAAAGGAAAAGTATTTTATTTGAAGGTTATACAAATTTGTATTAAAGGAGCAATTATGCTGTTAAATCCCGTTCCCTTTTAAAACACTCACAGTATACAATCCTGCCAGATTAGGCTAGCTTTCAAACAGATAAGCAAAAGATACTGTCTTTCAGAAACACAACAGTTCACAGTTTAGTATCCAGTTATAAATTCAAGGTTCCAGCAGCTGCTACACCCAATGAGGGGAGGGTCTTGCTCACTCCCCAACTCTTATACCACAGGTCATTCCCTCTTTCTGTGCAAGCCGCACCTTGCCCTTCCTCCCCTTCATTCCCCCCTCCCTCTTCTCAAACCAGGTGAGTTCTCAGGCCAAGTGTCTGTCTGCACGTCCATCCAGGAGAGCCTGGGAGGTTGATGGCTGCCTCCTATTTTAATCCCCTTTGACGTGATGTGTACAGTCAACAGCTGTGACCACTGACGCAACTTTGCACAGTACTGTAAGCCTTTTCATCACTGCCCTCTGCGTCAGGCCCCTCCTATTTTCTTGAACAAAGGCTAGTCCTCCTGGCCTCACCCGCCCCCACCCTGAACTGCTGAGTGGGGGATTTTGGCTTTCTCCCACTAGGGAACAGCAGCGTCACCGCCTCCTCCCCACCTCAGATCATCAGGCCTTAGATCCTCATAAGGAGCAGCAACCCAGACCCTGCCCATGCCCGGTTCACAGACCGGTTCCTGCCCCTATGAGAGTCTAACAGCGGCTGAACAGATGGGAGGCAAATCTCAGGGTAGTTCACTTGGCCTCACCCCACCCCTACCCTGAACTGCAGAATGGGGGATTTTTTCTTTTTCCCACTTTGTAATAATAACATATTAAATGTCATATAATATGACAATGATTTCTTCTATTATGTACACATTGCATAATTGTTGAAATTGATGTCTATCTTACTATGATATGAACTTCCTGTAAGCAAGTCTCATAGGTTTTCTTCTTTTATCTTTTACTCAGAGCATAATGGACAGCATTATAGATGAGCAAAGCAATACTAACTTAATAGAAAGAAACCATCGTTTTCATTTTTAGGTATGTGGGAAATTACATCAGCAGAACATTTGCAAGGAATTCATGTTCCAACCGAGATATTTCAGAGCTCAAATCACTGCCTTTCTTTGATTTGTTCCACATCTATGTGATAATTGTCCAAAACCAATAAAGAAAGTTGTTCATTACTGAAGAGCATCATTAAATAATCTAGTTGTAAAAATAAGAAAACATTCTAAAGTTGAAAAGTAGCAGGAAGACTATCAAGTTGCCACCTATCAGCCAAAATTGAGTGTCTATAAATAAATAAGAAAGAAATGTACCATGCAATGCTAAGTGGGGTAAAATGATTAAAATAAAGGGAATCTGGCTCCTAGTTTCATATCAAATGGAAATGTGCGTGCACACACACTGCCTGCAAGAACACATATAAACTCTGGTAAAAATACAACACATTTTTATTCAAATGCACATCTGAGCTTTCAATAAAGGAAGAAACAGAAGGTACTAGAAAAAAATATGAAAGTAAAGATCATGTTGCCAGAGCAAAACTACGAACTATTATTGCACATTTCCTAAGCTGCTAGTCCAGCAATTCTGGGGCTTGAGACATATTGTTCATGTGAAGCAGATGATGAGACCATGAGCTTCCAAAAATTCATAGACATTTGTGATATCTGCAAAAAGTCTGCCCCTTCCATGAACTGTACACTTAGTGAAAGTCTGACTAGGAACACTGGAGCAAGAAGAAAACTCTGATTTATTTCTGGGGGATTGGGGAAATCTCTGAAAACACATAATATTAACCCCAAGCTCACCACGGTAGGTATTAAATATGAAATATCTGTGCTATTGGAAAACCCAGAAAAATATATTAACATAAAGTATTGCTCTAGGTGAATATATTGCTAAGACCCCAGGTGGAATTAAAACCAAATTCTTTCCAGAAGAACACACCCTAGTATATGTCCTATAGATTATATTCCTCACCTTGTCAATTCTTCAGCCTCCTGCCCATACTGTTGATTAGATATACAGAAAAGATGAAATTTATATTTTTCAATCTTCCTTTTCCATGCAGGCTTGAATATGGATTGAGTTTTCCAAATTAGGTACACTTGCATGAATGAGATTTGGAACACAATCATTGAAGTAGATGCCACCATCCTGATGTCATTTCCTCCAGAAAGAAACGTAGTTACACTGAGTGTCTGAGACAGTTGGAGCACCCAGAGTTACCCTTCCAGTGTCCAGCTGTCATCTGCATGAGAATACAATGCAGAAGCAGCAGACTGATGCTATGTTCTCAAGTTTTGGACATCAGGTTCATGATTTGAGGGGTAGCTGTCATGGCAGCACCACTATGTTCCTGATGTCAAGAATTAAGAAATATCTGACAACTGATACAATTTGCCAGCTAACAAGTTTGTTCCTCACAGTAACATGGATGCTGATAGTTGATGCCAGTCCTGGATCATGGGCAAGTTACTTTAAAACTATGGCAGGGTTGAATGCCTAAACCTCATGTACATTCTCACCCCCATTTCTGCTAATAACACACTAGGAGGAGACCTCCCACCACACACATACACACACACCACAATGTGGATGCTTATTTAGGTATGGCCACATGTAGAGATAGGATCATAGCAGGAATATAAAGACTGTCACCCTTGTCTCAAATTGGGCCATCTCCAAAAGATCCATCCCAGCTCTAGAGCTTCCTACTGGATTGACTGGGATCTCTGTTGCAACTTCTTTGTACATACAATAGTTTAATTTGATCCTGTTTCCTAATTACTTAAACCTGCCTTACCCTAGGGAATGACCCAACTGGACACCTATTCCAAAATCTTATGCTAACTTCTGCTCCCAGGACACCAAGTGAGTATACATACAGCCATCAGGAAACAAACTATTCTTGGTATTCTGAGGACAAAGACTTGAATGTGGGTATTAAACGCTTATAAAATAATTGGAAGGTCAGGAGGAGTGAGAGTCTGAAGCCACAAACAGAATAAGTATCAAATCCAGGAACAGCCAACTGTGGCTAAAATCTCCAAGTCCATTGTTAGAACACAGTTCTCCAAGGGTTTCTGATGTTTCTGTACATTTTATAAGCAAGGCATCAACTGCCTCCTTTTTCTGAAGTATCTTGTCAAAGATGTTTGTGTAATTCACAGTTTGGAATTTAGAGATACTCTCTCTCCAGAGTAGAGAGCAGGGTTGTTATTTTTTCAGTACAATAGATATAGTGTTTATTATCTTTAATCAAAGTTTTCTTAGGATTGCTGAAGCCGATTATAACAAATACAGGATCTCTAATTTCTGGGTTCCTCAAATTCACAAGTATTCAGGGTGGGGGATAAGGGAGCAAGTGTAACCTAAATGATCACCTAAGACAGCGATTTTCAACCACAGCACACTGGTGTACTGCAAGAATTTTTAAAACCTAAAATACCTGACTATTTAGTGAGGAGCACTGACCTCTTTTCCCTTAGATTGTCAAATTTTAAAAAATGAAAACAGTCAACACAACAATCCCCATTTGGTGTAGATGAATCAAAATTATACCTATATTTTGTCAGATCAACAAAGAATATATTTTTGGTGTGCTGTACAATTTTAATAGTTTATGTGTGCCATGAGATTAAAAAGGTTGAAAATCGCTGACCTGAGATCATGTGGAACAAGGTGCCAGTTGAAGGAAAATCTGTGGATAATGCTGGAAAGGGAAAGAACATAAAAAATCAGGCTGGATCAGTGGTTGCTGTGGAATAATTAGTGAAAATTACAAGGTAAGGGCTTCATGTACTTAGATGAGAGGACACCGGAAGTTATAATAACTGCCCTAAAATAATATCTTACATTTTGTAGACACATGGCTGATGTAGCTAAAAATTAGTTGCAGAATCTAATCTTATGGATTACTAAAGTGCAATGTAAATTGAATTTTTATCTTCTCCTTGTCTCACATATAAGAGAGCAATGGGAAGAAGTAGATTTCTGAAAATTAGAATGGTCTCAAATGGATACACCCTACCGAGCCTCCATGGCCAGTACAATCAACTCTACATGCTTACTCAAAGTACTCCTGCCATGCTTAAAGCCAAAATAATCTCACTTGCAATAATTATCTAACAATGGCATTTCAATATTTTCCTGCCCTATTCCTACCCATGACTGTCAGATCCAGTGTGGACAAAATTTGACTGAGAAATAACTAACACACCACAAACAATCACAAGAAGCTGATCTTTATACCAGTAAAAATCTCAATGAACATGTGTGGGAATAATATCTAAGAGTAATGAACTAGATTAGGAAAAAATATCTTTAAATTAGGCCATATCTATCAATATGGTTGTGATTATGAGTGTTCTGCATTTATTAGCCTAGTTTCAGAATGTGATGGTTGATCTTTTTTGCTTGATTTATTGACCAAAACTATAATACTCAGTAGCATCTTATATTAAATAATGTTGAGAGTCTGAAACATCTTGATACAGTGCAAAAAGTTAAATTAGAATAGAATAGTTAGAATAGACTTATCTTAAACTACACCCTCAGGTTCTTAATGATAACCCCTGAAAGACCACACTGTTTTTACAAATGCTCTAGATCAGTTCTGTCCATCTTGAGTTGCTTCTGGTGTAAGGATAGAGTTGACCTTTGTTGTTGGCACAACTATAGTACTTTTCAAAGGTACTGGTAATCAATTAATTAGTGTATTTGTAGGCAGTAAAATTTCAGACATCACACACAGCAATATATTTGTGGATATACCTCCTAGGACAAAAGGAATAAAGGAATGAATAAACAAATGGAACTACATCAAACTGAAAAGTTTCTGTTCAGCTAAAGAAAACATCAGCAAAATTAAAAGGGAATCAACTGTATGGGAAAACATATTTACCAGTGACACCTCAGATAAAGGTTTGATCTCCAAAATATATAAAGAACTTATATGACTCAACACCAGGAAAACAGACAGCCCAATAAAAAATGGGTAAAAGATCTGAACAAACACCTCTCCAAGGAGAATATACAGAGGGCCCATCGGAGTATGAAAGGAGGCTCACATCACCAGCCAACAGAGAAATGAAAATTAAAACCATGAGATATCACCTCACAACTGTCAGAATAGCTATTGTTAACAAATCAACAAACAACAAATGCTGGAGAGAATGTGGAGAAAAGGAAACCCTAGTGCATTGTTGGTGGGAATGCAGACTGGTGCAGCCACTATGGAAAACAGTATAGAAGATTAAAAATGGAACTGCCTTTTGATCCAGCAATTTCACTGCTAGGATTATATGCAAAGAATCCTGAAACACCAATTCAAAAGAACCTATGTACCTCTATGTTCATAGCAGTGCTATTTACAATGGCCAAGTGCTGGAAATAGCCTAAGTGCCCATCAGTGGATGAATGGATCAAAAACTTTGGCATATTTATACAGTAGAAAGAAACAAGGAGCTCCTACCTTTTGTTACAGCATGGAGGGAACCAGAGAGTAATATGATTAGCTAAATAAACCAGGCAGCAAAGACAAACACCATATGATCTCGCATAATACAGTGACCTAATGAACAAAACAAATGAGCAAAACAGAACAAGAGGCATGGAAACAAGGAACAAACTGACAGTGACCAGGGGAAAGGGGAGAAGGGGAGAAGGGAGAAGGAAGGGGAAGGGTCTAGTCAAGCAACTAGTATAAATGACCCACAGATCTGGACAAAAAGGTAGGTTGACTATGAGAAGGGTGGAGGTGGAGAGGGCAGGGGAGAACAAAGTGGGGAAAATGGGATAACTGTAATAGAACAACTTTAAAAAAAAGATCAACTCTACATTCCTGATATGGCATGTTTACCTAAAGGGACCAGCCAATTATCTGTGGCAGCCTGATTACATGATCACCTTGCATCAAGGATTTGGTTGATATTTTCCACACCAGAATAGTCAGTAATCTGGTATGGATTTACTTTTCTATCAGCAATATTTCTGAAACTGTCTCCTTCCTTTGCTTCACCAAATGCTTTATTTACTGCTACATATCTCATACAATATTGGTTCTAAACCAAATAACTCATTTTTGTGTAAAATAAGTAATCAACATGACTGTGAAATTCACTAGTCTTATCACAAACACCAATACAAAGAAGCAGCTGGCTTTGCAGATATGTATAATCATGTTTTTAAATTTTTTAAAATGAAACACCATTATTTTAAGCCAATAGTTCTTTTTTTTTAATTTTTAAAAGACTTTATTTATTATTTTTAGAGAGAGGAGAAGGGAGTGAGGGGGAGAGACATCAATGTATGGTTGCCTTTCACCTGCCTCCAGCTATGGACCTGGCTGGAGACCTGGCTTGCAATCTGGTTATGTGCCCTGGCCAGGGAACTGAACCATCGACCTTTGGGTTCAAAGGCCAGTGCCTTATCAACTGTGCCACCAGTCAGGGCTTTGTATAATCATATGTTTAACTGAGTGGTTATGTTGCCAGCTAGTAGGAAAAAATGGCTATGAATTGATGATACAAAATGAGACAGAGATTACAAACTGGTAAACAATGCAGGATGCTGTTCACCCATAGCCCAGAATACCCAGAAACAAAAGGATAAAAGTAAAAATTATTTCTCACTAATTCACTTGATAACCGACTCACAAATGTTTGCCCACTCATTCTCCAACTTCAAAGTCTGCTACGTTAGAGTTCAAGGAAGGAATGCTCTATTAAGGCACACATAAAAAAATATTTTGCATTGAATTGGATGTTTAAATTCCCACTATATAACTTTAGGAAACTGAAACAAGAAGAAATTTGGGAAATTATTATTAGGAAAAGAACAGGGTTTATGGGCACAAGCATCTGTCTTGAAGTCAGAGGATCCTTTGAACTACCTCATATTTTCACATGTATTAATAAATATTGATAGAAGGTTATAGCAACCTAATACTGAAAAAATCTTGAGTCAGAACTTCAGAAAAGAAAGTTGAACCCACCCCTACTGAGAAAAACAACCATAACAGAACTCTTAATGGCTGAGGTATTCTTGATGGATCCCCAAAATATGAAATAGTGGAAGAAAGATGTTATAACCAGATATGATACTGAGAGCCATTGAAAATTGCAGTCTATAGAAAATACCTGTGTCTTCTTTCTTTCTGAATTCCATGCCTACCATAAAATGTCAATCAATTTCCTTTCATATTAATCTATCGTTCTCTTATGGCTTTAAACAAGGTATTATAATATGGTTAACCCACTAATTTAGCTTTCAGGTTACAGCATATCATATTGAGATTGTGATTGAATTAGTACAGAGAATATTATCCCAAAATGTATTCTATGACTAACAAGACTCAGTGTGTTTCCTTCTGGGTCTCTAGACTTGCATTGTAAGAGGTATCTGCATTATGATATAAGGAAAATGACTTCCAAAGCTGGAGGACAGGGTAGGAGAGGAGAGGTGGTTTTTAGTTATATCTGGGTTTATTTCTCCCATTTTTTAAACAATAAGAATCATGAAAAATACTGGAAAATTTTAGTGTCTCTCACTGGTTGAGAGCACAGAGTTCTTATTATATATAATGGACTACTATGTGCATTTAAAGGTTTTTAAAAATCTAATAAAAATACAAATGTAACAAGGATGGATTCATATTTATTTGGCCCTAAACTTGCAACAATAAATTAAATGTGCAATTACCATTTAATTGGCAAATTACTATGCATTCTCAGGGTGGGCAACTTCAAAGCCCTTTCATTCCCAAAAAGAAAAATTATACAAATAAGAATGAGAGCAAGGTTTAGGGAAGTTTAATTTATTTAAAGAAAATGGAAGAATAGAGAGGAAAAAGTGCATAATGAGAACATGCAATTAAATTGCAAAGAACTTTTAAGATAATAAAGGGCACTTTAGATTTGATGTAATGCTAGTGTGCAGTATGAGGGAAAAAACTATTACTAGTTTTAGGAACATAATAGATTGGTTAAAGAGATAAGATTATAGTATAAATTTTTAAAAAATAATAATATAGCAGACCAGAGAAAATATTAATTGAATGGAAAATACAATGTGTACATTCCCAAAGGTATAGAACTTTTTTCTACAAGTAGAATGACACAAATCACAATCATGGAAACTATACCACTGTCCACCAAAATGATATTTTCTGTGCTGCTCCACATGCAACTTTAACATTCTGTCTTGTTAAATCACTCATGGATCAACAACATCTCATAAAACAACCATAGTACTGAGATTATTTGTGTGTCATGTTCCCTCTCCCCTTCAAATATAATTTATTTCAATTACACTTAAGGATAATTTTACTTACATTTTATTATATTTACTCTATGGCAAAATGTGTAAGGATTTATTCTAAATATATTTAATGTTGTCCTAATATTCGCACAAGTAAATTGGTTGCTGGAGGGTTTTAAGGAGGTTTACTCTTTTCTTGTGGTATATTTCATTTCACCATCTTGTCTCTAAATAATGACTTTTTAGTTTGAATAGCAATATTTTAAAATTCAATTTGAATATTTCCCATGCTTCCAAATTTGCATGTGTTCTATTTGTTATTAAATTTTTAATGTGAATTTGACAAATTGTGCGGTAGATTAAACATGAGTTTCTAAAGTGCATTTTATTTAACTGAAACTTCTAAACCAACTGACTAAAAGGGCCCTAGCGTATTCAGATTGCCAGAATTTGAAAACATTACTGTGAATTAAGCATACATAAAGCCTTGTTGTTTCAGGCAAAATTATTCTGTGCAAATTATATTCATTGGATTCATTTTTTTCCAGAGAGAAGAAATGAAATTCCAAGTTCAAAATATAACATTAGCTCGATTAAGCTGAAAAGTATATTTTAGTGTGTATTTTTATTCCTGCTTTCTAATATTCTTTGCTTTAGGAAGCATTCTAGTTTTTGTAAAGATGAATATTTAATCACTCCTCCTCTAATGCCAACATCTCAAGGACTAGCAATGTTGGAGTTTACATGGAATTAGAGTTTTCCTGAGTTAGTGGCACTAAAATGGTTTTAACAAGCAAAGTATCCAATAGAACAGATCACAACTGACAGAATATAATGGATCACAGTGAAACCTGGAGTTCAAAGGGCCACTGGGGGAAGGCCCTGTGCTAATGAAGCAGATCAGAGGAAATATCTAGTCAGAACAATTTAATTCTCATTTATTTCTGGTCTGGTATTTGGCTAGTCAAAGGCCAATTTGTAAAGTGATTCTCTCTGTCAGTGAACAGAACACAGATAAATCAAACAATATGAAAATTGAAATATAGCCAAGCTTTTGTCTTTGCCCTCCCAAAGGCAAAATACATATGTATAGGTAGGAGACAAACCTCATGGTTTTATACACAGATTCAGGCAATAAAAAAAATACATGATGGACATTGCAAACAAAAATGCCACTTATAATTTTATAACACCATAAAGCTAATGTAAACAAGGGCTTATTTACAGTATAGAATCTTGTCCATAGATATTGTAAACAAAAAAATATATCTAATATGAAAATAGAACCAGGAAGAAAATTACTCAGGCCTTTTTTTTTTATCTCTCTACACCACGCACACACAAACACACTTAGATTTATAAGAATATACTCTTCAAAGATTTCTAGACAAACTTCAATAATCAATAAGCAGCTCTTAGTCCTAAGAACACACTTCAAATAAGTGACAAATATGCAAATTTTTCAGCCCAGAATATCTTATAATATTTGAGTTAATTTTAACATTTTAGAAATTGAGGTATTTCACACCAAAATAAACTGGATTATTTTAATACCATTGGTATTGTGTGGTTTTTAAAAGTGAGATACTTAAGAAGTTTAAAAATTGGCTCAGCTGTAGAATTATATGGTTCTGATGCCTTTGTCAGTGTTGATCTCTAATCTTCTTTCAAAGGATTTCTGGGCAGAAAGAGTATTAGTGATTTTATGAACAACCCACAGAGCTGAATTAGCACCAGTAATAACAAGCTACAAGGAAATAGATTTTAGTTCAAAATGCCATGTTTTCAAAGCTGCAGTAAAGAGTATTATACACTTATTTATAATGTGTTATAACCAATAATAGTGCTTTTTAAACACAAGTTGATAATTGCATAACTTCATAATATTTAACTCTTCCATACAAAACTGTAGCCATCAGTGTAAAGGTTGTCTATCTTGCTGCACTTTAGAATCATCCAGTAACCTTTATAAACATCCATGTCTGGGCCAAATCCAGAGGCTCTAATTTAATTTTTTAAGGGAATGGACCAGACATCTGCACTTTTATATGCTCCCAGACAATTCTAATAATCTGTCAAGATTTATAACCACTGGTTTAGAGGCCCTCAGAGTCAGTCTACAGCTATAATTCTTGAAATATTCTTAAATCATTAAAAAAAAACCCAAATCTGACAGAATACAAAACCTTTTCTGCAGGCTAATGCAATATTGTGCCAATGAGGATACTAAACATGAGTTGCTATTGTAGTATTAATATTTTTTATCCTTTATGGTGGGTGATAGGTAAAATTTCCAGTAGATGATCATTTTCTTTGCCATTAAACTTTCAAAAAAGGAGTAAGAAATTTTAATATTTTTGAAAGAGGAATATTTAGTTACTTAATCCTCTTGCAATAGTTTTGCTCATCATTTGTCAGCAGCAGCAATAATATAACATCTGCTCACATTTAATTTCTTTCTATCTAGGTAGACAAAGTGGAGATCTAGGATTAAAATAATTCTGCAGAGTAATTCTGAAATATTTAAAATATGCTGGTATAAACACTTGGCCAAACTTTTTGGAATTACCTATTAAAGTTAAATATATCCCAACTCTATGACCTAACAATTACACTCCAAGAGAAATGAGTGTGTATGCCTCACAAAAGGTATGCATAAGCATGTCACGATAGGCCCAGAAAGGAAACAGTTCAAATTGTTAGGATGCAGGGGCAGATGGCCTGAAAACACTACATACCTTTAGACTTTAATTGTACCTGAACTTTAGTTAAAACTTTAACAGTCAATGTTTACATATCTAACCTGGCAGGACTGTGATAATGGAACTGGACAGGAAACTCTTAGGAATGAGTTAATGAAGTTAACTTGTCCGGAGGTCCCTGCTTAGGTGATAAGCAGATCGTCCACTTAGCTCTTCCTTGCTAATGAAACTTAGTTAATAAACTAGTTCTCCTTTGAAGCTGATATCTGTAGGAACTGCACATAGCCACTAGGCTAAAAACCCCAACCTGATGACGTCAAGTCAAAGATGACTTTTCTAAAGTCTCTTCCCTTGCCACTCCCCATTTTCCGGTTTTCCCCCAATAAACCTTTCGCTTGATTCCACAGTGGTCTCTGGGTATGATTTCTCCAAGCAAGGCTGACCTTACACAAATATTCATCAATAGTGGAATGCATAACCAATTGTGAATTTTGTGTAATAGAACATTGTAGATTAGCAAAAACCATGTATTTCTGCTACATTCAATCTGAACATTCCTAGTTTCGAGAGAAGCCCAACTCAGCTAATGTGTACAGCAGGATTAATTCTAAAAGCCACTACAGCTGAGTTTTCTGAATTGTATTTCCCAGAACATCAGAAGGTGTTCAAAATTTTCAATAGTTCATTTAGTCGGGAAATTCTAGGTTAAGCAAAGTTTAGAATATTTCTCAGACTTTAATATGCTCTTGTGCATTGTGGGTTTCCACAGGAGTATAACAGGCAGTTTTCTCCAAATGACTTCATCATTAGAATCCATTTTCAGCAGAACATTTCAGAGAAATAATGTTCTCAGCGGCAACAAATATAGGCTTCTCAGTGATGAATAAGGGACGTTATTATAACAATCAAAAGGGAAAATCATGAGATTTTGAGGAACAGTTACCAAAGAAAGGGACTCTGAAGACAATTGCTTTTCAACTACAGCACAAAAACAATTCTATTTATGTTTTAAAGGCAAGGTGTTTTATTATAGTGAAGGACTTAATGGCTGGGATTTCACAGTGAGAATTCATACGTTATTTCTTTTGGGGGAAGAACACATAGTTACTTGGAATATCAAGAGATGAAGACAAAGTTTCTGTGTAGAAGCTATAAATCTAATAGACTAGATAGAAACATGCTTGTGATGGAAATATTGGTACATATAATGCATACATATACTGTATGTAGGTAAGTCCTATGATACAGGGTTTTAAACAAATAGAAAAGATAATGTGTTAGGTCTCTACCTACTCTTTTTTAGGAAACCAAAATTTTATTCCCAAATATATTATTATTTGATTTTGCAGCTTGGGCACGTAACAATTAGTTCCTAATATTTTTACTAGCAAAAACAAAGCTATTGGATTTGTAGACACATAAGATACATTTCAACTTTAACTTTCACTAATGCTTTTATAACAAATGACTAACTAAATGCAATTATGCTTCTGAAATATTTAATTCATTTCCTGGGAAAGGGTGTTACTCTTGGTGTTTAAAAAATATATTTAGTTCTAGCTAGTCTTTATTCTTTTTGGAACTAGTCAAATAATTTGAAACTATAATGAATAAAATTACTAGTTAATTGAGGCCATTCATTTCAATATTTTAATTTTTATTAAGCAACATAAATATTTTTACCCAAACATGTTTTATGAATCAATATATATAAAAAGTAAATCAGAAATATTCTAGATGAAGCAGTAGTAGAATCTAGAGGGCTTCCTGCTTAACTTTCTGTCTGCCTTTCATTTTCATGTATTATTTTTTGGTTACATCCATGTAACCTTAGAGCTCAGCATCAAATAGGATGGAAACTAGTAATCGGGTGCAGTAACACATAGGTGCCTACATACTCTTTCCCTTAAGATGTTGAATGTTTGATCAATGTATGTTTTCAATGGAAAGAAATAGTTCTGTGGACAAGCAATGTGACCTTAATTTTTCAATATAATATTGTTTAAATATAACAAGTTTAGTATGACTTGTAAAATCTATTCACACCTATAAGTATCTATAAATCCAAAATAAAACATAAATGCAAAAATATAAAGAGCTAACTCTTAAGTTGATGAAGTGGAATGGATACAGTGAATGGTATACTGAAACTATATTAACATTTGCCACATGCCCACAATACTGCCAGGAATGTAATTCAGTAGAACTGAGTATCTTTTACTTTCTTATTCTTCAAAAATGAAGTAGAAGTTCATTTTTAAGACTTGTTAAAACTCTAACAATATGATAAAACAAGACAATATTTTTCATTACAATAGTTATATGTTCTTTTACTCTTTCCATATTGAAGTTTTAATTCCATCTTTTCAGTCTTATTTCTGCCATTTCTGGTTCTCATATCATTAATCCTCTCAGAGAAGTGAGTTACAGAGATGATATACAAGGGAAATACTGTTTTAGAACTTAAATTGAGTGTGACTGATTAACTTTAGCGGCTCATAAACTAACTGCTGTAGATGAATTCCTATTTTTAACAATGCAACATCAGTAAAATAAATATAATATTTTAGAATATATGTATAATTCTAAATATATATGCATAATATAAACACATAATATAAATATGCTTACATAAATATATGCATATATCTTTAAGTATATTGTAATAAAATGTAGCATTATTTTAGTAATATCTAACTTGTGTTAGAAGTTATAGCTTTGAGTTATTTAGCTAAACATTTCAAACTTCTGGCCAAATGTAAACTCCTTTTATTGTCTTCACAATATTGTCTATGAAATCCCACTAAACAGTAGGCTTATCTTGTTTGAAATTTTACAGTGACATAAATGTTTTCATTAAGTAATTTTATTATTTTGAAGAATATATAAAGCACTTCAACAGCTGAATAAAAATTACAAACAATAGGCAAAATATTTGAATACTTTACAAAACAAAACCTATGAATAACCAGTACACAAATGAAAAGGTACTAAAGACTACTAGTCATCAAAAACTTAGAATTAAAACTATAATGATACCACCCTTCAAAATGACTAAAATTAAAAATATAGAGAACAGAACATATCACAAAAAATGTGAAATGACTGTGTATCTCATGCATTACTTTTGGAGCAGCAAAATGGTATACCTAATTTAGAAAAAGTTCTGGTAGTTCTTTATTTAAGAATACCACTGCTAATTATTGGCTCAAGGGAAAGAAGAATATATAACCAAAAAGAGACTTATCAAGTATGTTCATAGCAGTTTATTTATGAAAGTTTCAACAGATTTCCATCAATAAGAATATAGATTGAAAATAAAATACTGTGGTATATTCATATGGAGGAATACCAGTAAGTAATAAAGGGAAATAAACTCTGAGAAACACAATAGCATAGATGAATTTCAATATCATTATTATGAGTGCAAGAATTGTTACACAAATCTATACATATGCTGTAATTCTATTTACATGAAATTTTAGGACAGAAAACTATTCTATGGTGAAAAATATCAGAACACCCATGGCCTCAGAAGGAATGGAGGAAGAGATCAACAAAGAGGCATGGGGGAATTTCTTTGGGGGATAATGACATTAAAAAACAGAAATTCAAAATATATATTTACCTTTAGATGTTGATATACACCAAAGATTTTAAGAAAGATAGTCTGTTTATAATTTGAAATGAAAAAATAAGACTGATAAATAGAAATATAGATACACATAAAAATATACACATATGTGAGAAACAATCAATGAAAATACGTATTTAGGCTTTGGTTACATAGTACTGACTGTAGAATTCAAAATTGCTATATGTTTAACATATTGCTCAAAAATTTTGAGAAATAAAAGAGACATATATGTCCCCTCAAGATTTTTCTAAACCCTCAATTAAGAAAATCAATGTTTATAATACTTCAAAATATATTCCTTAAATACATGTGTAGCTACATTTTTGTTTCAGTGTTGTTTATTTGTAGTGTTGTCAGATATGTTTTGTAAGGTCTCTACAGAAATTATAAATAAACCTACTTGGTAAAATATCCAAATAACCGTAAGCTGGGCAAATAATAGTACTATTTTCTTTTTTTTTTTTCAATTTAATTTTATTGTTGTTGTATTACATCCATCCTCTTTTTGCTCCCCTCTGTCCTCTTCACCATCCACCCACTCCCCCACAAAGTCAATCCCACCTGTTGTCCATGTTCATGTGGTTCCTCCATACTAGGTTCTTATCTAAACTGCTCCCCTTCCTTGCCTCTTCCTCCCCCTCCCCCCACCCCCTTCTCCCTGCCCACTGAAGGCCTATTCACTGTATTCACTATCTTCTTTTAAAATATTATATTATCTGTTCTTCCAATGAATAACCTTCATTTAACTCTTTAACCCACAGGAAATTTCAACAACTGTGACGGCATGTATAGACTTGGAGATTATTATGCTAAGTAAAATAAGTCAGTCAGTGAAAGGCAAATCCCATATGACCTCAACTATATGTGGAATCTAATGAAGAAAATAAACAAATAAGAATAGAAACAAAGGTATGGATACGTGCAACAGAATCACAGCAGTCAGCAAGGAGAGGGGGAGAGGAGACTAGATGAAAACAAGAGGTAAGAACATATATGCACAACCCATGACACAGATAGCACTGTGGTGATGGCCAGAGGGAAGTAGGTGGCAAAGACTGGGGAATGTGGGCAAAGGAGAGGAAATGGGGACATCTGTAACAGTGTAAATAATACAAAAATAAAATTTTAAAATAGGAAAACTTTTTTAAATGAGGGATTCTGTGGATATAAAAAGAATAAAGAAATACTATAAGTCACTCTCTGTCTACACTTTCAATAATTTAGGTGATATAGACAAATTTCTTGAAATATACAATCTGACAAAACTCACATGAAAAGAAATAAACAATCTGAATAGATTTACATGTGTTAATGAAATGAAATCAGTAATTAAAACAAAAGTGCTAGGCCCACCCAAATGAGTTTATCAGTAAATTCTATCAAACTGAGCAAGAAATCATACCAGTTCTCTACAATCTATTCTGGAAGATAGATGCAAAAGGAATACTTCCTAACTCTTTCTATTAGTCCAACATTATCCTCTACCAAAACCAGAAAAAGACATTACAAGAAAGTCTCTCATGAACATGGAGGCAAAAATTCTCAATAAAATATTAGCAAATTTTATTCGACAACATAGAAAAGGAATTATACACCATAAACAAGTGAGATTTATACCAGGTATGCAAACTGATTTAATGTTGAAAAAGAATAAATGTAATTCATCACATCAGCAGGTTAAATAAAAATAATCACATGATCATATCAACAGATGCAGAAAAACATTTGACAAAATTCAATACTTATCCAAGAAAAAAAAATCTCTCACCCTGGCTGGTGTGGCTCAGTGGATTCATGCTGGCCTGCTAACCCAAAGGTCACTGGTTCGATTAAATAGTCAGAGCACATAACCAGGTTGCAAGCCAGGTCTCCAGCCAGGTCAAAGGCAACCATACATTGATGCTTCTTCTCTCCCTTTCTTCCTCCCTCCCTACCCTTCTCTCTGGAAATAATGAATAAAATATTTTTAAAAAACTCTAACCTGAAAATAAATGAAAACTTTTTCAACTTAATAAAGAATATATAAAACAAACAAAACAATCCATGAAAGAAACAGTAAGCCAGACTTTATTGAAATTAAATTTAAGACTCTGCAAAAGATGTCAAGAGGACAAGAAGACACAGTCAGGAAGAAAATAATTACAAAAGACACATCTGAGAAAGGAATATTTTTCAAAATCAATGATATGTTCATAAAACTCAACAGTAAGAAAACTAACAACTCAATTATAAAATTGGGAAAAGACCTGAGCTCACACCTACACCAAAGAAGATATACAAATGGCAAATAAGTATATGTGAATATAAGCATCATATATATTCAATGAATTGGAAATTAAAACCACAGTGGAATATCAGAAGATAATCATTACAATAGCCAACGTTTTTTCAAATGACACCATCCAATGTTGACAAGAGTGGAGCACAGGAGCTCTCATTCTTTGTTAGTGGAGGGATACAAGATGGTACAGCTACTTTGGAAAATATTTAGCAGTTTCTTAGAAAACTGAGCATATTCTTTCATATTTACCCAAGTGAGATTGAAACTTATAGCCACAAAAATACTTGTGCACAGATGTTTATAGCAACTTTATAATTGCCAAAATCAAGCAACCGGCTGTCTCCTAGTAGGTGAATGGATAAACTGTGCTACATACAGACAAGGGGAAATATTTAGCGCTAATATAAAGTGAGCTATCAAGTTATAAAATTATATGAAGAAACTTAAATACATATTACTATTAAAAAGCAGCCAACCTGAAAATGCTATCTACTGTATGGTTACACCTACTTAATATTCTGAAAGAGGCAAATCTATAGATAGAGTAAAAAGATTGCAATTGTGGTGGCTGTGGGTGACAGAAGAATAACAGGCAGAGCCAAGACATTATTCAGGGTAGTGTCATTATTTTGTATGATACCACAATGGTACATATAGATCATTACGCAATGTCAAAATCTATGAAATGCATAACATCAGAGTGAACATGTATTTTGTTCATCTGTTGTTGTTTTGTTCTTTAGTTTCCTGTATTAGGTGAGATCCTATGGTATTTGTCTTTCATTGACTGCCTTATTTCACTAAGCCTAATCCTCCCCAGTTCCTTCCATGTTATCATAAAAGGTATGAGTTCCTCCTTTCTTTCTGCTGTGTAATTACCCATTATGTACCACAGTTTTTTTGATCCATTCATCCATTGATGGGCACTTAGGCTGTTTCCAGCGCTTGGCTATTGTAAATAGGGCTGCTGTGAACATAGGGGTGTATAGGTTCTTCTGAACTGGTGTTTCAGGAAACAAGGAACAGACTGGCAGCAACCAGTTTGGGAGAAAGGAGGAAAGAAAGGGAGGGGCTAGTCAAGGAACTAATATAAATGACCCATGGACATGGACAACAGGGAGGGGCTTGACTGAGGTAGAGAGGGTGAGGGGTGGGCAGAGCAAGGAAGAGCATTGGGCAAAAAAATGGGACAAGTGTAATAGAACAACAATAAAACAATGAAAGCTAAACACTGAACTCCTAAAGTAAATTACAGACGTTGGGTGACACTAAAGAAATGGTATATTAAAATAACAGAAAGAAAAAGCTCCTACCTCAGGAGGAAACAAAACATGCTCTTAGAAGTTTGTTTACCAAAAACAAAAAATCTAAGAGCATCAATAAAGCATTTTTTTGTTGGATGTTTCCACTACACTACTCATCATCAGACAACCTGGTGGCTAGTTCAACGCTGTAACTAAGTGTACTCTTTCTAGTGCCTAGTCCAACAAGTATACTTAGTCACCTCATTTATTTGCCTGTACCCTAGGCTCTACAGAACAGACTTCACTGGCTCTAGCTGAAGCGTCATCCCCAGTTGTACATTTAAATCAGATCTTGAATAGTGTTTTTAATCAATGTATTCGAGATGTTAGCTTCACCAAGAATCACAGGCAAATCAACATGTGTCGCTAAAAACTAAATTTGAATTATTTTGCTCAGTACCTTATGTATAGTAGGTACTTAATATACTATATTTGTTGAAATAATGACTGAATGTACTTTCTGTTCATAAAAACTGACCTTAAAGAAAAGTGATCATTTAAGGGGCTGTGTGTTAAAAGAAAACAGAACTACTCTGGAAGATAGGAAATCAAATCTGAGCTGAGCAGCACCTACTGGTGTGACCTTCACCAAACAGCTATGGCTTCATTTTTCTCTGGGTTCTCAGTTTCCCATCTGTATTATACATTTTTTAAAAACAAACTGAATATTTTCTAGTACCTTATAGCTCTAAAACAACACTAACCCTCAATGCACATACAGTGGACCTGATGCCAGAAATAAGCAGTGAGTTATATTAATTAAAAATACCCCTGGCTGGTAGCACAGTGGATAAGGTGCCAACCTGGGAACCCAAAGATTACTGGTTCGATTCCCAGCCAGGCCACACGTAACCAGGTTGCAAGCCAGGCCTCCAGCCAGGTCTCTAGCTGGAAGCAGATGAAAGGCAACCATACATTGATGTTTCTCTCCCTCTCTACCTCTCTCACCTCCCCTTTCTCTGATAATAATAAATTAAAAATCTAAAAATAAATAAATAAATAATTCCACTCTTTTCAACTCTACCTACTTTAAGGTTTTTTTTTTCTCTTAAACATGCTAAATGTCAAACTTATAAATTAGGGTTTTTTAAATTTATAATACAAAGCTTTTAAAATTGAATTCGCAATAGAATTTTAATAATAAAAGATGTATAGGGCAACTTATTATTTTAAACACTGAAGTAATGAGGGGAAATGCTAGCTTGCCAAACTTTAATATTTATGATTAGATACATGTATTATTTAATTCATCTGTTAAAAACAACCACACTTTTACACTTTTTTATTTTAAATAGGAGTTATTTTAATGTACTTAATATAGTTACAAATGACTTAATAGTTTGCTTTTCTTTTACAAACTAATGTGATCTAGCACTATCCTTCTTAGAGACATGAAAATAGAAAATACAACTACATTTAAAAACAAGAAGGCTTTGGAAATCAATCAAAATAAAATGAACAGTAAAGGGAAAACTATTTAACTGTACTTAGGTTTTAATATTCTAGTGCTTCTCTATCAGTAGAAAGATCAATCACTCTTCAGGAAAACAGAAATAAAGCCATATATTTATCTACTATATTTTCATTTTTAACTATTGGGTTGAGTATGAGGAGGCTCTGTGACTCACTTAAAAACCCATACCCAGGTGGTAGGAACATCCTATTTGGACAAGGCTGGGAAATAACTAGAGTTTTCCAACATCCTGCAAGCCTGTTTCTAATGTACTAAACAAATTTTGACTTTGACTACTTTGTCATATTTTAATAGATGCAAATAGGATGCTAATGCATCACATTTTTAACATTTCAAAACCTCAACTCTTCACTAGAAAGCAGCTCTGTTTTTCCAAGTTATAGCTCCTTGTAAAGCTTTAATCAAAGTATTTTAAAGTAGGGTCAGAAACGGTGTAATGGAGCATTGTTTTTTCATACCATCCTACACATCCACAGGAACAGTACCACTTTGAGATTTATTCTCAAAGGGATCAAACGATTTTTGGTAGTAGGCCCTTATCTTGACAATTTTAGAAGTCAGACATATCTCTTTAATGACTTAGTTTTGTTAAGCAAAGTGATTCAGTCAACTGCAGACTGGGTTTACCAACATGAACCAATATACCCCTTTCTGAAGAAATAAACATTAAAGCAGTTGGTTCAAAAGTTAACAAAATATTTTTCTTCCTTACGGTTCTTGAGGACAAAGTTAACCAGGGAAAAAGGAGAAGGAAGCTATCATGATGTACTAGTTTTCAAACCAACTGTGAAACTGACACAGCAGTTAGTTTGGCTTTGGCTGATTTACATAATGGTAATTCCTAGCCCTGCTGACAGTGGCTCTCTCAATGGGTATGGGCAGCATTCTTCCATGGGTCTCTCGTGTTTCTGAGCATCTCATGAGCAGAGATACTGACTGCAGATAGTCCAAGGGTGTTTGTACAGCTAACAGCACTAGAACATGAAATAATGCCTCCTTCTGGAGCCAAGGGCAAGGACATTTACAACCTTAGAAAATGGACATTGTATCTTCATGTGAAGCAAAGGACATGATTACTAACTGTTCAGTATGATAAAGAAAATGTTTTCTTTTGGTGCAAAGAACAGGCATGAGAATGGTCCATACAGTAGAACCGGCACTCTTCAATTCATAAATCTTCTTGTGTAACGTATTCTATGGTGAGCGCTGGTATAACCTGGCCATCCTGACATTGCCCTATGGAAAGTGGGCTCCTGTAACTAGCTTAAGCTCTGGCTACTGCTATTGCTATGAGGAATGTGCCATTCCTCATAGCAATGGTAAACCTCCAACCCAGGAGTCTGTGTGTCTTCTCACTGTTATAAAACTATGCATGGCAGGCTGACATATTAACTTGCAAGGAGGAAAATATCTCAAACCATTCACAGTTCTTGACAATATTCCAATTCACTCACCCAAGCAAAGATTCCTCACCAATTTCTCTATCCTGCTAGTTTTTGGAAGATGAAATGGAGGCACCGAATCTAGGAAGATAGCACCATGTCAACAGAATCATCATTATAATTTGGAGAGTTCTCTGTAGGCATTTAGTTTGAGAATTATAACATTAAGCATCTATACCATCATATTGGGGTCCCCTTAGGTAGGTGTTGGGGCATGGAGCCCCGCACAGGCCAGGGGGGCCTCAAGTATGAATCTGGCCTTGGGAATATTCCACACATCCTTTGAAGTCTGCCCTGTGATCTAAACTTCCTTGACTTGTGTATTGAGCCCACAATAGATATTAAACCCTAACCACAGGTAATCTCACCCTCCCTAAAATTCTATAGGCCACCTGGAGTTCTTGAAGTCACCTTGTCTAATGGGTCATAGCCTGCAGCAGATGGTCTCCTTCCTTCTATTGTTATCTAAACAACTCCCTTTCTTTTGAATACTCTTCTGTGGTAATGATTTGTGGTGTGTAGTGCACTGCCAACCTTGTGTAATCAATAAAAACCTTTGGGGGTGGGCCATCGAGCCCTTTGTCAAACAGACATTGGTAAACCTTCTCTTCCCTAGCACAAGCTGCCTGGGAAGGTTCATTTCATCTGTGGCACCAGGGGATCTCTGCAGGTCGGTGGTCCCCTACACCATCCATCATAGATGGGTAGTCATTTCTAATGAAAAAAGTTTAACAAACATCTTTGTGTTCTGATTTTTGCCTAAGACTCTTAAAAGGACTAAAAAAAGCATTTTTGCTAAAATTTAGGACGTTTCTTAAGATTTATTCCTCCTAGTTATAAAGAATTTGGAACCATTATGTGCTCTTTGATTTTATTAACCTCAGGCTACAATTTTTAAATTATTCCTCAATTGGTCTTGCACAATCTCAAAAATGGAGAGGGGACTGGGTCAGTGAATACTGAGATTTCATTTACCAGAAAAAGAACTTCAAAAACATTTTTCTTTGTCAAACATAATTTATTAGAAAAATACTTGAGATGCACTAATATTCATCCATTATAAGATCTACAGAATATATCCATACATGATAATTAGTATGTTCCTTAACACTTAATTAAGTAATTTTTTTACCAGCATTCCCCTTGCTCCCATTATTGCCTCCTTTTGTGCTCAGTGGTCTGAGTTGTTTCCTGAACTCAGAAGAACATATAAACATTTTAAAGGGCCTGCCCTTGGGCATGCTTCAAGCAGCCAGGTACTTCCACGGAATGGCACACATTTTCCTTTCAGGAAAGCATGCTCCTGGGTTTGCCTGAAGGTTCCCAGCCTCTGAGCACTCAGGGTTTTCATAAGTTGTTTAATGTCTGTCTCCTTCCCTCGAGTTCTCCCCCTAACACTCTTCACCAAACCACATCTACCATTTTTTTTTAAATACTAAAAGTAAAAACCACCTCGCACAAATGACTTATTTGAATTACATTGTACTACAGTGCACAGCAACCCTCTCTGGACTTATTAAATTATGCAAGCTTTTTGGCCATTTGCACAGCAACTACTTCACAAGTAATTTGATTTAAGTAGTGAAAGAATCATAAGGCAATTTTTGTTTGCAGGAGTAGCTCCGCATTTAACAGTGGATATACCATTCCCCAGTCACATAACAATGTCAGCCTTTTAAGATCTTTAAGTGGTCCCACTAGGTATACTCAAAGAACACTTCTACAATACTAAAATATTCCTTCAACCAAGACTTTGACTGTCATCCTCAGCAAATAATGCAGCAGTATGATCAATGCTGTAGGTAAGGAATGTAAATGGTAAATGGTACTGACCCTGAAAGTTTGAAGGTATATAGTAATAAACTACATTATTAGTACATACATATTACAGGGTTATAAATACAACAGGAAGTCAAATTGGGATGGGAAATTATGACACAGCAAGAAACAGGAGAAATAATGGAGGGAAAATAAAGAGTAAGAACATGCCAAAGAGCAGAAGTGAAACAGAAAGTTAAGATGGTACAGGAAAAGGAGCCCAGGATTTATGGTTAGGTGATAGGAATTTATAATAAATTCTAGCCTTTCTTTACTAGTGAGGGTAGACTGATTGTTGTGATAACAACACCAAAATCTCAGTGGTTGAAAACAGAAGCTTTTCCCCTCCTTTTTCATTTCAGGGGAATCACTAATTGCCTGCATATTTTATTCATGGCAGTTACTGAGACTTTTGAGATGATGAGGCCCCCACTACCTTGATCAGCCCATTGTTTGCCATGCTGGAGGCAAAAGAGAGTTTAGGGAGCTTTTACAACGGTAATCAAACCTTCAGCCCAGATGCACCGCATGGCTGTTCTCACTACTCATTGGCCAGCAGGAGACACAAAGTCTCATTCAACTACAAAAGGACCAAGAAATAAAATTCTGTCTTATTACCAGGTAGTCAGAGTGAGGAGAGAATAGGACATATATGTTACCCAGGTCAAACTACTACCAAAAGTACTTGCTGTGTAGCTCGTGTTCTGCGTTGTACTCTGTGTATCAAAACCTAAATCCTGCTTCCTAACTTACTCAGCATGTGACATTAACTGATTACTAAACATTTGTGAAGAACAGTTTTCTCATCTATAAAATAGCAATAAACCCTCTTACCACACGGGGATACAATTAAATGCCCAAAAGTACAGAATGAACCTAACAGAGCACCTAGTATATACTAACTGCCTGATGGTACCGAGTTGAGTAAAGGCTGCTCTGAGTACACCAGTTTGGCTGATGGCTCAAAAGTTAAGAGACCAGGAAGTTTATCACCCACGCACATAACAACGCATAATTATGAACTATGCTCGACACCCAAATTCTTTGCTAGAGACCAGCAACTATGATGGTCACTATTGTTTCCTAGTGAGTTTTCATTGAGAAGCTGGCCCTACACCAGTGCTACAGCAACCATCAGGAGAAGATATGTCAGCCTGGTCAAGAAACAAATGTGAGAATAATCTGGTTGTGCAATGGAGGAGCAGAAAGAACAATGTGAGAGACCATGAGGTGTTTCTCCTTGAGGTCAGTGTGATGTCACTTTACCTTCATCACCAGCATTATTTTTTTCTGCTTCCTTTCCCCCATCTTTATTCTACTTTTGCTTTTATCTGTCTTATACTGATTTCATAGATTTTGTCTGTTCCTTCTCTTATTCTTGGGAAAGTGACTTTACCTCTCTGGGTTTTAATAATATTATTTACGTGAACAGAAATAATAGTGCCTGCATCCCAGGGCTAGTGTAAGATTAAGTTACAATAATTAATGTGTATGAAAGCACCTAGCACAATATGAGTATGCACTGTTTGTTTTTAAATAATAATAAATAAGATAACCACTTTAGGGATTAGAATGTGGTAACTATTTTACAATTCTAAAGAGCTAATGAATTTCTTCATTTGATATTATATAAATGTTTGTTGGATAAACACATTATATGAAATACATGATTAGCTCACTCAGATACATACTGTGGACTATAATTAAGACTTCTATAATTAGAATGATGGATTTATATGTTACTTGGTTTTATCTTTAGATACAAATATATTTTCAATCACATTTATACATGTATATTATTGCAATCCCTATAAATATGCATTTATGTTTATATTTAGATTTATGATATGTCTATGTAATCTTATAAATAAGTCTCACATTTCATTTTTCCTCCCAAGAGAGGATTCATTATAGAGTTGGCACACAAATATTTGGTAAAAACAAGTTCTATATATGTATATATTTGTTCAGATTCAAAATACTAAAACTTCTCTGGGAAGACTAAGGCAATGGTTCATCAGAACTGGAGATCAGTTGTATTTATTATTCATGGATGTTTTCTAGTCAATAACTAGTTCTTAATATTAGTGAAAACTAATCCCAATAGAAAATCTCCTATGCATTCCCTCAGTCTTATAGATATGTACACATTTATACTTTTGCAATTTAAACAAAAAACTAAATTAAGAAATGAGAAATATTATCAAATGCTAATAAAAGAATGCATATAAATTGTTTTAAGCAGTGTTCCTGATATTTCCCTGATAAAATGATAGAAAAATTATATCCAATTAATGCATCAATTTTAATTAATTATATAATTATATATGAATTCATTATAATTAACTCTATAATACAATTATATATAATTAACTACTTAATACAAATGCATATGTCATCTTGACTTCAGTCTCATTCTAGTCCGCAGATGGAGTCATTCATTTCGTATCTATTTGTTGAGTGTTTACTATCTGCCAAAAACTGTTCTAGGTGCTGGGGTATAGCTACATGGAGAGTATAATGGAAGGACACACACAACAAACTAATAACTAAGTGAAATATATAACTTGAGGGATGGTAATAAGTCCTATGGAGGAAAATTAATTAAAAAGGGGATCCAGCTGTGGCCACCACATAATTTTATATAAGGAAAATAAAAGTGAATTAAGCCTGTTAAAAAAAAAAAAAGGGGGGAGAGATAGAAAATGTTTGTGATTTTTTCATTTTCAATTAAGGTTTGGGAAAGCCTCACCAATTAAGAGGCATATAAGCCTAACTGGAATGAGAATCAGGAGGGAAAAGGATGATCAGATATTTTTGAAATCCAAATAATGACTGATACAAACAAAAAGTAAAGACTACAATGAAATTACTTTTCAAGTTCTTGGGGAAGAAAAGGTAGTTCCCAGTGGTCAGATGGGGATTGGGTGTGATTGGAAATCAATCTGGTGGTTCTTGAAGGGGCTTGCGCAACTCAGGGTGCTTCTTTACTCCTGTCAAATACACACTTGCACATATACGGATACATACATATGCACTCGCTCACAGAATGCTTTTTATAGCTTAATTTCCCTTCTATCCCAAGTCATTTCAAAGTTAAGTACATCTGTGATGTTCTCTGCTTCTTGGTTTTAAATACCAGCATTCACATAATATTTCTAATTATTTAGAGGTAAAGGCTCACAGAGATTCAATTAAACAGTATCTACTGTCTTCCTAACACAATAAAAAGATTGGAAAGGCATAGTTTTGACCTCAAGATACATAATTTAGGGCAGAAACAGCACAGCAAGAATATCCACTAGGTATGTAGCAGCATGAGCCAATATGTTGCATTAACATTGTGTTTTGATAGCATTCACAAAGGAATTATTTCTGAGTATTAGGCTGGAGTAAAACTGATTATTAGTCCGTGAAGTAGAGGTCATGAATGATAATTGAAAGAAAGTGGAACAAAGCCAATTCTCTAGTTGTTTTTATCCAGACCAAAAACTTTAAGAACTTAAGTATTTTTACATGTGATTAAACTTCAGCAATAATACTTGACATTAAAGCATACGTTCACATTTTACTTACTTTTTTTTTTCTTTTGGCTACCAAACCTATTCTGCGTGCCATGCTTAGCAATTTAATACATGTAATAAATTTATATATTCAGAAAATCCCTTAACATTTCTAAGACTTTTGATTTCTAACTTATAAAATGAAAATAGGTACATCTTTATAAGATTGCTTTGAAAATAAAATAACACAACTAAGATCTTAGCCTAGTGTCTGCCAGGCAAAAGTCCGAATCAAGGTTCACTATTTTAATAAAAGATTATAATATTATGAAGTCATTTCAGGAAAAAAAAAAATATATATATATATATTTAATGTAAATGCCAAAGACAGCTATTGAATGTGAGGAAGAAAATTAATATATTTATTTTTAAAATGGTTTTTAAGACAAGTAGTATGAGAAATTTTAAAAATATATATTTTCTTTCATGACTATGCATGTTTTTGTCTCTTCTACTTTCTATGAAAGCCAAAATGTATTATAAGCTTTTGATTAATTTAATATAAATTTAGTTTTTATTTACAGTATCATGAACTGTATATAAACTATATAGTTTACAATATGCCTAAATGTCCATTTACTTTATGCTTGAAAATCTTTAACATAAAGATGTTAAGTATTTAAAGAATATTAGCCCCAAATTATTATCTTATTGATAAAAGTAAAATGTAATTTAATAACTTCTACAAAACCTAATCTTTTACCAACCTATGTACTTCCACATAGTATAGACATCCCTTTTTATTTATCTTTATGACAAATTTAAGGACATAACACTTATGATTTTGTTTAAAAAGTTTTACACTTAAAATTAATATGGAAATAGGAACTATCTCATTGATTAGCTCTTAACACATTTACTTATTTTTATAAATCCATTACTACTACTACTTGTTAACTTTAATATATTTTTAAGTGAGCCATCTCTATAGTTTGCATAGAAGTACTTAATTCTCAAAATTATAAATTTCCAAAATTACTACCATTTTATGTTTTGAAATGTGCATTTTTTATAATTACATCCTCACAGCACATTCTGAAATAAGTGTTCCTGAGTGGATAATAAGCTAGAAAACTAATAGTTTAGTTCCTAATTGCTATGAGAATTCAGAATAGTGACTGTACCTTGTGTCGCAATCTTATTAGAGGTTGATAAGATTTAAGGCCATATCCTGCTTCTTTGGTTGGCCTTCCTTCTGATTCCAAAAAAATTAATCCAAGAACCAAAACAGCTGACCAGCACTTAAACATCCTTTTTGCTTTTCACCTGTGAAAATTAACATTACAGGTAATCAGAAAATACATTACATATTCAAGAAACGTATTAAATATTAAATAGTGCAAAGCAATCTCCACCAACCTAATAAAGTTTCAGCAATTTCCAACCAAAATCCTAATAGGTCAGCATTTTCAATATAAATTATGATCTCTCTCCTCATAACAAGTATCATTTGCTTTTTCTACTCATACAGCCCTCCACAACATTCAGTAACTAGAATATAGGGGCCAGTAAAAAGTATTGAGGAGAAAATTAATAACAGCAGATTGAAAGAAAATTAAATAAAGAAAAAGAAAACATTAAACCATAGATAATTTTCTAAGCATCCATACAGAGTACAATTATCAACATATCATAAGTCTTGAATTCCTCTTTGAGTATGTTTGGTGAATAATGCTTAAAACCTTAGTTATTTTAACTTACTGGTAAAGAATGGTGAGATTAAGAAGAGAGTCTTCCACTATAAGTACTTAATAAATAGAGGCAGAACAGAAATTATACAGGTTGGCTTTATTAAGTTATGAGTACATTTTCCCAATATTATCTGAAAGGGTATTTCCTTAAGTAAATCAATCAATAAATATAATTAAAAAGATAAAGAATAAGAAGGACTTTTCTAGAAAATTTCTTTATAAATTCTTTAAACAAAAATTCCTATGACTCTTTTCAATGTTCTATGTTTTGGGATATAGCAGAAAATTGTAAAACAGTATAATTGTATTATCATATAAACACTAAGCCTATGCTAGGAGGCAAATTATATTTCACTTCACTATTTTCACCAACACATCTTCGTACCTATTGTGTACCATTGTGTCAATAGAGGAACTATTTCTCTTTCTGAGCCAACCTATGCATTTGACTTCTTGAGTAACTTAGTCTAACCCTATTAGTAAGGAATTGCATATTTCATTTTGTCCATTGTCTGACCATTGTCTTCTTCAATCATGTTTCTATGTCACTATCAATGTAACAGTTCTTTAAGAAATGGTCACTTTACTTGGTGTCTACTACACCTGTCTTCTCTGTTTCTATAGAATTTATCAAATTTCTTCAGTTATTTTGTGAGTGAATCCTACTCCTTTACTTTGTTATTAAATACTATATTTTATCACATCTGATAACTAGCACTTACCCTACTCTATTCACTCAGTCTAGCTTTTTTCAACATAGTTTATGGTTTTAAATGCATGTAATGCTCCCACCCAATCTCCAGACTGGTATAGCTAGTCTACTTCACAGCTCCACCTTTGGTTCCAAAGCATCCCCCCATAGCATACATACCCCTAGGTAGAGTCATGCTTTCCTTGATTTTTATTCACTCATTTACTCAAGCAGAAACAAAGGAGATATCCTTGATATTGTGGGTTCCCTTACCTTCCATACTAAACCTATCAGTAAATTCTGTTACTCCTACCTTCAAAATATATCATTCAAGCCTCAGTTTCTCTCCAAGTATACAGTTGCCACAACCCCTGCTCAAGGTATCCGTCCCACTTCTTCCTGAACTGTCCCAATCACATCCTCACTGTCCTTCCACATTTACGCACATGAACCCTCAATCCATTCTCCACACAACAGTCTGAGTGATCACAACAAATCCAAACATCGTAATGTTATCAACCTTATCAGTAATTTTAGGTATACTCATTTACCTGTAAAATAAAAGCAAACTTACTAAGCTGGCCTACAAGTTCCCACAGAGACCAGGCTTTGCATGTCTTTCTCTTCCTCTAAATAACTACTCGCCAGCCATGCTAACCTTCTGCAGTTCTTTGAACTTATTTTATCCATTCCTACTATTGGTTTTTGTATGCTATTTCCTCCACTTGAAATGCAACCTCTTCCTTCCCATTTATCACCCAAAGGCCTTCACGCATCAAACATATCCTGCAGGGATCCTTCCCTGTAACACCAAGCCTGAGTTAGCATTCTTAGTCATTCATGATCATAGATCAGTTTTTCTTTGTTTCTGAGCATGTGTTTATAATTATACAATACTGATATGATTGCTTGGATATTGGCCTTCTTCACTATAATATACACATGTCTGTCTTCTTCAGACTTCATGAATGCAGAAGTGTGGGGTATTTTTTTTTCCTCAGCATTACATTATGTAGGTCTAGCAAATCACCTGGCACATACTAGGCATTCAATAAATAAATGCATATATAAACGTCCTTCTGCATTCAAGGGTAAAAGAAGGATTGCATTTTCTTGCTTTGATAATGCTGAAGGGAATCCCTATTTTCACTGCTGCTAAAAGATATCTCAAAACTAACCTGAGAAAACTAAATATTTTTATTTGTAATCCATCACTTTGCTGTCATTTTGATGTATAGTCTACTCCTCCTCTCAGAGATAAATAGATGTTTATAAGACAAATGAGTGAAATATTTTAGATCCAAGATATAGCCCAAGAAAAAAGCAAACAGGACAAGCTCAGGTGAAGAAATATTTTCTCAGGTATCTGAATACTATGTTCCTTCTGTTATCACCCAGGAGAGGGAGGGAGGAGGCATGGCAACAGCTGTTTATTCATCTCTGGGGGTAAAGGTGAGGTCATAAATTTCCTCAAAGTGCTTACAGTATCCATATAAGGCGTTCTCTTTCTTCTTTTTCCCACCTCTCCCTCTTTTTTTATACACACACACACACACACACACACACACGGCCAAATATATACACATATGGCTACAAATCTTTCCTACAAAATATACAGCAAATTAACAACTACTTTTACAGCAAATTAACAACTACTTTAGATGGGGGATCAAAATGCACATAAATATTGGATGAATAAACTTCCATATATTGACCACATTGAGCAACTCTCAACATTTTCTTTGTCAAAGGCAATGGGCTAGGAATATATGCTTTAAGAAAGTTCCCTAGAAGTGGGTAAAAATAAGTCAGTGTGGAAATCTTTGCTGCAGTATATGCAATGTATTTTTACTATTTTAATGAGCATCCCTTATATTATTAACCATTATTAATATCTTTATTGATTATGCTGATTTTCAAGTCTAAAATTTCTTAATAAAAATGTTGTACAAAAATGAAAATAATATGTATGATTTATTTCAGACAGCCAGAGTCATTTACTTTATCACAGATAAAGTAAAATGGAACTAATATTAAAAGTCAGATACCTTTTTAGGAGAGAACTCTGGTTTCTATTACAGACAGGCATTTGAAGCCAGCAGTGTCATGTTCAATAAGACAAAGGACGAGGACTAGTTCTTTTGTTTATCTACCTGGGAAGAGTGTCTTCATTGAAATATTTATTAGTAAGAAAAAGAATCGACGCCAATTACATAGTTGTCAAATAACAAGTGAAAAAAAAAGATGGCTCTTTTTCATGTGGGCTCAGAGACTAATTATCATAGCCATCGGCTATAGGATCCAAAGATGTCATTATTATGTCTTTAAAAATGAACTCATACACAGAATGTGTTCTGGAAATTGTTTGTAAATCGCAAAATCTATGGGCCGGTGTGTTCACTTTCTTAGTATAGTAACCCTGACAAACAAACCTGTTAGGTTTTCATAATTAATTGGCAGATTGTTGACAGCTCAGTGAGGACACTGAAAAGCATATGACTAAAACAACCCAGCGAGAACAGATGGCGCAATAATGATCCTGTGACTTTCTCCTGTAACCTTAGCATTTCTATGGAAGCCTCAGAAACAACCCATTAATAACTTGGAGAAAACGAAATGCACATGTAGTGAAAAAGTATCTACCTAACAGTAGAGCTAACAAAGTGAGACTTAAAAATGGTCAAGTGATGAACAAAGGTTTCTCTTCTTCAAAAATAATTTTTTTTCTCCAAATCAAACTCTTTCCCTTTACCATATGGCACACTGCTTACGGCAGTAGAATTTAGAGTCATTATGTTATTTAGTAGATTTAAATGAGAGTTTTTGATTTTTTTTTTTTCACTTTCTCTAGAATCTCACTTCTTTCTAATCACATGGGAAAACAAACTAATGGGGTGGAAATATTGCCTTAGGTGCAACATGAAGCATTTGAGGCAGGGAGGGACCCTGTCTGTGGTTTAGTGCCTATGCTCAGAATGAATGTAAGATGAAGCAAAGCCCCCACATCATGGGCATTATAATAAAGTGCTTCAGGGAAGTATCCTGAGTGTTGTAGCCTTGCTGGCTCTCCCTCTATCCTGAAAAGCTGCTATAGGCTTTTCAAGAGAAAGCTCCAGTCACTTCCTTTGTGAAACCTTTTCTGCCAGTTTCCCAGAGGCTCTGCTCCTCTGTACTGCCATGTTTTCGAATCTCCGTTACGTGACTTTCTACTTTGCACTGTGGTTATTGAAAAAAGGTTACCACCCTTATCAAGTTATAGACAGAAACACATTAAACTGGTTCCATTACAATTGAGCCCATTTCTTAATTTGCAGACCTCTCTTTGCTCTGCATAACAGGGAGGTAACATTTTCTTTTGGTATCCTATGAATTCTATGAGACAGAATAGAATTCTAAAAGAAAGTAACTTTTAGACTGTCTGCATCATACATGACCTACACAAAACCGCTGCCTTCGATGGGCCCCACCTGTAAGAAGGATTTATGACCCTCTATAGTTCTACCATCTATATCAGCTTTTTCCTTGTGAGTAGATGCATTGATCTGGAGAGAATGTGGGTAAAAACAAGCTTGAGGGAAAAAAGTACAATTTGTTTTTCGAGGTGTCTTTGTAGCCCAGTAAGAGATATTAGATAGGGATATTAGAATATAGCAAACAAGTTTAGCAAAGAGGTGTAGACTAGATTCCTGTTTGGGTGTCTTAACATTTACACAGCATATAAACTACATAGGAGTAGGAGAGAGGTAACAGAGAAGAGGTCAAAAGACTAAGCCTTCTGGCAGGTTGAATTGCAGTAGAAGATTAAATTCTACTAGGAAGCAGAGAAAATAAAAATAGTGAAATGGTAAGCTTGGAAAAAGAAACGAGGGGAATTTTCATTGCAATGGAATGACGGGAAGCCATGGTTCTTATCATCATCTGACTTGCTATGTTTTTACTGGTTTGCTTACTTATTCTCTGCATCCAAACAAAATGTTAACTCCATAAAGACAGGACTTTTAATCACTTGTGTGAATTAGAGAAGTACTTAGCATGCAGCAATAAATATTTTTGGATTAATTAATGGTGATAGGTAATTAATTTGAAAAAGTAGGTATTCAATAAGAAATCATTAATATTCTTCATGCAATTGGGAAAAACAAAAAACAAAAAACATTAAAACAGACTGAAACCAAACTAGAAATTAGGTTGTGATTATCACCAAAAAAAGAGCCTTTTTTTTGCACCTGGATCAAAATTGGGCTTTCAATGGAAAAGTCCTTTAGAAAACCCTCCCTTGTCAAAAACAGACAACCTTGTCATTCCTTAGCTCAACTGAAATCTAAAGGATGGGAGGGACTTCTCTTATATTTTTTAACTTTGTAGAAGAGTTCTAGATCTTTAAGATCAACCATTCTCCAAAGAATCCAGTTTTATTATGGGCAGTGAGTTCTCTCCACCTATGTAGTAACATTAAATACTCATTCTAATTAAAGAACAAAACAAAACACAAAAGCTAATGGTCATTGCCTTCATATTGTATAACCATAAAGAGAGACAGCAAAGGAAAATGATCAGGTCCTGAAAGTATCAAGCTAATGGCAATATCATTAAAACCGATTGCACAACCAGTGCTTTTAAGACAGACCTCACATGTCCTACTAGACACACTGGGATGGCACCTTGTGTTATATAATTACCCAAGAAGTATTTTTCATTGATTTTATTGCTTATACTGAACCTATACATGAAAAAAGAGAAATACATCAAGATAAAGCACTTAAGTTTAGGAAGCTGGTTGATATCATAGACTGGTATTTGAATCCAAAGCAGACTCCAATAAGATATAGCCCATAGCCCATTTATATCATTCTACTTTTAAGTAGAATGCATGATGTAGTGTACAGGGAATACAGTCAATAATGCAATAACTACTTGAAATGCCAGGAGGGCCCCTTTGTAAAGTATATGATTGTTGAACCATTCTGCTGTACATCTGAAACTAATATTGAATGCAAAAGTTAACTGAAAAGTTAACCAAAAAAGAAAAGAAAAGAAAAACACATGATGATGCAGAAATAAAGAGGCAGCCTGTAAAGTAGTAGCCATAATGAAGATGAAAGCTAATTTTTGAGACTGACTACTCCCGGAAAAGAGAATCTTTCACTTATGTTTCCTTTAGATCAATGTAATGAAGAGAGAGGATAAACAAATGATAATGAGAGAGCAATAGCCATGTGACTTCTATGTCTAGACTGCAGGGCAAGTGTCTTTCAACTCTATGTATATAGAACCAGTAGCAGACACAGAAGCTTCTTCAGTTCTTAGATGATTAATTCACATGGTGAAAGTGTCCAAAACTTTTCAATGTAATGCTCTATTTTGAAAGATTCTAGCATGGGCAGTTCCATTTTTTCCTCAACATCTGGGATAAGAATAGAATTAAAAGTGTTAAATAATGAGAATTATAATCATTAAATTAATTTCACTCTTTGAAAGGAGGAAATTTAATGTCAAGGATGTCTGAATCATTCATTTGGAAGGAGAAAACTGTCCAGATTTTTATCAGTTATACCTTTCAATAGCCAGCTGTATCTGAAGCAGAAAGAAGTTCAATGTAGATAAATATACTCATTGCCATTTTGTAGGGACTGCAGTGTCAAATGTATCATTTAAGCTTGCGTTGAGAGAAAGAATTCATGCTGAAATTTATTTGATTTTTAAAAATTTTATACACCTGGTTTCTAACAAATGAAAATTTCACATATGGAAAATGCATTTTAAATGAGAATTAGTTGTTTTCCAAAATAATCTTGGTTTGCACAACTACTGATGCTGCAGTTATATTAACTCTTCTAGAATGGTGAAAACATTTTAAATAAAAAATAAATGTTTAAATACAATATAGAACACAAATAACAGAACTGGAAAACCTTAGAGATCTAGTGTAACTCCTTCTTTTAATAGGTGAGGAAAATGAGAACCAGGGAGAGTAAAAAGTGTGCCTATAATTAAAACAGGATCCAGCTAGCTGCCCTGATTCTAAGTATAGTATTTAATTTTTAATACTAAAAAATCCCTGACTAGAATCCATGCACTACAAGAAGAAAAAACGCATACAAATGCTTTAGTGTCTTGGGGCTTGTTTAGAAGCTACACTTCTAAGAGCCCCAACAATTTTGTATTTCCTACTCACTAGACTTTCCAAAAGCCCACTGAAAGGACATCGGTGTCCCCATGTTTATAGCATCATACTGTTAAGTACAACTTTGGGGAAAAAACATTGTTTAGATATTTTTCATCACATATATATATATATATATATGTTTATATATATGGTTACAGTTATATAGAGATGCTTACAATTATACTTTTATAAGTGCAGTTATATAAGTTTATATATTATATAAAGTATATTTAATATTTGTATATAAATTATATGTAATATATAATTAAATATGTATAACTTCAGAGATATAATTAATTATGTATATATATTTATAATTACAGGAAGGGGCAAAGAAGGGGAACAGTTCAGGCAAGGAACAAGCATGGAAGAACCTTGGACATGAACAATAGGTGGGACTGACTTTGTGGGGGGAGTGAGTGGGTGGGGAAGGGGACAGAGGGGAGTAAAAAGGGGATGGATATAATACAACAACAATAAAATTAAAAAAATATATATATAATTACAGTTATATATAGAAAATATATACATATATATAAATATATAGTTAAAGCAGCTTTGACAACTATAAAACAGAATGAACCTTTGGGTTTAGTTGACTTAACCAAGGAATTTCTTTAAATGTAATCATCTTACAATAGGGCAGGATTTCAAATTGTCTACACTGATGCCTCAAGTTTAGGGATAAAACAGCACAACCTGCAATCTCCCTAAAGAAGTCCCAGACTTTATAGTATATTCATGATCCAATAGTCAAAAGATGTATTATGTGTAGCTTGAAATTAAATAGACATGCCCATTTTTATGATGATCTTCAATAGGTAAGCAATATTAAAAAGTAAACTTGATTCAATTCTTTGTATACAGCTTATGAAATCAGTTGCTGCCAGTTTCTTCTTTACAATGAAAAATCTGAGGTATTTTTAAATGAATATAATACTCTGAATTATATATGTTGGTACATATAGAAAATGGACCATCAATCTTCCACCTTGCTGAAAGCCATGGTCTATGACATGGTGTAAAATGACTGGTTAAAATCATGTTATAAATATGGCCAAGATGATGTGATATATCTCAGCATGCTGCACTTAACTTCTCTCTACTGCAGGTCCATGTGGCTTGTGTGACAAAACTTTAAAAATCAACTTCAGTATTCTTATGTTTTTGGATGCAATTTATTCCAGTGCTGCATTTCTGACTTCAGGCTTATTTTTTTACAGAACTTTGACATCAAAATAGGTAATTTTTCTTCTTGTGGTTGATAAACTGAAAATACATATTTTTAATGCTGAGCAGCAGTATGCTATGGTAGAAAGAACAAAAGTTTAAAAGTCAAAAGATGCAAATGTTACCAGTGGCTATGTTCATAAAATGATTTTAACACTTGCATTCCAGTTCTCAATCTTCTGTAATCTAACGTCTACCAACTAATCTATTAAAACTGCTGGGACAAAAGTAGCACATTTATTTAACCTTTTCTCCCTTTAGTTTCAATCACACAATATTTTCATGACTTAATTTTACCTTTCTAGCCACAATCTTGCAGTCCCCTTTTCTACATTCTTTTGCTGGTCTGATCTTTTAAGCTGATACACCACAGATTTAGTGTGTTAAATTCATAAATGAAAAATCTAATCAGAATAATAAAGTTCATTTTTCCTTTGTATTTTTATTTTTAATATTATAGTCAGAAAAATTTAAGGAATATCTGTAATATAAACTGAAAGTTATAAAAAACACAACTCTTTTCAAAGTAAATAATGAATGGATTTATGAAAACTAAAATTAATCACATTGATCTTAGTTTTTGTGCTTTTTAAACTTATTTTCTCCTAAATATGATGAGTGTAATTTACTACATATTGCAAAGTTTTAGCTCAAGATGAGAATGTAATATATGGTTGTTATAAAAGACCTACTACTCAACTTTGTATCTAAACTGCAAAATGTTTTCTTGACATAATATGGAAAAAATGTGCTTTAATAATTTTAAAATAATATGTTGTATGACCTTGAAGATATTACCCTAGTTCATGAGAAGAGAAAATCATTGTAGTCTCTGTCTTCTGAATTCATTGCCATCTACTTGATGAGCACTTAAAATGTAAATGAAAGAAGAATGAAGTCTTAGATTGACTCTGCCTAAAGTCCCAAAGGTACTGTTACTAATTTTATTTGCTATTAAAAAAATCATTTCAATTTTGTCAATGTCAGGCAGATTTTAAACTCAACCTATTCCATGCCAAAGTTTCTAGCAACCTATGTTCTTTAAGTTGAGACTACATTTATTGTACAAGGAAAAAAACCCTGTCCCAGCTTAACAATGACGTTACACTAAGGACAAGGTAATCCGCTTGGTATTTAAAACTGAAGTGCCTTGGGAAAACTGCCCATTCATTCAGGTCAAGGGGCTCAGAGGTATTCTAGCTCATATTTAGAAAAGCGTGAGGAGAGTGTAAGAATGGAGTCTGAAGTTACTATAAAAAGTCATTGGCCTGGCTGGTAGCACAGTGGATAGGGCGCTGGCTTGCGAACCCAAAGGCCGCAGGTTCAATTCCCCAGCCAGGGCACATGACCAGGTTGCAAACTAGGTCTCCAGCCAGGCCTGTGGCAGGTATGTGCCTGGAGGCAGGTGAAAGGCAACCATACATTGATGTCTCTCTGCCTCTCTCCCTTCCCCTCTTTCTGAGAATGATGAAATAAAATCTTAAAAAAAAAAAAAGTCATTGGGATGCAGGACATTTTCCAGAATGCCCTCATGCCTCCCCACAAAAAGAGATCTGGACCACCCTGGTGTACAGGGAAAATAGGTCAATGTTACCTAGTCCTATACAAGGACTTTGCTAAAGTTTCAGAGAATCATAACCTCCATGTTTGCATGCAAAATATGCAAACCAGTGTAAACCAGGCATATAGACAAACTATAATGAAGTCAACCAAAAACAAGCACATTCCTACTGATTTGAACCAAAACAGACAAGAGCAGTTGAAACATTCCAAAAAACTCTTGACGGGAATTAAAAGAATTGTTTCATCTAGCTCTGTAGCTAATATTGGCCAGTGATCAAAACAAGTCATGAGCCAAAACAGCACAGAAGTCAATTTTCAGCAAATGACATATTTTATTTATTTTTCAGAGCTATAATTTTTAAAAAATTTTTTTATTTCATTTATTGGGTGACACTCGTTAATGAAATTATACACGTTTCAGGTGTACCATTAGACAACAAACACGTCACCTGTGTGGTGCACTGTGTGTTCACCACCCCAAGTCTCCTTTCCTCACCATTTATTCCCACTATACCCTCCTTTACCTCCCCAGTCCCTGGCAGTTATCATACTGTTGTCTGCACCTATAAGTTTTCTTCATTTTTTTTCTTTTTGCTCAACCCTTCTGCCACCAGCCTCTTACGGAGCCTCCACCACCCGCCAAGAGCTACCAGCCTGCTCTCTAGCTATCTAGCAGTCTCCATTTTGCGTGTTAGTTTATTTTGTTCTTTAGATTCTACATATGAGTGAAATCATGTGGTACTGTGTTTCTCTAACTGGCTTATTTCATTTACAGACCCATTTTGCTGTCACAAAGGGTAGGAATCCCTTCATTTTTTATAGTGGATCAGTGTTCTGTAAATGTACCCTAGCTGTTTTAGCCACTTGTCTACTAATAAGCACTTGGGCTGCTTCCAAATGTTGTCCATTGTGAATAACGCTGCAATGAACACAAGGGTGCTTGTATTCTTTTAAGTGTTTTGGATTTCTTCAGGTACTTTCCCAGAAGTGAAATTGCTGGGTCATAAGGCAGTTACATTTTTAATTTTTTGAGGTGACTCCATACTGCTTTCCACACTGCACCAATCTGCATTCCCACCAACAGTGCATGAATGTTCTCTTTTTTTCACATACTCACCATCATTTGTTTGTTGATTTATTGATGACAGCCAATCTGACAGGTGTCAAAATATATTGATGATATCCATTTTGATGGGCGTCAGAATATCAATGAGGTGAGATCTCATTCATTTGCATTTATTTGATGATTGAGCTACATTTCATATGTCTATTGGCCATTTGTATGTCATCCTTAGGGAAGTATCTATTCAAGTATTTTGACCATTTTTAATTAGCTTGTATTTTTTGGTGTCAAATTTTAAGTTCTTTATAAATTTCAAATATTAACCTTTTATCAGGTGTTGTACTAGTGAATATGTTCTCTTATTCAATCAACTGTCTTTTCATTTTGTAATGGTTTCCTTTGCTGTGTAAAAATGTTTTAGTTTGATATAGTCCCATTCGTTTTTTTTGTTTGTTTGTTTGTTTCCCTTGTCAGAGAGAGATGTCAGAAAAATACTGCTATAATAAATAAATAAATTTTACTGCTTATGTTTTCTTTTAGGATTTTTATGGTTTCAAGTCTAACTTCAAGTCTTTAATCCATTTTGAGTTTATTCTTCTGTATGGTGCAAGAAGATAGTTATTTGAAAAATAAACTACAGGTAAATTATTAAAATATTTCTTTCAAACAGATTTCATCATGTTGCAGAAAAACTGGAGAGGACAAATCAAAAGGCAATAACATATGTTTTATAATATGACACCAAAAAGTATGTATTGAATATTTGCTATGTTCCTGACACAGGTATACCATGTGCATTCATATTCTTGATAACAACCTATCAACACAAAATCTATTAATTTAGGTAGACTAGACATGTAAGTTCAGGCAATATATCCATAATGACATTCTGGCCTATACATCTTTTGAAGCAGATGTTTCTAGGAGAAAATAAAGACATAGACAGGTGCCAGTTTGAGCTCTGAGAATCTCACATAAGAGGTCTCTTGGGATAACTCCTTCTAATTTATTAGGGGCAAACACTACATGGGAATTAACTACATAGAATTGTAATAAAAATTTAGCAGTATCATCCAAATCATAGAAAGCCTGTTTTAAGACCCTTGTAATTCTAAAAAATACACACTAACCCTGAGAAATGACTTTTTAAGACAACTCTAGTTCTCTAATTACTGTTTTTTCTCAGGGTAATGAATCTAAACTCCCAGAATAGGTTGGGCTTAAAATTGCTAACAAAATTTATCTCCCTTTTTCTGGTCTTATGGAATTAGAGCCAGAAATGACCATAATGATTTCTTGCAGCTGGAAGCTAAGAGAAATGCCACTCAAGTTTGGTTTTGTGTTTTGTTATTTTTGTTTATAAATAAGAGAATCTATTGTAAAATTGGTCCTTAAACGCTCAGAGTTGCCAAGAAAATACTGAGTAGTGGCATGAAAATCTACGAGACCTCCCCTCAGGCACAGTTTCATTTCATTTTTTTTAATTTATGTTTTTATTTAATAGTTGTTACACAATCTTATATTGGTCATATTAGTTTCAGGTGTACAATATAGTGATTTGACATTTTTATACCTCAGAATGTGATCACTGTACCAATCCTAGTAATAATGTGCTTCTTTTATTTCATTACTTTTCTTGAAAAAAGCAAGGGACAAGCTTGACTCAGTCCATTGATTGTCCCCTAAGTAACACAAAAATAGCTGAGACCAACCCTTAGGGGGCAGAACTGCATCCAAAGCTGGAGAAAAACAGCTCAAGGACACAGCTTCTTCCCTCAACTTTGCCTTCTAAACATTTTTTTAAATAAAAATGTAATTACAGTTTCTACTTCTACTTTATTTAAATTATAATGTATACAGTTTTAAGTTATAATGAATTTTTAAATGGTTTAATTGTTCATAATAAAGCTACAATTTTTAAGAAAATACCTCTGATTCACAAAAATATACTCATCTTTTCATCCAGCTTTTCAGTTTAATTGATCTAAAAATTTTTTTTAAAGATTTTACTTTATTTTGATTATAATTTATTTTTTACTTTTATTTTTGTTCTATTTACAGTTTTTGAAAAAGTTTATCTGATGTAATTCTATCTTGGTTAAATGTTTTGGTTTTCCTTGTATCTGTGGTCATTTTTAAAATTTATATTGTTATGCTATTACAGTTGTCCCATATTTTCCCCCTTTTTCCCCTTCCACCCAGCCCTCACTCCACTTCCTCAGTCAATCCAATACCCTTGTTCATGCCCGCAGGTCATGAATATATCTTACCTAGCTACTCTATTCCCTGTGCTGTACTTTACATCCCCATGGCTATTCTGTAATTACCAATTTGTACTTCTTAATCCCTTCACCTTTTTCACCCATCTCCCTGACCTCCTACCATCTGACAATCAACAATATGTTCTCTGTATCACCCTGGCTGGTGGCTCAGTGGATAAGCGTCAGCCTGTGAACTCAAAGTTCAAGGTTCCATTCCCACTCAGGGCACATAATCAGGTTGCAAGCCAGGTCTCCAGTCAGATCCATAGCTGGAAGCAGGTGAAAGGCAACCATACATTGGTGTTTCTCTCCCTCTCTGCCTCTCTCTAAAAATAATAAATATTAAAACAACCAAAAAAACCCCAGTTATCTGTATTTATGATTATGTATCTGTTCCATTTGTTTATTTTTTCAGATTTGTTTATAGACATGCATTTATTTTTTTAAATTCTCTATTTGATTTCATTAACCTATCTATTCCAAAGCAGATACCATAGGTTATAATTACTAGTTCCATAATAATCCCTGATATTCAATAAGAAAACCCTTGATACTTTTACAAAAACATTTTGAAGGAGCATGTAAAGTTCTTAATCAAAGCTTGTTGTGATTTATTATATCTGGAATTTCTATCCAAAGTCATTTCTCATAGAGGAGGGGAAAGTCAGTATGACACAGAGCTGAACTCTGATGGTACATGACTAGTTATTGATACTCCTGGTAATATTTTTAGACACCCATGTCTAGAATATTTTTTAAAAGACTTCATTATCTTTAGAAATACTGGAAGGAAGAGAGGCAGAAAGGGAGTAAAACATCAATATATGGTTGCCTTTCACCTGCCTCCAGCTTCTAAAATATTTTTTGACATATATGTATAGAAATATGGCTGGACATAGTATTTCTAATACCTAGAGTCCTTTCCAAGATTTACTGAAGATCCTAATCAAATAACTCCATACAATTATCCTAATATTATAAAACATATAAAAGGAAGATACTCATCTATGAAAATGTAGTAATGCTACTGGTATTTTCTTTGTCCAGGTCTAACAATATGTTTTATTACTTTGCATGCATATTTCTCTAACAATGTTTGTAAATTACATCTTATTATATGTAATACATTTATGACTTCATATAAGAGATTTTTCCCTTTTCTTCACATCCTTGCCAGCACTTGTTGATTTGTTAATGACGGTCATTCTGACAAGTGTGAAGTGGTATCTCATTGTGATTTTAATTTGCATCTCTCTGATTGCTAGTGATGTTGAGCATTCTTTCATAAGCCTATGGGCCCTTTGTATGTCCTCCTCAGAGAAGTGACTATTCAGATCACTTGCCCATTTTTTTAAATTGGGCTGTCCATGTCCCTGGTGTTGTGTAAGTTCTTTATATAGTTTGGAGATCAAATCCTTATCTGAGGTGTCATTGGCAAATATGTTTCCCCATACAGTTGGTCCCCTTTTAATTTTGTTGATGTTTTCTTTAGCTGAGCAGAAACTTTTCAGTTTGGTGTAGTCCATTTATTTATTTATTCATTTCCCTTGCCCTTGGAGAAGTATTGGTGAAAATACTGCTGTGTGGGATATCTGAAAATTTACCTTGCACATTGTTGGTGGGAATGCAGACTGGTATAGCCACTATGGAAAACAGTATGGAATTTCCTTACAAAACTAAAAATGGAGCTGCCTTTTGACCCAGCAACTCCATTACTAGGATTTTATCTAAGAACCCTGAAACACCAATCAGAAGAACCTATACACCCCTATGTTCATAGCAGCACTATTCACAATAGCCAAGTGCTGGAAACAGCCAAAGTGCCCATCAATGGATGAATGGATCAAAAAACTTTGGTACATTTACACAATGGAATACTACACAGAAGAAAGGAAGAAGGAATTCCTACCTTTTGCAACAACATGGATGGAACTGGAGAGTATTATGCTTAGTGAAATAAGCTAGTCAGTGAAAGCCAAAAACCATATGATCTCTCTAAATACAGGAGACTAATGAACAAAACAAACAAGCAAAAAAGAACTAGAGGCATGGAAACAAGAGACTTTCAGTGTACCGAGGGGAAAGCAGAAACAGAGAAAGAGGCAAAGAAGGGAAACAGTTTAATTAAGGAACTAGAATAAATGACCCATGGACAACATAAGAGATTGACTGTGGGAGAGGGGATAGGAAGGGTGGGACAGGGGACAACAGTGGGGATAAAATGGGATAAATGTAATACAACAATAAATTAATTTAAAGAGATTGATCACACTTTGACATTATGTCAGCCCCGAGTTAAATTTAGCTTTCACACCTTAATGCTTAATACTTTATCGGTTTTCTAGTTAAGTAACTCATTTGTTTTATTCAAATCCACATTTTACATGAAATATAATGCTTTGAACATTGTAGTGAAAACTCATTATGATTTGGATTTTTAAGTTTAAGAAAATGTCTCCCAGAGAGACATTCAGAGAACTCAGCTGAAGCTTAATATTTCCAAATAAATTTCAGTAAGTTTTCATATGCTTTACAAAAAAAATAAGTGGAAAAAAAACCTTTCATGGTGCACCTGATATAACATAGCAAATTCTTAATTAAATTACAACCATCAAAAATATCAAGAGAACATCATTTACAGTCTGTCTCAGAGGAGAATCTTAAAATGATGCTGCATAATTGTCAAATCTTTTGAAAGTGACAATGCACTGTGTCATGCATGACAGCACTAATAAGAGAAGGTGTCTCTCAGCTTCATTTTAATAACAAAAATAAAAAATCTATTATGATTAAATAAAATAATCATTTAATCTAAATGAAATAACCCACTTTTTTTATAAATAGCTTATGTAAATGCTACATTGAAATAACTAGTAAAACACAATTTTCTAAATTTTATAGCCTCAGAGATGGTACTTCAGAAATATACCTGCTATGAAGGGAAAAGAAAAGGTTGAGCAAACATGACCATCAAATCATTTCAAACTCACTCATCACCAATTCAGAATGTGCCCTTTAAAAGTGGCAACATGCTAGCACTACAAATGCATCTTACGAAGACAATGCAATGAGATTACCAATATGAAGTAATGGAATTCTGAGAACCTGGAAGGATCAAGTTCACACAGGTATTGAACATTTTTCATTTTCTGAAATCACCCTGCCATTTTAAGCAACAAGCTGAAGGTCTTGTAAAATGATTGTATGTCTGCTATCCCTGAACACTTGACGGACACTTTAGGAAAAAAATCACCTGTGTCTGGTCATTAAAACTCTTTCACTTTGTTTTACGTTTTCACTGTCTTATATGAGTTCATTCATAGGAAGAAAAATATTCCTATATCTGTAAGTTTAGTGTTACCTGTATAAAATGTTTCATCTTAATTATAAATTCGCCCCTCATGAAGTATATAATAAACAGGTTCATGGGTTTGAAAATTATATAGTCTTTTCAGACAAGCTCAATCAAGCTTGAAAATTGTAAGTATTTTGTTTGCAACTGATTAGGAAAACTCGTGAGTGAAATATCTATGACCTATCTAAACAGGAGCTTATTATCTTTCAAATTATATTTTTAAATGACTGATAATCTACATAAAATAAGGAAAAGCTCCAAATGGGACTATTTTTTCTTTCTACCTTTTTGTATTTATATAAGCTGTGTTAGCTCAGAGAACTACAGAAGCCCTTCCAGATATGCCAAACCCTGCAGAGTTAAAACAATATAATAATAACAATAGAAAATGTTTGCAGAGTTACCTTATTAAAGCCTCATATTAGGTGGGTAATATATGAATTCAATGTAATGCTATGAAAAACAGCAACAACCACATTGTTAGACCAATGTCTAGTCTTTGGCTAGCATGACCACACAATAAAGGATTTGGATCCTTCTTATTCATAATGACCAAAAATCAAGAAATTCTAAATAATTATCATTTCACTGTGGAATAGGCTCTGGCTATGTGTTTTTAAAATCTTAACCTGTTCAGTTTACCATGTCAACATTTTCATACTATAGATAAGGTATGAAGTGTTAAATATGGTCAATAATTATATCATACATATATTTCTATGCTTATTTACATGAGTTATTTCTTTAGACATACAAATTAGTCCTCATTAATATATGCATGTGAATCCTAATGGTGATACCTTTAAGCCACATTACTCATTAGACACATGAATAATATTAAATGGAAAATTACTTTTAATTATTTATTTTAGACAATGATATTTTCCAACCCAGAGATAGGTAGCCCAGGCAAACATGCTATTTGAATTAGAATACAACTTGTATTATACTCATAGCAAATGTGATATTTATTGTGTTTACATGCCATTGTCTGCTGTGTTAACCAAAATATAACACCATTAAAAGACATAAGAAGGTACTTGAACAAGAAGGAACACACTGTTACACAGTCACCCCTTAAATGAAATACATTTAGAATCCCAGATATTATCTGGCTCATTTAAATGATCATGGGACATTATTTATCATTAAAGAGAATAGGGTATTACGTTATTTATGGACTCAATAAAGCTCCATTAATATTTTATATTTAATAAATGAATCCACTACAGAATTTGTTTGAACTTACACAGTGAAAATAATATTGATTATGATTATAACAAGGTCACAGTTGTTCAAAATCAAAATCAACTTGATTTTAGAATGAGGGAACTCTTTGGCCATTTAAGGACTTGTTTGAAACTGTCCAGATGGTGGTATCAGTTCAAACATGAAGTCACATTCCAAAAGACGGACTCTGGTTCTCTGGAGGACATGCCCAAGCCATTCAATTCTCTGCTGCGATTACAGTAATCAAATGTCACAATGACATAAAATTATTCCATGGAATTGGAGACTACTTATAAGAGCAGGGACTTCTTGCTGAGAGAGGATTCCCTGGGCTGGAAGGACACCAGCAGAATCTGAATGAAAGTCAAAAGCTTCAGCTACTACAAGAGGGCCCAGAAGCATCTGTACAGGACTTCCAATGCCATTCCCACCCGACCAACTTTCCCAGCCTTGGCCTATGTTTTCTCCACATTCAGACCACCAAACCTTGTGCTATGCCTATAATTATCAGATTGAAGTGAGCAACAGAATTTAGGATCAAAAATGATTGCTAAAGGTTCCCAGGTCCAACCAAAGAGATTGTGATTCTGGTAAGTTGACTCCAATATGGGTGGGACAAGCCCTAAGTCTGTCAAAAACTGCTCTATACTGTTCGCTATACTCATATAAAAATATATTATCTTCTAAGCACATAAGTTAAACTTACACACCAAGGTGTAGCAAAATATTTGTGGGTGAATATTTTACATGTTTGATGTAACTGCGTGTTGGATTTCAGCATCCAGATACAGGTTTTGTTTTTGATTTAAGCAGAGCAAGCACGCTTGTATTTGTTTAAGTACCTTCATTTACAAGGCTGGGGAGAAGGGGGAAAGTTAAGACGACAGTGCTCCATTAGAGGTAAAATACTGCACACATTATAAGTTTAAAAATCTAATGTTTCCAATCTGAGATAAAATTGTTAGGGGCATCAAAAATGCATACCTACCTTGCCAATTGTATTCTGGAGTAGCAATAGGGCACCTTTGCTATAGCTGACATGAAATAATCTTTACAGGTATGAAGTTATAATCAAGCAAACTGTAAGTATTTCTGTTTCTTTTTGGGATTTTGCTATCTGATTTCCAGAAGAAGCTAATTCTGTTGTATCTTCTAGAGGAAGAAGTTGTTTGACTACCCAAAGATATCAACTAGTAGACTCTGACGTGCTATTAAGTGATTGCAACCAGTTTTTGTTAAGTCTGACTTTTAAAAAATTGTTAGAAATCAATCAAAACTATTTCAATGCATAACAGAGAAGTGGTAGTAAGAAACTGTAAAATTTATTCAGAAAGCTTTGTCATAAGCAGTTCCCTTGAAATTAGGAACCTTTCAAAATCTGTGATAATTGGTATCATAAAGAGATGCTTCACATTTTCTGTTTCTGCTCAAGAGCAGTAAGCAAGGAGGTCTGGACTATACGGGACAGAGACTGGAATGCACATTTACCCCCTTCTTTTCTGTCAGGATCCTAATCACCAGGGTGCCTTGCCACAGGCTCCCTGAGATTCCCTGGCTACTTTGCCTGTCTCAAAAGGAACTGGGCTTGTCCTTGCATTGGAAGCCACCTGAGAGCTGGGGACTGTGATCAGCCCCAACTGGGCAAATCATGGTAATTGTTTGGAGGGTTTCATGTGACCTAGAATGAAATGTCTCCAGGGTTTCTTGAAGCTCAACCTTCTGATTTCTAATCCATAGCTTATATTATTCTCCATATTTTTGTCTAGCTTATTTTCTCTCACATTGATCTTTGCCCTCCCCCCAATCATAAAATGTTGAAGAATAAGAATTATCATGGAAATTTTTTTTAATTTATTATTTTTTAGAGAGAGGGGAAGGGAGAGGGGAAGAGAGGGAGAGAGACATCAATGTGTGGTTGCCTTTCACCTGCCTCCAGCTACAGACCTGGCTGGGGACCTGGCTTGCAACCTGGTTTTGTGCCCTGACTGGGAACTGAACCAGTGACCTTTGGGCTCCAAGGCTGGTGCCTTATCCACTGTGCCACCAGCCAGGGCTATCATGGAAATTTTAAGTATGGAGATATCTCAGTCCAAGGAAGCTGGGTCCAAATGTGTTGGAGTAGAATATTTTTACTCAGGGGACTAGAAGTATATTCAGGGATGCAACAAATTCTATTTTAAAATATGTGACTACACTGTCTGTAGTTTCTCATCTGGCAATGTGTATTTTAATTGTGATTCATTAATGGGCTTCAGGCTAGCAATTACATTTTTCTGTTAAATGACATGGGAGGCCACCAGAGAAGATTTCCAAAAACATTCTGTTTATGAAATGTACCTGAAAGAGGAAGAATAAAGAATTTGGTCCCTCCCTGGTTTCCAAGGTGTACTGTTTGATGATGCCATCAGCTTAGAAAACATTTACAATCTAACCCTTTCTCATTAGGCTCCTGGAGATCATTATCTCCATCGTTCCTCTCCCAGGCCGGAAGGGGGCAGAACACAACAGAGGCATCCTGCAGCATCCTCAGAGGGGCTGTTTCAATAGACTGGAATCATAACTGCTGATCTCATCTTCCCATAAATGTTCACAGCTCCAACTCATGGAATGGCTGTGTTTACTAGCACTGATGTTTATAATCAATGTTAACATGGTATCTTAAGCAGTCAGACAGGCAGTCCTTCTCTTGTTAACTGGGCTAGCTGTTACTGCTGCCTCCGTTTCCCAGAGGGTTCATGTACGTGATCATGTCAGCGGCTGAAGTGGTGGGAATTGAAGCTGTTACACATTTTGAAAGCAAGCGTTAGCGTGTGCCAACTTAAAAGCTACATAAATTAATGCTTTGCACTCCACTTTTTAAAAACTTATAGCAGCTCTAGTTTTTTGGTGGAAGTTTATTGTCAGCTGAGTACAAGTTGAGTTTTGGCAAATCATCTGCTTAATTAGATCATTATGGAGCCGATATCCTAATAAAGTACTTAAAATGGATTTATTCCGATTTTGTTAATGTTATTATTTGTCGGAGTCATTTTGTTAAGTTCTTTATATTTATCATATTATTATTCAGAGAACAATTAGACTTCCATTTCATTTATATTTCAAATATAATTAATAATAATTAGAACACAGTGGTTTTTTCTTTTTCATATATTACCATTATAAAAATAATGCATCTTTATTGTAGACATTTATTTTAAAAAATGAGTCAAATATGCAAAAAAGAAATGCTTGTAACTCCACAGCTTACAGTCAGTAAAACTTAGTATTTTGGTGTACGTCTGGTTTTTCCTTACATATTTCATCTAAAATGCATATCTTACAGTTCAATCCATTTCAATATGGCTTCTTCCACCACAGCTTCACATAAATTATCTCACCAATTTTTTTGCATACTCATTGTTAACAAATTTAATGAACCTCTAAATACTTTGCCTTGGCTTTACCTACATATGTGGGTATCATCATATGTTACCCATCATATGTTTTTTGTTAAATAAATGATCATGGTCTTTATCTTCAAACAATATCTCCATTTTACTGCACAGCAATAAACCTCGTGGGTTTTCCATGATTTATCCAAAAAGGTGTTCAAAATTTCTTTTATATTTTGCTGTTCCTATCTGCTTTTACTGGTAGTGACTTTGTGCTCCAGGTCTTTGTTCTACACCCCCTACCTGGTTTCCCATGCACTCTTCAATTCCAATTGTCATCTAGAGAGCTATCTTGTCTAAATCAAAATCCACCACAGATTTTCTCTTCCCAGATTTATACATGGGAGTGCTTACTGTAGTTTTCCCCTTTGACAACTACATATGTATATATCTCAGAGAGGATATATCCTTAGTCAAAAACCTACCTTCCCACCTCCCCCCAAATAATCACATCTCTTTATAATGTCTTTAAGGAAGTGTCATAACTGAAATGAGCTGGCTGTGTGCGATGAAAAGACCCCAGTTGTAAATAAAGAAATAGAGGACTTGAAGACAGTTTAGGGGAATAACACGCCTATGGTGATTACTTTTAAGGTAACTGCATCAGCAAACAAATTATTTACTAAGAGTGTGCCAAGTTTAGGATGGACTCAGATCTATAGTTCTGGATGAGTTGCGGATATAAGAATTCCTGCCAAATGGGCTGGTAGTGAGAGGAAAACTTGGTTAGAGCATTAACCAAAAAACCTAGACAGAACTCTATAAAGCAATAGACTGAATCAATGAGCCAAATAAGCTGTAACTCTACACCATAAAATCCAGCCTGTGAATATAGCCATTTACACATTAAAAGAAAGTTAGTCCAATTTACAGTATTATTGCAAAATTATCTCTTACATAAACTATATATTCCAAAGTGCATCCCACAGAACACTAGTGATATAGTAATTGGATTTATATAGGAAAACATACAAACTTAGATGGTCAAATAAAATTTAGGAAAGCTGTGATAAAAATAATTTTATAAAAGGCTTTCCAGAGACTAAAATATAATAATGTGTATTGGAAACACCAAAAGGAAGCTGTGGTACGCAGGGTTTCTAAAATGTATTTAACAGCATTTCCCATTTTTTCAAAGAACATATTAAGCGATAAATAGTCCTGCGATTAAACTTTGAAATAGGTTGTGATAAATAAATGCAGGCAGTCTAGTTGCATCTAGTGAGTACTAAGTAAAACAAGAATGTAAAAATGCAGTATATTGAGCTATAAAGAAAACATGTTTAAAATATACCATACATTTTTCTCAGCTCTTTTACTATATTAGGTATGAATCACAATTCTTCAAGCCAAAAGTTAGTAAAAGCTGGTGGGTATTTTCTATGTAATAAATAATTATGATACGTGCCCTCAAATTTCAACATGCATATTTAATTGTTCACAAATTGCTAAATCTTTTTAAGACATTATCTGGCTCACATGCTATGTAGCAAAGTCCACTGAAGTCAGAAGACTTGAGAAACCCAACAGGCTAAGTAGGGTCTGAGGAATTATTAACAGAAATCATAATGACAATGTAACTTCTTTTTTGAGAACAAGGAATCTCAATTAAACACTAACAAATACTATAGGTACTAGCCACACAATGCTGTATCTTTCATAAAATATAAGACCACATCTGAAATTTGTCTTCTTACTATGTTCAAATGTCTTTGAAGAGAGCTGTGTTTTTTGCCTTTTTTGTTTCAATTACTAGTCCAAAGCTTGTAGTAACAGTGTGTATTAGACAATTAATTGAGTTGTCTTTCTTTGTCAATAAGCGCTTATATTATTACAAATTTAAGAAAACCTTGTACAATTAATATTTTGGGGAGGTTCAACATGGTTTCACAACTTAAAGGAAAAAAACACTGCTTTTGTTCTATAGAGCTGTTGTTAATTCTAACTATATTAAAGTAAGTAGATTATGGTAGAAAAATAAAATAATAGCTGAGATCACAAATGAATGTATTTGTTAGCAAGTAAAATTAATCCACATACATTTTCAGAAAGGACAAAAAGTACATTTAGGAATAATGGATGCTGGAAATATGTGTCAGCAAGCACAGGGTCATGGTAAAACAGGTGATTCCCTGTTTCAGTGACCACTTGGAGGGCTGGAGGGAAGTAGAGCATAAACAGAGAAGCAAAGACAAGACCTGATGCAAACTTTTGACATTTTGCTTAAGTCTCTGACAGCCAAAGAGCACCATTAGGAAGGTAGAAATGATAAAAATTATTTTTGCATGCATTTAATATGTAAGAAATAAATGTATATATTTATAATATGCATTGGTTATATGTGTATATTTAATTATATATATTAAATGCACACATACACAAACATAGGATATATAAATATGGTATAACTAAGTATAATAATTCTTCACTATCTTAAAAATATACTAGGTAATATTGATAGTTCAATAATCCATCTCTAATCTAAACATAAAACATTTTTTGAGGAACCACAGTGTAATGAAAAGAATACTTCAGAATATTAAATTAAGTCATTAATTTAATTACTTATTTTGACTGGTATTTATTGTAGCAGCCCATTTACAGATTAAAGGATAGGTCTGGTAATACTGCAACATGCAGATATAATGCCCTTAATTAAATTTGAGTAATATACAATAAAACACATTTAGCATACTAAGAATAGAACTATTTAATCTAAAACAGGATAACTACTTTAAAATTTTTTAAAACACACATCATCATACATGTTGAAATTATCCAAAATAACACTACTAGTGGGGAAAAAAAGGCTTGATATTATAAATATATTTAGGAATGTACTGGAGTCCTAGTCAGTGCAGTTAAAAAAAGAAACTTAAATCTAAAATTGGCAAGTTTAAGCAAAATGTGTATTTAATGATGTAATTGTCTCTATAGAAAGTTTGAATGCCTTTTTGTTCTTAGAATAAAGGTTGCTGAACCAAAAGAAAAAGTTGACATGCAACACATGATTGTCATTCTTCAGGCCACAACATTCAGTTAGAAATTGTGTTTCTATAAGGGACAAAAGCCCCTTATAGAATAAGCTAAAACACTTTATTGGAAACAATAATCAATATTAAATAAAAATGAATTGCCTACATTTTGGAAAGGAGAAGTCTCTATGATAAATATATCAATATTCCTCAAATTGAGCTATAGAATCAGTGCAATTCTAATAAAAATCCCAGAGGATTTCTTTGAACTTGATGATTTTTCAATTGCAGATGAAGAAAAAAGAGCCAAGAGGTTGAGAGGTCCCCAAAGGACTAAGTGGGAAAGCGGGAAAATGGGCAAGAAAAGAAAATGCTCAAAGCATGAAGTGCTAGACTATAGCAAACCATGCACATGGAGCACTACAGACTGTGCAGCGCATTTAGTAACCCACAGACACTGCTGACGCGGTAGGACTAGGTTGGAGGGACTGGTGTAGTGGACTGAAGAGAAGATATATTCAAAGAGAGAAATTTGAGACTGTGAGTAGAGATTTCTTTTCAAGGAACTTGCCATAAAACAGAGGAGAAAATGCAATGATAGCCGAAGGACAACCAGTGCAAAGAGTTTTGCTCATTTGTGGAGTTTTCAGATGGGGAAAATGGCAACATTCCTTTATGCTGATGACAATAATCTAGCAGAACTGAACAAATTGATGAGGCAGAAAGGCAGGAGAGAATCCTTGGAGCAATGACCTTGACAAGCTAAGAGAAAATGGGATATAGAAATTGATATATTCCAAATTTTTTTCAAAAGTAGATGAAAGAACAAGCATTCTCAATCATATGCGTGAATAATTGCATGAACTTTATTTTTACTTTCCTTGATTATTATGAACTCAACTTTAGTAAAATTATTTAAACTCTCTCTATGTAAGCTTTTGTGTGCTCATTCCTTCAAAAGGCTGTTGTATAAATTAAATAACACAATAGTTTCAACATCTAATTTAACACATTTGGTCTCAAAATAATTATAACCTGGTGTGATTTTTTTTAAGTGAAAATCAACTACTTCATCCTTAAAATCTTTCTCTAACCATTATCATTATCTGAAGTCTCAAATATAATGTCTACAGATGTTTAAAAGTTTATTAAAATAAGATGTATTCTAAAAAACACTGATATCAATTGTAGATAACATTAGAAAAATTAAATAACGCTTTTCATAAGCAATCTGCAATTTATATTTAATTTGGTCATTTTGTTTCTAGTCTAAGATATTAAATTATAATACTTTAAGAATATCACTTTAAAGAGTATTAACTGTAGTTTGATTTGTACTAAGACACTTACATATAACTTTTAAATAAAATTTATTCCAGATTTTAAATTTTTAATTATGCATTCACAATATCATTTTAATGGTATTCTCTATATGATTTAAATGTGAGAGTAGATAATTGTTTTTCAAGAATAGTACTTGTATCAAAGACAATTTTATATTGTTTAGTAGTCAATGTACTTGCTAATGCTCCTTTCTAAATGCATATATAATTGATACCATTACTAATTTAAATGTCCAAAGCACATTATATCCTTTCCATTTTTTCTTTTAATTACAATAGTTCCTTGGCCTCCATAATATTATAAGTTGCACAATTTTTGAGTACTGGGATTTTTAAGTCATCACACAGAGCTTAAAAAACTAAGACTTAGAATCCTAGATCCCAGTAGGTAAAGTAACATTATATTGTACCTCCAATTATATGTTATACCACATACACACACACACACACACACACACACACCAGGAAATGCATGATTTTACAGAAATTCTAAGCAGACTTTTCTTCAGTTTTTTGGGTTGTTGTTTTTTTTTGTCTCAAACAAAATTATACAATTGGAGTATGAACATTACTGGTTTCATAATACCATATATGTTAGAGTCAAATTTATTTACTAGAAATTTAAGACATTGAAACCGCAGGGTGATGTCCCAATTTCAGTGCTTCCATAATCATGTCTAAAACTAAACCTGCTGGCAGAGTTGAAAGGTTTAGCTATAATACTGCAAATGCAATGAGGAGTGGTGGTGAAGGGCCTTCGTTGGTCTCAGTGGGAAAACGGACTTTCCTAGTGACTGGTCTGCAGGAGATAAATAAAACGTATTCTAATGTGATGCAAAGTTAATGAACTTTCAAGTATGTAGGAAAGGAACAAAATTCAAATGCACACATCAGTGATTTATATAGCTATAACTTAATTATTTGGGAGGAATTTCCATTTGTGTTATATGCTCTATTATCGATGTAACTCAACTGGATTGCCTTCTTATATTTGCATTTTAATGCACTAAAAGGATTTAATTTGAACTCTTCTCCCGCAAGGCTATCCCAAATGGAAATTTGTTTCTACATTACTATTTAAGCTATATTCCATTCATTACAATTGAATGTGTCAGAATATGCTACGTTGCATATAATCATTCAGAGTGTGTGATTAGTATGGAACCAAACTCAACCTAATTTTTAAACAACCCTGTGAGCTCTGGAGGCGCAATTCATTTTGCTTCCTCAGGATGAGGTTGTACACACCAATATCATGGTTGTTCTAAAAATTTTATTAGACAGATATAATGATTAATAAGAAAAAGTGTATATTACATCAAGAAACCAATACAGAAATGAAGTCAAATCTTATCTAAACATATTCCAGTAATATGCTTAATTTTAAAAATTTAATTTTTGTTTGGAATCTCCATATAAAATTATTCATAAAACTGTTTAGAATGTGAAGCTAGCTCTGAAGAGTAAATATTCATAGAAATTATTATTATTCATTGAAATTTAGTGAGAAACTTCAAAAAATTAAAAAATAAGTTTCTAAATTATACAAAAGCACTTTTGAAGGAGCATGCACATAGTTCTGGGACACATACGGATATAGAGGAGCCCTGGCTGGTGGCACAATGGATAAGGCACTGGCCTGCAAACCCAAAGGTTCCTGGTTTGATTCCCAGCCAGGACACATAACCAGGCTGCAAACCAGGTCTCCAGCCAGGTCCATGGCTGGAGGCAAATGAAAGGCAACCATATATTGATGTTTCTCTCACTCTCTGCCTCTCATCCTTCCCTTCTCTCTCTAAAAAATAATAAAATCTTAAATATTCATTGCATACCTTTAAAAAAAAAAAAGAACACAGAGGAAACACAAATGTGAATTCATACAGGTCTGCATATTTATATATATAGTTAGAAACATATATGAGAATTTATTTTTAACAAATTATGAAAGAAAATATAATTATCATAATAATGAATTTTAAGGAAACAAAAATACATATTCAGAAACATTTGTGAAAATGCCTATAAAATTATAAGATATAAAATTTTATTTTCAAAATTTATAAAAATCTAAGTTTATAGAGGATTATATACATTACTTATAATCAAGATTGTCCAGGCTACACATAATGTCAGTATCTCATAAACCTATTTTTATAAAAAGTGCCTTTTCACCTGTGCTATATGAAGCCATATACATGTACAAAGTCTGTCCCAAAAGTATCAGCCATGCCAACTGTTTTAATTACATTGACATTGGCTCAATACTCTCAGAACAGGCCTTTTATTTATAGTGTTTATGTTTTTTTTTCATAAACATGCCTCACCTTATGACATCCTCATGTCAATACAAGACATTAGAATACGCCATAGCAAAAGAAGAAAATCTAGAGAATTAGATACCAACTCTTAAGCACTTGCAGAGGGTAGTGACCCTATTGTGCCTTTTCTTTTCACAGGCCAAATGAGTCACATGACCACACCTATCTTCAGGAGAGTAAGTGAATAGAATCCTTTGGTATGCACATGGTGAAGAGAATAAAGAGCTGGTGTGCAGTAATTTCTACCACAACTCAGGTCCTTTAGTTTGATAAAGCTTATAATAGTTTAATGTGTATTACAATTTTCTGAGGCTGGTGGTGAGACTGTATTCAATTTTCTAAACTTTTTGGAACATTTTTTTTTTAAGTCAGACTTTTTTTTCCACTGAATTACTATAAACATACCTTAAAATAGTTTATATTACATGTTAATTTAGGGTAAGATGATATTTCAAAATTGTACCATAGTATTAATATTTTGATGTGCTTTTATTAAAAGATATCTAATTACAATTTCTTATTTATATAGTATAATAGTGAAGGAAATAATTATGATTTTTTGGTGCCTAGATCTTAACTCATTCAGTATTTAAGGCTATTTTCTTTCTAACATTTGAATGCAGGTATTTACATATCAATATTCTATCTACCTGCCTACCTATCTATGTACTTATCTATCTAACAAAGAATAGCACCTCTTTAATTAAAATATCTGTGAAGTTTTGTGGTGAATCTATTAAAATGAAGGATAAAACAAAGGACTTCCTTTTTATGGAAAATTCCTTACTATTATGACATCCTGTCATAATTTCTCTATTCCTTAAAAGAGGATTGCGAAAGTTTCTACAAATCTACGATTTCCCGACAGCATAAAATTTCTGATCATCCGAAACCTAAATTACTATATCTCTATCTAAAGTAGCCTTATTATCTTATTTTCTTGATCTCACTTAAAGGTATTTTTATATTTTTGTAAGTTTTGATTTACAAAACTTAAGTTGCAAAGATAGTATACATGCATATGCTAAATAGTAACCACGTACCCAACACCTAGTATCTTATATATATTTGTAAAATTTTACATTAATACATTTGTTACAATTAATAAACCAACACCCATACATTATTATTAAAGTACATACTTCATTGTAGACCCCTTATTTTTATCAAACAAGCTTTTTTCTTCTCCAAGATTTCAAAGAAGAAATCACATGACATTTATTCACCTTGTTTCTGGAGGTTCTTAACTATGAGCTCACTTGTTTTCCAATTCTACCTTTTCAAAATTTTGTAAGTGCTTGTATTTGGGAATTAGTTTTTAAAGGTATCTATTTCTTTTTAGGTCATAGTCTCCTGCTTAACATAGAAATGCTGCTTTTCAAATAATGCCAATCAAGTCCAACATTTAGAACCATTTCACAAGAAGCTGTTTCCACAACAACAGGCAAGTAATGGATTGTAAATCTTTAATAGTTCTTTGATGCTAGGTTTTCTAAGAATGTCCTATAATATAAGCTGTAAAATTTTTCTGTAATACAGAGTTAACATATTCACACCATTACTGTGAGAAAGTACAACAGAGTGAAAAATTAAAATTGGATTAATGTATTTTTACACTATTTAAATTAATATGCTACTTGAGATCTATTCACTATCCTCTCTCAGGATGAAGATGTATTTTAGCTCTTTTTAGTGTTTGCATTGTTTCCTTCATTTGTCTATTTTTTATTCATTTATATTTATAAAATGTTCAAGCCATGGACACTACATAAGTAAATGACAGGCATTAATAACCTGGCTGATTGATTCACCCTCATTACTTCATCCACAAAATGTGTTACTTATAACTGGTAGAGTGCTGGCCAACATTAAGTACAAATTTATATTTAACAGTTCATAAATAACATTGAGGATTGAAAGATTCTATATTAGCTGAGTTTGTGAAAAAAATAGACTATTCCACAGTGATGGAGCAATTCTTCTGTTTTTAATTAAATGTATTGGAGCAACATTGGTCAGTAAAATTATATAGGTTTCAGATGTACAATTCTATGATACACCATCTGATATCTTGCTTTAGTACCCAATCCTCAAGCCAAGTATTGTTTCATCACCATATATTTGACCTCTGTACCCTTTACGACACCCTCATTCCTGTACCATCTGGTAACCACCACACTGTTGTCTGTGTCTGTGAGACTGTGGCTTGTTTTTGTTTATTCATTTGTTACTTTCCCTTTCCTAGCCCACATATGAGTGAAATCATATGGTTCTTGGCTTTTTCTATCTGAACTGTTTTATTCAGCTTGATATTCTCAAGATCCACCCCTATTACCATAAATGGCAGCATTTTATCTTTTCTTATGGCTGAGTAGTATTCCATTTTAAGTATGTACTATGATGAAATTTCAGAAAAAGAAATGAAAATCCTTTTGCAGTTGCAACAAAAAGAATATAAAATAACTAGGAATAAACTTAACAAAGGATGTGAAGGACCTATACACTAAAAACTATAAATCATTATTAAAAAGAGATTTTAAAAGACACAGTAAATTGAAAAGATATTCCATGTTCATGGATTGGAAGACTTGACACAGTTTAAGATGGCCATATTACCCAAAAAAATATACAGATTTAATTCAATCCCCATCAAAAACCCCAATGGCTCAGTGGATAGAGTATCAGCTTGTGAGCCAAAGCGTTATCGGTTTGATTCCTAGTCAGGGCACATGCCTGGGTTGTGGGCCAGGTCCCCAGTTGGGGGTGCATGAGAGACAACCACACATTAATATTTCTTTCCCTCTCTTTCTCTTGGCCTTCCCCTCTCTCTGAAAATAAATAAAATCTTTTTTAAAAAACCCAATGGCATTTCATAAAGGAATACATTAAAAAAGAGAGAGAAAAAAAAATCAGATTTGCTTGGAACTACAAAAGACCCCAGAAAGCCAATGAAATCCTGAGAAAAAAGAATGAAGCCAGAGGTGTTGAACTCCCTGGCTTCAAATTATAATACAAAGCAGCAATAAACAAAGCAGCATGGTATTGGCAGAAAAACAAATACATAGACCAATAGAACAGAATTCAGATCCCAGAAATAAATCTACATGTAAATGGGCAAATCGTTTTTTGACAAAAGAGCCAAAAACATACAATGGAAAAAAGAAAACTTCCCCAATAAATGGTCTGGAAAAATTGGAAAGCCACATGCAAAAGAATGAAAGTAGGTTACTGTTTGTCTTCACAAAGAAAAATTAACTCAAAATGGATCAAAGACCTATTCTTTTCTACAATATCCATAACCATCATTTAAAACTCTAGTGTTAAAAAATATTCAGACATAATTACAGGTAAAATTAAAATATACTGTTTGTATATTTTAGTCTATATCATTAAAGTCTTTGAACCCAATTCAAAATAAAGTAAAAAATGCACTATTTTAATTTTGATTTGATAATTATTGTCATTCTAAATTCCTTTCATGTCTTGAATTTTGAGCTTTATTGCAAATTTATCCATTATATTTAGCATATACATAGTTGTTGTGGATCTTCAACTTTAAATATAGCAACACAAAACTTTACTGAAAATGTGCTTATCTGTGTAGTAATAAGTATGGTAGTGCTAACTGATTCAAAAGTTTAAGTGGCTTTATATCACACATTATTAAAATAGAATATTATATATTTCAAGGTAAACACAATTAAACTTATTTACTATCAATAATAAATTATAATATACATAGTTTCGCTCTCCTAAAAATAATTATGTTCAATTAAATGCAAATTTTTTCTGCAGTATAGCTAAAACATATGTAAAACTTTTTTCTTACTTTTGGTTTTTTAAATCTTATTAAAAACATTTTTATTAATTTCTTATTGCATTATAATTGTTTCATTTTCCCCTATTGCTCCCTCTTGCCCCACCCACCCTATCCTCTCTCCTACATTCAATACCCCACTCATCGTCCATGTCCATGGGTCATTCATGCTAACTTCTTGAAAATTTCTTGAAGTACACATGAGTTATTACCATACTTTCGCTTTCTGAATCAGTATTATTAACTCATATTTCCAAAAGGAATAATCTACTGAACCATTTTATAAATCAATACAGCATGTATAATTTGAAATGGATTTTAGGTGCTATAATGATTACAAGAAGTAAACCCTTTAGAGGTAGACATTTAGTATTCAGTCCTAAACGACTACACATAAAAAAGAAAAAACATTCGATGTTATATACTTTACATGAGTGTAAGAGAAAATATTGCAAAGTCAAAATCAAAGCCTTCTGTTTGTGTCATTCACTATGTAATCACAGTTCTGAGGCTCATAAATAAAGTTCTGTGTTCAAAGGTTATTACGATAACAACCACCCCCAATAAAGTGTCTAAATGTACCTGTTCAGGATTATACATAAAAATCTGAAAGTGCGGAGTAATTGCAATGAGACCAATACACAGTTGAATCTACTTCTGATGAAAATAAAATAGCTTGGCCCTGGCTGGTAGCACAGTGGTTAAGGCACCGGCCTGCGAACCCAAAAGTCGCAAGTTCGATTCCCCAGCCAGGGCACACAACCAGGTTGCAAACCAGGTCTCCAGTCAGGTCTGTGGCTGGAGGCAGGTGAAACACAACCATACATTGATGTCTCTTTCCCTCTCTGCCTCTCTCCCTTCCCCTCTTTCTAAAAATAATGAAATAAAATCTTAAAAAAAAAAAAAAGAAAAGAAAATAGCTTAAACTTAGTTCTCATCAATGTAGATGATAAGATTTCTGCCACTGATATATAGCTTAATTCAATGTGTACAGATATTTATATTTACACTGTTACAGATGTGCAAATATCTAAATATTCATTAGGAAAAAAAGATAATTTTTAAAAATATTTTTATTCCTGGTTTAAAATGCTACTTCATGATTCTACTTCATTTGCAAGTCAGTTTCACTATTATGTTCAGTTTAACATCTGTTTCTAGGATAAAAATATGCAGAAAATGCCAGAAATAGAAGTTCATATATTTCACTATTCAATGGTAAAACTTGAATAGAAAACAAAGAAATAACATTGCATTAATAAAATTAGTAATATATCCTTCCTAAATTAGGGTATGCTTTGATTTATGATCCTTTTGTCTTTAGCTAACAAGTTATAATTTCTTAATTAAAAGTAATGAATAATCAGGATGGCTTTGGAATAATATATCTTTGTGTAGAATCTTGGATACTCAAGACATGAGTCACTCTGAAGAAATACCTATATTCTTGAGAAACCTCAGTGCTTTCTACTAGGCAAAATGTATTTTTATTGAAGACTTCAGAATTTAAAAAAAAAAAACAAAAAACAAAAAAAAAACACTTGTATGGAAAACATGATACTAAAATTCCAGGGCATTAAAATCGTAAAAATGTGGTACCACTGCCCTTGAGCTTGGAAGACCCCTGTGAATACTTCCCGTCTGTGACAGTGTGGTCTTGAACCTTCCCAGAAGCTTAGGCTCTGTCTCAGTTCTACTTGGAAAGCTCTTCTAAAGAGTTAAGTAAAGGCCCAATAACTGCTTAATAAACAACTACTTCTCTTTCATAGAATCTCATTTTTCTTGATTATTAAAAAAAAAAAAAAAAAATTAAGGTAAGGTCCTCTTAATGGTCCAAGGACAGAGAAATTTTCTAACAGAATTACTTCTATCAAGCTTATTAAAAGATCACATGCACTAATAAACAAATGTAAATAAAAATCTGGAAAGTGTAATTTTCATTAAGTTGACAAAATCGAAACCCATAACACGATAGTCAACTATCTCAAATATTATTAGCCTAAGTGGACTCATGTAATGATTAGAGAAAATAACACCATAATAGCTATTTGTGCTCTTGAGAACAATCCAGGGATCTAAGTAATTAATGTCTGGGAAATTTTATAATAATTAAAATTTTGAATTGATTTCAAATATACATTTCAAAAGTTTGTACACAATGCAGCATTCACATAAAAACTGCATATAAATAATAGTAAATAATGTATAAAACTCCAAAATGTCATTATGAAAGGAAAGAATCTATTCATTTAGTTTAAATCAGGAGTAAATGATACTATCACACTCAAACAATGTTAAGAAGTTATTAGTGATAAAAGTTTGATTCCTTTTCAAGAATGCTGCCAGTTAAGAGCTCATTCTTACAGCATAGTAGATAATCATCTGAACCCTTAGGCTATGTTTGATATTCTCTGATACATAAAAACAAATTAAAATTTTGTTTTTTATGGAGATTTTTTCTCTGACAAAAACTAAAAATTTTAATTTGAAAAAGTGTTTAACGTTATATATTTTCAACAAGACTGAGAAATCATGTAGCAAAATCTCAATAAAAATAACCTGGGATACTTGCTACTTTCAAATGTGTAAGATTTAAAAATATTAGACATAGCTCTTAGTATGAAATTGCTAAGAAAAATACTGTTTCTGAGGATTCGTGTCCTTAGCTTTGTGCTGGTGTTTCAACACTTAGAAGGGTGCCTCTATCGCTCCTGGGGTAGAACAAAAGCCAACATTTCAGCCCAGTGTACTTAAGATAACCACTAAAATTTTAGGATGTAATCTGACATTCTTACAACTATCATAGTTTTAACTTAAGCCTAATGATACTTAATGGTGCTTTATATAACTCTTGAACACTAGGCATCTACTTTTCATGTTCTCTTTTTTATATCAAGAACCCTGTGCTAAGATCTAAAAACTTGAGGCAGTAAATGGCCCAATATCACAGAGCAGGGTCTTCATAGTGTTGGAACAATTTATAAATCAAACCCCTTTGGCTTCTTCAATAAATAGGACACAGCAACTTAAAGTGAAATGGTGAAGCTTTCTCAAGTATTTAAATAGTCAGGAATTTCGGACCTTCCAAAACATTATTTTGTACTTGAAGACTACTTTGAAGAAAGACATGGCAATATTGGAAAGCTAGCAGCACATCCTTATTGCCCTCTTGAACTTCTTTTACTGATTTTTAGATAGTTGTTGACCTAACCTAGCTGTTAAAAAGAAAACATATAATTAATAAATTGTCCGGTCCAGTGCTAGCATTGATAGCAGTTTTCACAGTTAGGCATGCAGTTCTACTCCAGACATTATCAATTAAATTGTACTATTTGTGCAAAGACAGGGAAACAAAGTCAATGAAAGCCTTTCATCTTCCTCAGGCCTCAGGGCACAGAGAAATAGGACACTTGCCAAAAAACAAACAAACAAAAAAAGAAAAAATAAACAATGGTAGAGGGTATTATTGGAAATCTTTGTTGTCATGAATTCTAAATATGTACACTTAACACGCAAATTACTTTTTAGAAAATTATCTCTTTCACCTTTTAATTTTTTAACTCAATTAATTATGGCTTCACAAGAACTGTCACCAAAGAAAATAATTCCAGCAAAACACTGGCACAAATTGTATAAGTTCTTTCAAGCCTTACTTTTCTGTAAACGCACTAACTTTTGAGACCCTGCCAAAGGATTGAGAAACTGTGCATCTAATAGCATTTATTCTGGAAAGTTGCACATGTATTTTTATTACACTCATTTTCTTTTGATTCACCCTTACAAGGTCCCATGATGTCACAATTTTTGTAAAAAGAATGTAATTACATAAAAACTAATAAATACTGTGGTTTCTCAAGCATGTGCACAAACCCAAAAGGCATTCTCAGCATTTCTCTTCCCCTAACAATGCCACAGTGTATGGGCTAACGGATCATTTGATATAAATTCAGGCTCCCTGGATCATTGCCTCAGAGGAACATAAGAGTTTAGAGCACTAGCACTTCGGTTTCTAAAAAGAATGTGAAGGTCTGAACAAATAAACTGTACAATGCATGAAGAAAACAAACTAATTTTCAGAAATTAACTTTCAGCCCCAGAACTTAGTTGCAACATGCTCTCCATAGTGCATTTAAAAATGAAAATGAAAATTAATCTAATAACATTTTAAATGCATTGTAATACCAAACAAAAAGGGGAGCCACTATTGATTAATGAGAAATATCACAACTAATCCTTTTTTTTTCATGATTGGAGCCTTTTGCCAATAATTTGACATTCAAGAATGAGAGAAAGGCTACAAACAACACATACAAATGGCCAACAGGTATATGAAAAGTTGCTCAAAATTACTAATCAAAGAAAGGTAAAGCAAAATGGCAAGGAGGATGGCTAGCACCAAAGGGAGAGGGAGAGGGAGAGAAGGAGAGGAGGAGGGAGAAGGTGTTGGTGAAAATGTGGTCTAGTAGGAACCCTCGTGCTCTGTTGGTAAAAATGGAAATAGGTACAATCATTACGGAAAATGGTATGATGGTGCCATATGACCCACCAATGCTTCCCCTAAATATTTACCCAAAATTACTGAAGCAGGATATCAGAGATATTTTCATCCCTGTATTTATTGCAGCATTCTTCACAATAGCAATAAGTAATGTGAACGTAGCAGAAACTACTTGATGAGTCCCTTAGAATGACAAAGTTAACACCTAAGATAACCTTTATCTTAGTAGCATTTTTTTCCCTTTGTAATTCTTTGCCTGTTCTAGTTTTCATCATAAAACAAATCAATGCCAGACATTATCCTTTGTTTTTATGGGTTTGTATATCATCTGTCTTTTCACAGAATAGAGAAGGAGCTTTGCCTCTATCATTTCCACTCAACTCCCAGCACCCAAAAGAGCACCTGAAAGCATAAAAGTTATTTAACTAATGCATATAGAATTAATACTCCATTTTATAATAAATATAATTTTAAAGTATTATTTATTAAAATTATATTATACACTAGTTTTTTCAGGTTTTATCAAAATCAATTTACCTTAATTGTATTTAAACTATAAAAGATATAAGTGTAATGAAGTTTTTATGTATAATTAATGTTAGTAAAGTAATTGTCCAGTTAGTTACCAATCTTTAGACCAATGAATAAGAATAAAATTATTAGTGTTAGATATGTAATATTCTCTTGAAGATGATTCTTATTTTAAAATAATTTTTTTCAAAATATAAAATAAATTTATTGTACTTTCTAAATAGTAAACATAAATATTATTTTCACCTTTTATGTAACTTTTATATCATTTATAAAGCATAATATTCAATATAAATTCCTCATTTGCATGAAAAAATTTTATGTTGCCTGAAATAATAAAATTGCTTTGAATGGTTTGCAACTTGTCAGAGACCAAAAATGTGAAATCAGAGAAGATGAACAAAATCTAATAGCTAGAAATGTTCGTCATGTACAAAACACTGTACAAATTGATTGTTACATGACATGCACAAAACACTGCATCATGGAAGCAAGCAGAAAAAATAAGCTTTAATAAGTATTAAATAGCATGTGTGTGAATAAATTCTAAACCATGAAGTTTTGTACACAAGGAATTCCTCAGCCTTTACTTTAAAAAAAATTAAGGTTGGTTAAGAAAAACAGCCTAAGATACATTTTAAAAAATCAAAAGCAATGCTATACCATTCGCTTCCTAGTTCGGGTCATTAATACTGGGGAGGAGAAAAATGGGGCCGTTGGCACTGTAGCAATCAAGAAAGACTCTGAGGTTCAAGCAGAACATGAACCAGGTATGTAGGCAGAATTCTAACATGAGTCTCAGTGACCCGCACTTTGTGTGTAGGCAGGCCTTTTAACTTGCTTTTGACAAGCAGAATATTATGAAGGTAATGTAATATTGCTCTTGTGGTTATGTTCTCTTATAGGGCAAACAAGAGAGATTTTAATACATAATTAAGGTTCCAAATCAGTTGACTTTATGCACATTCAAAGGAGACTATTCTAACTGGAGCTGACCTAGTTATGTGAGCTTTTTAAATGCAGGTCTAGAGGTCAGAAGCTGAAGGAGTCAGCAAGGTTATTGTCCAGCCTTGAAGAATCATTCTTCCATGAATTCTGAGCTGTAAAGAAATACATCCTGCCAAGAGCCAGTGACTTGGAGGACCTTGACCTCAAATAAGAGCCCAGTCCTGGTGGAAAACTTGATGTAAGATCCTGAGTAGAGGACCCAGCTAGTTTGTACCCAGATTTGTGACCCATGGAAACTATGAAATAATGAATGTTCAAGTCACTAAAGTTATGTTGATTTTCATGCAATAATAATAAACAAATGCATATTTAAAAAACTCAGTTTGTTGGTGATATACATAGTACCATTTGTTGCAACAAATCTGCAGTCTCTGAAAAGGATGTATTGCACACAATACGATCTTATACTATGAGAAAACTTGTTTGGAAACAGAGGAATAGGATGTACATCGGGCTCCTTAAAAACACAACAATTTAGACAGGGCATCCTGTTTATATAGAAGAAAGCTATCTGATGTTGACTCATCTCTGTTTTACTTATGTGCATTGTACACATGAGAAAATGGAAAATCGAACTGATTACTTTCAGGGCATAGAATCAATTAGAATGTTCTTAAAAACAAGCACAGAATTTCAACTTAATATAGTAAAAATTAGAAAACCATTGATGATATCTAATCACAGTGACATTTGAAAGCTTACTTTAAGCAAGAGGAATTTAGAGGAGGTCTGACACCTCTATCAGCAGAGCATGATTATGATCAGGCAGCTGGTTTCAGGCAAGCTTGGTCTGAATTCCAGCTCTGTGGGCAACATAATTCTTTAAGCTTTGATCTTTTAAGTTGTGGCTATAAAATGAAAAAACATTTACAAATACTGAACACCTTCCATGGCACATTATGAATCATCAAAATTTTAGTTGCTGTTATTATCATTTATTATATAGCAGCAAAAAGAGGAGATAAGGATCAATGTAGAGAATATCAAATAATTCAGCTGAAATGGGACAGTCTTGATCAAGGTAAACATTAACAGGGTGAAAGAATGAAAAATCGGAGGAATGTTAAAATTTAGGGACTCATTACATACAGTAGAGTAAGAATTATGTAAGTTTATAACACCTACATATTTTTAGATCTGGGTAAATGAAAAAACAATGTGTCATTAACTGACATGAAGAAAAACTAGGATGGAGACCATATTAGGGATCAGAAGATGAGTTCATGGAGTTTGTGCTGCCATCATGACATCAGAATTAAAATGTCTAGCAGACTTTTGTAAATGCACTAATGGAATTCAAATCTGGGCCAGAGCCATAGATTTGGGAGATATCTCTGAAGGTGGAATAATGGTAGCTGTAGGAGTGAATGGACTTCCCATGCGACTCCATAGAGAATGAGATACGGTGAGTTAAATGAGTTGTGTACAAATTGGTACAGAAATTTGAAGATTAAACATGTTTATACTACAGTTGATTTCAGAAGGAAAGCAGTGGGTATTGCTAACCAATATGTAAAATAGTTCATAGAAGAAGCTCCATAAACTTTCTTCATAAATCAAACTTTTCTGTCTCCCGTGGGATCTATTTAACAAGTAGAACCCAAAACCTGAATAATGAGGATTCACTAGGGAACCTGATGCAACTCTGCAACTGTCCCAGGAGCTGTGCTGTAATTATGTCCACCAGCCCTCGCCTCTTCTACTTAGACCAAATGCTGTATGAAAACAAGAAGTATCAACGAGTGGTCAATACTTCTGCTTGTATCTCAAATAGAATAAGAAAAAAGTACTTAAGTTTCCTAAGCATTCAAGTGATCATCTCTTTTTGAACTGCATGACAAAACTATTAATTTTATTTTGGTTACTTAATTTGATCTCATAGACTATCACAGCTAATTAGCCTGAAGGTTTGACTTGAGTAGTACATGTATTTATATTTGAATTTGGTGTCCAGTAGGACTTTTTAGGGAAATGAGAACCTCAAACCCTTAAGAACATTAACCACTCTATTATATTGCTTTATATTTTATTTGAGACACAAAGATAAATATTGTTTGTTGCTAGCATTTTAAATAGTCTTTGAGAATAAATATAGCACCTCTCTAACACTGAATACAGAGGAAGGTCTTAAGGCTTTGGTATTATGCATTCTAAGTAAAGATACTAAATAATATATACCATTAAATAACTTTAATGTAACAATAATTAAGGAATGATTTGGGAACATTCACATTTAGTAAAGAGTATCACAGGAAGAAAGTTCTAAATAAGATACACCAAACTGAATATTTGACCTAAACAGAGGTTCTAGAAAGTACAGTGTAGGTTAAAGGGGAATTCATTGGTTTAATTGATTAATCCACTTATTCTTAGTTGTGTTACCATGGGCTGGAGAGGTGGGGAGCTCTGATCTGAGTTTCTGTTTTCTTATACCTAAAATGAAGATAATATGAAATTTAAATGGTTATATAAATAGTAAATGATTTAATATGGGTGAAATGACCTAATAAGAATATATATGAACACCTATTAATAATTTAAATGGGAAATTCTTCTTCACAGATGTATGAGCACATCAAAGACCTGATGCTCAAATATCAATAATCTATCATGAAACAGAAAATGTGTTTACTAGTACTCACTGGCTCTTTTTCTTTGGAAAGATGAATGGGACAGACCTTCTTTATCCTAAATGAGGCAGTTCAGGGTGTTTGACACCAAGGTTGTAGCAATTACTGTGGCTTTAAGAGAAAGGGCTACATGACTTGGGAGGGGGGGATGTTTGTATCTTTATGAGCACAAGAATCTTTACTTTGAAGTTTTTAGAAATTAGAAAAAATAAGTCCCTGGCGGTCATTAAAACACTATCTAATGTGTTTGGTGGAAGCAGTCCAACCAGGAAAGGTAAATTATTTCCATTTCATCATCATCTTTGGGGAACATAGTTCAGGTTTGTATGTTTTAATTGCTACTGTATGTATGCTCTAATTGCTACCTTGATGATACTCCCACAGAGAGAACATATCACTAAAGTAATTTTCTTTTGACTGTCAATTACAATGAATGTATTTAAATGAAATTCAATGCAAAAAGCATTTTCCAATCTTTTGCATTGTGCTTGAGAATGGCTGGCATTCCCATGAACTAGTTAAGAGTTGGAGAAATATTCTCTGTATTGACATGCAAATGAACTCACTAAGCAACCAATTTGCTTTAGAGATTTACATAATTTGATACCAAAAGCCACATTAAATTAATATTAATTACTTGGTTTTAAAGAAAGAAAGTTCAGAGTTAAGCAGCTCTTCTTCCCACATTTCACCACATCTATGCGTGAAAACACTGATTCACAAGTAATAAAAATGTTTGAGGTATTGGCTCTGTTTCTTAGAAGTACTTGACTTATTACCCAAAGATGTATAAGAAGAAACCTTAAAGTATCATTTTTAGATAACTTACAGAACTAACATTTTCTCAGAATGAATGTAGTACTATAAACTCTTTGTTATGCACATATCCATTTTCTTTCTTATTCCTGGCAAATTTTCATTTCCAATTTTCCCTTCCTTTGCCAATTATCATGGGAGCTCCTGAATGATACTTTCATTCCAAAAAAATTGGTGTGTGCCTAGGTATCCTAGCCTAAATTAAAAAAATAACAATAATTAGAAGACACATTTGCCACTAACCTTATGTAATATATTATAGCTTATTATTTAAATCATTTTTTTAATTAAGCAGTATTTGTTGAACTTAAATGTTCTACATCATTCTCATGGAATGTTTATGGTAGAGTTTAACAAAATTATACACACATATGATTATACTAGTGTTTAAATTCTTTCCCTTTCAGAAAACTCATTGGAACTTGGAATCCTGAAACTACCAACAATGCTATAATAATATTAACTTCCTCATTACCAAGGTGATTAAAGCAGAAAAGAGCCAATTGTTTTGTTGTGTGGTGACCAGTTTGATGGAAAAGTTAGGATATTCCACAGGGGACCCTACAGCTTAAGTAGACTATGCCCAAAGGACATTGGATGTGTTGCAGTAGAAATGATGAAATCTGTTTGTTAATGGATAATTGGTCACATGGATGTTACAATGATGTTAATAAAAGGAAGTACTTCTATGTTTAGTCTATTAGTTCATAAGGTCCTTTTGAACTTGATAATTTATTAATAAAAATATATATAGTTTGGTGATTTTGAGCAAATAGGAAGAACTAATAGAAACATATTATTCAAGGTCTTTGGACCTATTGATAAATGAGAATTAAACATGAAACATGGTCATTATTCTAAGAAAATTATCAACAAACTATTATTTGCATAACTTCTTAAAGGTAATTAATTTTAAAAGTTACTTTTAAAACTCAATTCACTCAAACTTTTTAGCATATTTCAAGTTTATTTCTACTTTCTGTATATCTCTATAATACATGTTAGTCAAGTATAAAACAAAGCAATATGTAGTATTGATCATTTAAAACCCAAATTATTTCACCTTTATATTAATCCCACTAAATACACATAGTTATCTTACTTGTAATAGGAAATCAAGATACCTATCTGTAAGCAACATTTTTAATTTTATTTTTGTCTAAATCAGTGTATCTTAGGAAACTGAGAAACAATGTAAAAAGACAACTTGAATATGTCATATGACATAAATTATTTCAGTAATTTTCTATGCACTTTGCAAAAGGTTCATCACCTTGAAGTAAAATGTACTATATACATTTGTAGTGCCTATGTAATGAAACAAAGTGATGCTTTATCAGGTTATCCACTGTTGTATTGAGTAGTCCTTTGAATTTCACATGCACAAGTTATAACTCCAAAATATGGTCATTGCTTTGTGACATAAAAACTTAAGGAAAGGCCATCACATTTGAATATTTTTCATAGGTATCTTCAAAAATAGCAATTTTATTTGTTTACAATGGGAATCATATGCTATATCTAAATAGTATTTCATATATGCTAAGTTTGGGCTAATTATGGTCAAATAATTTTATTTCACCAAAAGATACAAAGGCAAAATATGTATATTAGGGAAACTATTTCTAATATTTCAAATTTGCAATTTCATTGAATATACTTTTGACTGATTTCATTATTGCCTGTAGTATATTTTTATTTCAGAATTTAAGCATCAAACTCAGGTAATATTAAAGTTCATCTGAAAGAATTTCAAATATTGGTAGCTCATGCTAACTGTTCATACTTGAACAAAAGCATACATCTTGGAAAACTTTATACAAAAAGTAGTCAATGAGATACTCCTAGAGTTGGGTGAATATAGTGTTTATGTATGTTACTGCCTTTCAAGTAAGTTATAAAATTAAAATATGCCTTGAGGCTTCAATATAAGAAAATGAAATAAAACTAATACCAAAAGCCATAATTCTGTTTGAAATTTGACAGTCTGCATATTTATACCAAGATAATTAGTTTTAAAACAAAGCATTAAAATGTATAGAAGAATGATTCTATACACAGTTATGGAAGTCTGTTTGGTATAAGCTTCATGGCTCAGTGTTTCACCTATTTTATTTTACTCCTGTACCTTTCTAGTCTTCAAAAATTGATAGCGATATTTAATGTAAGATCGTATTACTGACAGGAATCCTACAAAGAACATCTGTTTAGGGTAAAACATGGGAAAACCTTAAAGGGATTTACATTTGACCTCTGGTGTTTGCAATACTATCCATTTCTTGTAACAATCACTCTCATGTAGGACTTTGCTGTAAATAAAATGAAAAATCTCTACCCAGAGAAATTATTTTAAATCATAAACTGTAAAGTCAAAGCTCATCCTTATAAGTATAATGCAAGTAGAGTAAAAATGTTTATAATAAGAATATAAAAATATTTAAACTCACTGTACTCTTAAATTTCTGAAAAACATACCCCTATTCAGTTGAGAATATTTATTAACTCTGCAACAGCTTATATTTTACTCATTTCTATTACTATAAGACATCTGGCTGCAACCTGAACTCTGCTGTGGAATGTAAAAAAAACCCCCTCAACAATGTATTTCCAGCCATCATTTATATTTATCAAATGTCACTAGATGACATAAATGAAAGCTCATAATTCTATTTGTCAAACCATTATGTGTCTCAAATAAAGTCTGAACAGTAATATGAAATACAAGGCTAACTTCTATCATTTAATAATCTTTCACTATAATAAGTACTATTCAGTGGTTTTCTACACCTATTCTTTCTCCAAACATACTCAAAACATACTGCCAAATGATAAAAGGGACATAGCTTCAAAAGAAAATCTTCTAAGTAGAGAAAAGCTCTCTGTCAAGCATGCAAGAGGTTAAACATTGCTGAAATAGCGAGACATTTTCTCAGCCCACACTTCCTAGTTCTATTCAATTACCAACAGCAGCGAAGACTATAATACAAGCTAAAACTGTATTATTAAAACAGAGCTTCCCATTTACATCAACTCTAACCTGGGGGGGGGGGGGTGGAAGAGGATAGCATTTACTAGTCAATAGCAGAATAAACAGCCCCCAGCTTGGAAATACACATGACCTTGGGGTGTGGATTTCCAGAGACTGAGTTTCACAAGTTTTATTTGGATCTACTGCATAACAATACATCCAGATGAAACCAGCAAGGTATAAATGTTCCCATCCTTAGCACCTCCCCTCCAAAAATGTTGAGAGCTCTGCACTTTGTCGTCTATGCTTTAGATAACAGAAATAATATTAATCAGAGATTAGTTCACTGAAATATTTCTTTAAAATTGCATTTGTTTTTAAACAACTTGTTAATTTAATTAATGTAATTTATTAACATATTTGGGGGCTTGTATTGAATGGGTTCTGTACCTTGAGCCATGCTGGAAGTGTTGGACTATAAATATTTGTATTTGTAAAGCAGGATGTAGCACGATAAATTGACTTCACAAAAAAAAAAATAAGCCCTCAACTTCGCCGCTAGAATTCAGTGCATAATTACTAATAAATGCTCTAGCAATAATAATGATACTTATTTAAATAATTATTGCAATCATTTGCCAAAAGTCCCATTTCCAATTATAAAAATACTCATAACTTGCTGTGAAACGTATGGCCATCGGCACCCCCCCCCCCCAATATGTAATCATTGAAAACAGTATTTTTCTTACCTTATTTTAACAGTCAAAAAGTCTCCCAGAAAGATCCCTAAATGGTGTGGAAATACAAATCACAATAAAGTAATGATTTTTAAAAAATTAAAAAGATCCTCTTAGCTGGGCAAAGATAAAAATAGTTTGGTCTAAAACTATAGAAATCTCCAAAGTCACGCCTGAATGGGCGCCCAGGTGGCAACGGAGCACTCTCTCCCACGTCCGCTACCACACTCCTTTGTCAAGTTGCTATAGTTGAAGCGGTCCGGCAGGGCACAGAGGGCGTTGCCTCGAGGTGCTCGAGCGCCGGTCTGCTCTCGTCCCAGGTTCAGCACCGACAGCACAGTGGACAGCACCAGCTCCTCTCACCTCCAGTTTGTCTCAGTCACTGAACCAGGCTGATTCTCGCGCCTCCTCCCTAAGCCGGAGCTGCTGCCACTCAAAGGGTTTGCCCCGCCCCCACAGCTGACGTAACTATTTTGCATATCAACTCCAGGAGAGGTGCGGGGCGCCCCCTTGACTGGGCTTCCGCTGGGGTCAGCTCAGGCAATCCGGGGGACAAAATTCAGGCTTCCTATCAATGCGGACGTCGTTGAACTTCACGATCCATTCATAACGGGTCCTGAAAAAACTAAACGCTTCGGAGTCGCAGGGGCCCCTGCCTTCGCTGGGACTGCGGGTTCTGTGCACCCTGAAGACGGCTACTGGGGGCAGCTCCCGGGGGAGCCGGGCGGGGGAGGGGGCAGTGGAGCCGGGAGAGGGGAGGCTGGGCAGGCGGGTGGGCAAGGGACAGGGCATGGGATGAATCTATTCGGTCACTCCGAAAACATTCCTGATGCTTCTGATCTTCCTAAACTTTGCTCCCCCTCCTCCGATGTGTTTACTGGAAAGGATGTGTTCGGTGTTGCGTTCCCTTTTCTTCGGTTCATGGAACTGCTAGAGGGAGTCGCTGCAGCGGAAACTTGTTCTGGAGGAAAACATGCTTTGAGCACTAGAAGAAAATGGAAAAGCTTGCAGCGCTTATCACCACTCGTAAACAGAATCTTTTCTTCGTGTTTGATACGAGTGCTGCATAGTCTACATCAGACTTTGTATGTGTTCTTGCAAAATGTGTAGAACCCCTGTCTCCTCCTCATGGTTTAACTGTACCATCAAGCTAAATGGATTTGGAGAACACGGGGTTAACATTAAAATGATTTAATGATGAAAAAAAAAAAGTGAAAACTTCTCAGCTTCAACTTCCACTGCCAAAATGCTGAAGGTTATGTAATATTTACTATGTCTAACATTTCAATTGTTCTATGAAAGACAGGGTAGGCTGGAAGCGTTTCATCGCCTTTAGCAATTCTCTTCCTAAGTCTGGTTTCTTAACCCCCGAGGCTCTAAGGGCCCTGACAGCCAAGTAAAAGGGGTTGTCACGCCTGCAGATTCCCCACTGCTTCAACTCCTAAACGGTGAGCTGACCTGATCAACCAGCCAAAGGGGTCATTAGTCACCTGTCAACCCATGTCCCACCTACAGCCATCAAGACTCACTTGTACAAAGAAATGGGAAAATTCAATTCAGCCTACATTTTCTTAACTAAAATATTTATTCATTAGAAAAGTTAATACAAGAAATTGTATAGCATTCAATACATTGTTTTCCATCGAAAGGCATACATTCTGATATGTGGCATTGTATTCCAGGAGGCTCATATAAGTTTGCACTGGACCTACTCGTGAGTTTTTCAGGGACTCTGTTAAAATGAATACATTTGTTTATTTTTCTGTCAGGAAAAAATATTTAATAAATCTGATTGCAAAGTTGAAATTATTTGAGGAGGCGTAGTAAGAGTCACTTAAATAGAAGCATAATTAAGGGGGAAAATACTTTTGCTTCTGAGGGAATTTTTTTTTCCTGCATTACACCCACAGAACCCTTTCTTTTAGACTTGTCTATTTCTTTCCCAAATTGTCAATTTCCTGGGAACATCACTCCAACACATCTAGACCATATTACATCCAGATAATCTGCAAGTTTTATTTTCCTCTAACAACTATTGACTTTATGTAAATATGTCAATAATAAGTGGCATGCATGCCTTTCTTCCCCCTGCTTAGTACATAGGTGTACTCACATACACACACGTACTGTAAAAGTGCCTACGTTCCCAAAGTGATTTTAATAATAAGTTCAGACACTGTGGCAGGCCATGAAAGATGACATTTAGAGGCAGATGGGCCTTCTGCAGTTACAATTACAGTAGAGCCCACTGTATAACCTGTACTTAGGCTGATCAAAGCACATATCATGCTTCTTTGGGAAATGCCATATGGCATCTTTTGTTCTGCTTCCTGGCAACATGCCAAAATGTCAGCTAAGACTTAAAAGTACACTGTAGAAATAGAGTGTATTATAAAAATTCTTATAAAATTTCACCAAAGTTTGTGTCATATGTTGTTTAATAGACACTGTTACTCAGTTCGCTTCAGTGATCACATTGTTTTGGGCTATGAATTCAATTAAGGGAGGCATAATATTATTCAAAAGCCTAAGGGACCAGATAACAAAACTTTGTTTCAAATATGGGGGAAAAAAAGACTATTTTCTCAGTGCTTCCAAAAAAAAGAGAGAAAGGGAAAAATAAGAAAAAGAAAGGAACTAGAACTATTTTGTGATGCATGATGCATGTATGCAGGAAAGTTTTGAGAGGGCTGTACCTTCCCAGGGGATTCATGTTTTGTTCTGTCCTAATTGGCTTTGTGACCAATATCTTTCATTATAATTGTCATTTGTACAATATAGGTATTGTACTAAATTGTCTCCAAGTCCCTTACCTATGCGTGATTTTATGGTTCTATGTTAGAATTTTTTTAAAACACCAGATATTTCTATATTAGCATTTAAGACCTTGAGAACTTTCCCCTAAGGTTCAATAAACAGGCATCTGGTTACTAAGGCTGTGTAATTTGGTACCTAAAGGCAAGTAGTTTGGGAAGTTGTGGAAATGGACTAAGTGACTAGTACCAAGAATGAGGCCAAGGAGGTCAAAAAATAAAATTTACCTACCCAGGATGAAACTAAGAGATGACTGAATGAGTCGGTTACAATGTTCACATATTTTTATATAAGCAATATTATAATATACTCACATATAGTCACACATTTAATTACTGTTCAAGACATTTAAAGTAATTGTAAAGCAACAATAAAATGTAAGGCATGCATAAAGTGATTAAATGGATTTTTAGTTGTATATTATCATTGGAAAGATGACAAAAATATTAAGTAATATACTCAAGGAAGCATCTTTAAAGCTGAATGACCAACCTCTACTGGATTTTAATTTAGGTGATTTACATGAACATATTAAAATCAAATACATGGACATTATGAAGCTCATTGTACTGTTTGTTGCCTTGTGTATATATATTTATATTTGCATGAAAGATACCTTCTAATCATATTGCCTTCCAACTTTCTAGTTTTGGACTACTGTAGTGGCATTAAATTTTACAAGCTATTTTCAAATAATAATTATCCCAATGTATCTGCAACACATTAGCAATTATAAATACAGTAACAATGTGTTTTGTAGTATTTTTTAAAAATCAATTGTGAAGAGGTTTGCTGCAAATTAATAATATGCATACCTTGAAAGTCAAATATTCACTACTTTTTCTAGGTAATTTTCACTCTTAATTTTGGAAGATTTAAATAAAGCAGAAGCAGGAAAGAAAGAGCCATAATGACCAAGCCGTCCTTAATTTAAAAAAAAAAAAAAAAACAAGATTACAATATAAGCAGAAAATATATCTACGTTAGAGATCTCAACTCCTGCAATATGAGTTTCTATATGTTTCATTTAACAGTTATTATGAAAAGAGAGTATCTGAAATCAAATTTATGTTCTTGCTTATTAGGTATTTAATGGCAATTCCAAATGCTAACTATGCAAAGTTTTACAAAATATTTGAATATTTGCTACTTGAAAATATATATTCCTCTCCCAACCTCCTCTTTTGTTTTTCTTCTTCACTTTCATCATTTCTTTCCCTTCCCCCTTTCTAACCCTTGTTCCTCAGGGCCTCTCACTCTTTCTTTACCTATCTTTTAATTTAATATCATAATAAAACATTTATTAGTGATATGTCTGACCTATTAGGGAATATTTGAGTATTTTATAATTTAATGGAATTTTGATATAATACACTTAAGTCTAAAATTTTTAGCAACTCAGAATTATAATCTTATATACACTGTGTGTATATGGGCAACAGGGGGAGAAGCATTTATGAAAGAGGATTTTCAAATATGTTTTGTTTAGAATATGGTTTAGATATAAGAGTCAAAGCCTAAATATTAATATATAAAGAAAGGCACAGTTGAAGAAGATATTGAGTCATACACACACATAAGGTTTTTGTGTGTAATCAACTACACGTGTTTCATGAAACTACATTAGTTTAACTTAAAACTTTGGTATGTTTGTTGAACAATAAAATTGTTTAATTTTTATATCCACTATCACAGCACATGCAATGTGTTCATTTTGAATAAGAAATTGGCACATTTATCATGAGTAACATGAAAGTCAGTGTTTTTCTTACTAGTGTTTACTTTAATACATGGGGCGATATACCAAGCAAGATGATTTTTATAAATTTTTATCATGAATGCACTATCAAAATGGTACATTTTTAAAGGTTTTATTTATTACCTTTAGAAAAAGGGGATGGGAGAAAGGCAGAGAGGGAGAGAGAAATATCCATGTATGATTGCCTTTCACCTGCCTCCAGCTATGGATCTGGCATGCAACCTGGTTATATGCCCTGGCTGGGGAGTCAAACCAGAAATCTTTGGGTTCGCAGGCCAGCGCCTTATCCACTGAGCCACCAGTCAGGGCTCAAAATGGCACATTTTATAAAGAATTTGCATTCTTTCGCAGAAAGCCCATAGTAAAATTGGAACGCAATCTTTATTCTATCCCTCCAATTCTCAGATCAATGGTCAAATGAACTTGTTAGTTCCCACTGTGTAAATGGGCTCTTCAAATTTTACAAGAACATGGGCAAGTACATAGTATGATAAAAGTTAAAGGGTCAAGAAATTGGTTGATGTCAATCTGTATGAAGGTAACATTAAACAGGAAAAAGAAAGAACATATTTCAGTAAATACTGCTTAACTAGAAAGCTAAAACCCATAATATTAAACAGAACAATCTAGAATGGGTTTTAAGGAATACATTGTTTGTATCATCAGTAATCTGGGGTTTGTTATTAATAATTACCATCAATAATTTGGAATCAAATTCTGAATTTGAATTGAATTGGCCCTCATGGGCCATTCAAAGGACCACTGGATGCTACAATGAAAGTTATGACCCATAGGTGCTGAGTGTGGAAAGACCTGTAAATCTTATATTTTTCTTATGATAAACATTGATCCTTAACTTTTTTAATTTTGGCTTTTAAACTGAAGTAAAAAATAAAACTGAGCTCTGCCTTGTGGCACAGTGGATAAGGCACCAGCGTGCAAACCCAAAGGTTGCTGGTTTGATTCCCAGCCAGGGCAACATAACTAGGTTGCCAGCCAGGTCTTCAGCCAAATCTGTAGCTGGAGGCAGGTGAAAGGAAACCATACACATTGTTGTTTCTCTCCCTCTCTCTGAAAAATAATAAATATTTTTAAAATAAATAAATAACTAAATAAAACTGACTCTTTACCTAAGCCGATCAAGGAAAATGAACATTAACAGACAGGTTTACCAGACTGTTTTGTGTTATCTAATCTAGTTTTCAATATTTTATATACTTTTATCTTACTCATTTAATAGCTCCTTTATAGACATACTTCTTCTGACAGTCAAGTGATAAAAGTAGGAATTTCCCCAGGGCTATATTTTGCCTTTTTGTTTGGGTTTGATAGAGTGTTTTTATCTTGCATAGTCAGAAAACAATGTGAATAAGCTTTCACTAAAAACTGTCATGTATCAATAGGTCCATGCACAGAATTTTCAGGCTTAGCAATGGCATAAAAATGTGTTGTTCTAGGAAAGGAAGTATCAAATGGAATGAATAATTAAGGGGCTATTTCTATAGAAAGTATAATTGAATAAATTAAAGAGTATCTTATATAGCCACATGTCTATACAATTTGGGATCACCTCATTAGAAAGACGACAGATGTGGACATGATCATGAAGGAAAAGAATTTGGTTCTTAGTAGGAAAAAAAAATCTGGAAGTACTTTTTAATAAACTGAAAGTAAACGGAAAATAATGTAGTTCTATTTTCCTAGATTTATATAACAAATATATCTGAGTAATCATTTTTCTATGAATTAACTTTAATACTAACAATAAAAAAGTAGATAACTATTGTTAAAATAGCTTTCATTAATAAGAGCTCAGTGTACCCTCTGCTAATAAGTGTGTCACAGAAAATGATAGAAATTACAGTAAAATCAAAACAATCTAAATGTATCAGCCTATTCAAGCAAATATTTTACAACTCAACCTCCTTTAATAATAATTAACTTTTAAATGATATTCACACACTATAGTTTTGACTGCATTTATTAAAATTAAAAATAACCCACTTAAGTGTTCAGATATATCACCGCTTACACTGTAGTTTTTTAATTAATTCTGGATTTTTCTTTCTTCTATGATTTTAATAAGCAGTGTTCATTGGAGGTAATTTGATATTTGGCAGTTTCAGGAATCTTTGGAATCTAAAAACATGCCATTTCACAGTGTAACTGAACTATGAAAATAAAGCATAACAACTTATTGATGCTCAAACGGATGATTTTGCTTCTTAGAATTCTTATGTTTAAGAGATCTCTTAGGGCATCTATTGGCCAATGTTAGTATTACATATGAAAACTGCAGTACACAGAAGTGCAAATCAAGTTCTGTCTTTCAAAACAGTAATTTAAATACATGATAAATAAATTTATGATGGAAAATTTTAACATTAATTATTGAAGTATTAAGCAAATGCATAAAAACAAATATGGTATGGAACAAATTTGGTTGTATAAAACATTTTTAGCATAATATTCCCATTTCAATATTTTCAAAACTATAATGTTTCTTAGAATCTATAAATCACTGTTTGGAATTGCTGCTTACAGTCTTTACACATTCGCATGTTTTTAGGAATATCAAAATAAGTATCTTTTTAAATTTCAAAGGAGGCACACACTATATTACATTATAATCTTTGAGAGTAGAATGCATAAAGATATTGAGAATATTGTTATAAATCTCAAGTTCAAAGGGATTATATTGTGAAAAATATATGATGTTAGAAGTGGAAATAATGCATATATAGAGATAGGTAATTTTGCCAAAACAATCACAGCTGCTTTCTAAACATTAGGCACAGCAATGAGAAAGGATGGGAAAGGACATGGATCTTAAGGCCCAGCATCTGTGTATAATACATAATATAATTTGTGTATTATACATAATATATAATACATATATTTACTATAATTAACATAATACAAGACATAAATAACTACCTAACTAAAATTATAATGATGTAATTACCATAGAAATAAAACTATTAGAAGTTCATATGCAAAATGACAGGTAAAAATAAGTAGTGAAATGTCATAGGTAGAAAGTTATTAATTCATTTTTTAAAAGATTCTTTTTTAATTTTTTTTTTGAGAGAGGGGAAAGGACGGAGGAAGAGAGGGAGAAAAACATCAATGTATGGTTGCCTTTCACCTGCCTCCAGCTACAGGCTTGGCTGGAGACCTGGCTTACAACCTGGTTATGTGCCCTGGCTGGGAATCAAACCAGAGGCCTTTGGGTTTGCAGGCCAGTGTTCAATCCATTAAGCCACATCAGAAAATGAGTAATTATTAAAAAGAAGTAAAGATGAGTTCAGTGAAGTGAGCAATTATTACTTAATTTTTCCTTGTTATTTTTAGCCTTCCCTATTATATATAATATCTTCTCAGAGCATATGGACCAGAGCAGCTGTCCTGGTCTGTTCCCAAGAATGGTACTAGCACTGGTTGGGGAGAAATATGCTAGGGACCAAACAGATATGTTACCTTCTTGCAGTCTCACTCTATTAGAGTCTATTTCTACGTTTATTAAGATTATACAGAAATGACTTAAACTTAAAAAGTACACACTAGCCATAAACTTTAAAATAATTCTATTCAATAAATTAGGATTTCCCATTATGCTTCTGTATTCATTAATACTTCTTGTTGCAGAATCTAAATTTTTCTCCCATGAATGTGTTTTTTAATATTTTAACATTTATTTTAAAGAGACAGGGGAAGGAAGAGAGGAATGGAAAGAGGTTGTTCCAATTACTTACAAATTCATTGGTTGATTCTTTATGTGGCCTGACCTTCAACCTGCAACCTTGGTATATTAGGACAATGCTCTAACCAGATGGGCTACCTGGCCAGGGCCCATCAATATATTTGAATTACACTTTATGGTCTTCAGTGGGTGAGTGGGGCCATGTGCCCACTTCTGGAAAAGAATTATGAGTAGAAATGACACGAGCCACTTCTGCACTGAGAACTTAGTAATAACCTGCAGAGTTTCTTTCAAAGAAATTGTTAACATGTGAGCTCATGGCTGCTCAGCCTGAGTTGCTGAGGGACCACCATGAACTGAGAGGCCTGGCTGACTGTGATGGTCAAATTTATTTGTTAACCTGACTGGCATAGGGATGCCCGGAAAGCTGGTAAAACATTACTTCTTGGGTTCTCCATGAGTATTTTCAGGAGAGATTAGCATTTGAATTGGTAAATGGAGTAAAGATCTCCCTGCTAATGTGCATGGGTATCATGAAATCCCTGATGGCCTGAATAGAACCAAAATGTAGAGTAAGGGTAAAATCACTTTCTGTTTGAGCTGGGACCTCCATCTTCTGCCCTCAGCATACCTAATTCTTGGGCCTTTGAACGCAAACCAGAATTTACACCATTGCTCCCCACCACCCCAGTTCTCAGGTCTTTGGACTTGGACTAAATTATACCAACCACTTTCCTAGTGCTCCAGGTGGCTGGCAGCAAACCATGGTGCATTGTGGTGTGAGCCCGTAACAGAGCATTTATCCATCCATCCATTTATCAATCTCCTATCTATCTATCTATTTTCTATCTCCCCCTCTCCCACCCTCCTTTGGTTCTGTTTCTCTGGAGAACCTCATCTAACACACTGCCCATGATGGACATGGAGCATGAACAAGAAATACACCTTGGTTGTTTTAAGACACTAAGATTAGATTTTTCTAGGCCATTGAAATTTGAGGTTAGTCTGATACCACAGTATAAGTAGCTTAAACTAATTGGTAAATATCAGCAACTGAGTTGATTTTGAACTAGTTACATATGTGTCAATCCCTCACAACACCTTAGTTACATACTAGCTGACTTATCTAGTTTCCTAAGTGAAAGATGTCACTGATCTCCTCATATGGAGGCTTACCTGTTCCCTAGGTTCCATCTTTTATCTGGAATTTAGTAAAATAAAACATTACCCTCATAAATCCATTCTAAAGTCAGCTTAGAATTGGCTGCAAAATAAGGTTCCCTGTATTGACCTGAACCAATTAGCTTTTCTATTATTCTGACCCAGATGCATTACTTAGAGCTAATGACTTGGCTTTTCTAGACTTTTTGTAATGTCTAACTTTCCCTTCTTTAGTTAAAGATTTCATTTTTCACCTACTCACATTTAACCAAAATAAGAACCAACCCTCTTTCTAGGTGGATCTTTCCAAGTATCCCTTTGATTGTCCATTCAACAAATAGAAATCTGGTTCTTACTCTGAAACAGATATACTGGGGATTAAACATACAAAAATAAACAATACACAATACCTTCAATAAGACCCATCTAAGCCATTACAATATGGTGTAATAAGTACTAAAATAGAGTAATGTGCCTAGAATCACCCCAGTCCAGTATGAGTCTTACGGTTGTTTGTAATGGAGACTGAAGTTCTGCCTTTAAAACTCATTCTGAAGCACTGACTGGTACGTTCCATGAACATAGCTCCCAGATATAAATACCCGATCTCTAAATTTCAAAGGACTGACTGCCTGTCTTCTCTATTTCCATACTTAACCCACTTGATTAAACAACAGCTAGTTAAATGCATGGCATCCTATACTACTGTAAAATTGATGGGGAATTACTTGCTTCTTTGAATATTGTGACTTGCTCAAATGGCTGAATTTCAGAAATTAGCATCCTTGATTTTTTAAGTTATTGTGCTTACCTAGTTCTGTCAAGTTCTCCTGCTTCCTTCCCACATTCATGTTAGCCCAAATTTGTTACAATGAAATGAACTACTTAATACATTTCCAAAGGAATTTTATCTAGAATGCTAAGAGAAGTTATGGGGGACGGAACTAGCATTAAATGAGAAAATAATTTGTATTAAATACTGCTAGGTTCCTTTATAATTCACTATGATACTTTGAGTTTATTATTACTGTCACTGATTTACAGTTCAAGGAATGCAGAGAAGTAAATTAATTTGTCCACTGTCAAAGATCAAGTGAAATAAACCAAAATTAATTCATGCCTAAATCAGAAATTTTTTTCCTTTATCAGCATAACCAGAACATTGAGTATTTCAAATTGTTTTTGTTGAGGTATGATATAAGGAGTTAGGGAACAATCACTTCTATTTGGACAGGCAAGAGATTGCTTCACAGAATGGAAAATAGTATTACCTGCAGAGAGAAAAAGTGCAAAAATAAAATGGGACACAAAAAAGTTCATTTTCTGTTATATAATCTAGTCTAGAAAAGCATAGTGTACATAAGGTTTATGGAAGGGCATTAAATTAGAAGAAGTGTTTTTTTATTTTGTTTGTTTTGGGTTTTTAATTTTTTTTAGTAACTCTAGCGCTTCTCTCTGCTTTTACCTTTTCCATTTAATTCTCAAACACTGTCATCTTGAACATGTCTCCTTCAAATAATTCTTTGGAAATTACCCTCTTCAAGGTCAAAATTACCTCCTTTTCAATAAATCTCAAGGACACGTTTTCTGCCCTGAACTTTCAGAAACACTGAACACTGTTGAGCAATCTTGTGTTGAAACACATTCTTTCTTTGGCTTCTGTAATGCTGCACACTCCTGCTTTAAATAAATGGCCTGATTGTTTCCATTCTTCTTCTCTTATGTTACTTATCTACTATTGTCCTTTTCTAACCTATTCCTTCCTTCCTCCCTTCTTTCCATTCTTCTTTCCTTCTTTCCTTCCTTTCTCCCTCCCTCCCTCTCTGTCTTCCACTATTCCTCTCCTCCTCCCTCCCTTCCTTCCTCCTTTATGCTCCTCCTCCTCCTCCATACTGTGATGATATTTTCCAGGGTTTAAATCTCCACCCTTTTCTCTTTTTAGTCTACATGCTGTCTTAGTATTGTCCCCACTCCTTCCACAATTGTCTATTTTTATTGACCATATTGAGAGTTCAGGGCCATAGTCCTCACTAAACAAATACAATTAAATAATTCACAGGTATCTACAACACAGCATGTCCCAAATTAAATCCTTATATCACACTGAAAGCTTCTCTTATTATGTTCCTTTTCTTACTGAACAACACCTCCATCTATCAGCGTCAGAGCTCAAAGTCTAGTAGTAATTTTAGCTTTTTGTATGCCAGTTTCAATGTCACTTTCTTAAGGAAGATTTTTATTCCAATCTTTTCAGTCTGAATTAGGCATTCTAACATATGGCCAATGTCTTTTTAATTTCTTAAAATTATTGCTTTTATTATATCATGTATAATTATATATTAAGCACACATTGTTTCCAACATAATGCCTTAAGTATGAATTCTGTTTCCACTATAAGCCCCATAAGAAGTTTCATTATAGGATCTCTAATCTTAGCTCATACCTGGCCTATAGTATAGAATCATTATTTAATAATGATTGTATTGAGTGTACTGAATTTTTAAGTCCAGAAATTTGAGAGATTCCTACATCCTAAAGGGTGTCTTAAAAGGGATTGACAACATGCACACTGGGATAGAGTGGCAGAATAAAATAATAGGTATGGAGCTCAAATAAGAATATGATAGTTATTATAAAGATAATAATAGATGACAAAACAAGTGATAATCATGTACAAACTAAAAACAAATCAGAGGAAATAGCAATTACCCACTATAGTTCCAAAAATATTGTACAAACATCAATTAATTTCATGTCAATAAAGTATTAATAAATCCTCACATGACAGCATTTTTTAAAAGATCAAGAGTTGTTTGTTAAAGAACTGATAAAATACCACCATCATCACCAATAACAGCAAACATTTAACATTACTGTTGACTACTATGTTAAGTGAAAATTAGATTTGCTTTAATTTTTCAATTACCTCCCACTCAACAAAAGTCATATAGAACAAATTTCACTAAACTGTGTTTATTTTGTCACTGCTACACAACCATTGTCTAAATTAGACATCATCTTCTATCACATTGCTACCTGACCTCTTCATTATCTTACTCCATTAAAATGCATTTTCCACACATCCGTTATAGTTATTTTTTAAACAATGTCACACTAAACGAGGTAAAAGAAAAAACCTAATTAGAGCACCAAAGATAGTATCAAGTGTCAAAACACTGGAACATCAAGTGTAACAACATTTGCATAAGAGGAGTGCCAGGAGGAGAAGAGAGAGAGAGAAAGGGCTTGAAAACCTAATTTAAGAAATAATGATTAAAAACTCCCCTAATCTGATGAGGTAAAAAGACACACAAGTCCAGGAAGAATAGGTTCTCAAACAAAATGAACTCAAAAAGGCCCACACCAAGACACATCATAATTAAAATGCCAGTGGTTAGAGATAAAGAAAGAATTTTAAATCCCATTAGAAAGCTCCCATAAAACTGTCTGCTGATTTCTCAACAGAAACTTTGCCAGCTAGAAGGGATTGGCAGGGAATATTTAAAGTAATGAAAAGCAAGAACCAATAACTATAATTATCCCACAGGCTATCATTTAAAGTTAAAGGATAAATAAAGAGCTCCCCAGACAAGAAAAAGCTGAAGGAGCTCATCCCAATGAAATCACTATTACAAAAAATATTCAAATAACTTCATTAAGAAAAAGAGAAACATGAATCTGAAGAATAAAATAGTAATAAACATATTTATCACCAATCATTTTAAATATAAATGTATTAAATGCTCTAAACAAAAGACAGAGAATAGCTGAATGGATAAAAAAATAAGACCCATGTATATGCTGTCAATAAATGACTCACTTCAGAAAGAATGACATGCACAGATTTAAAAAAGGATGAAAAAAATTTTTTTCATGAAAATGAAAATGACAAAAGAGCTGGCATTGCAATACTTGTATTATACAAACTAGACTTTAAAACAGTTTATAATATACAAAGAAGGGCATCACATAATGATAAAGACATCAATCAATAGGAGGATGTAACACTTGTTATGCATGCAACACAACGCACCTAAATATATAAAGCAAATCTTGATGGACATAAAGGGAGTGACCAACAGTAATGGTAAGAGTAGGGGATTTTAACACACCCTTCACATCATTGAATAAACTTTCCAGACAGAAAGTAAGAAAGGAAACAGCAACCTTAACTGACATATTAGGTCAAATGTAATTAATTTATAATTTCAGAGTATTTAGTTCCAAAAAAGCAGAATATACAAATTTTCTTTTTCTTTTCATTTTTTAATTTAATTTATTGGTGTTACATACTTTTCCAATAAAGTATGACCAATAAACACATGAAAAAATAATGCTCAATGTCACTAATCATCAGAGCAAGGCAAATTAAAACCACAGTGAGATAGCCCCTTACCCCTGTCGGAATGACTATCACAAATAGAATATACATTTTCTCAAGTGCATATAAAACAATTATCAAGACAGACCACATGTTAGAACAAATCCAAGTATCAATAACTTCAAGAAAATTAAAATCACATTAATCATCTTCTCTGACCATAATGATACACATGTAGAAATCAAATAAAAGAAAAAATGAAAACCAACACACAGAGCCTAAATAACATGTTAGTAAAAGATGAATGGTTGATAATGAAATGAAAAACGGAATAAAAAGTTACCTTGAGACAAAAGAAAATGAAAACAAAATAACACAAAAATGTACGAGACAGAGTCAATGCAGTGCTAAGAGGGAAATTCATAGCAATACAGGCTGCCATCAAGAAACAACAAAATTATCAAACAATATAACTCTATACCTAAAGAAACTGGAAAAAGGAATTAAAGGCCAAAGTGAGTAGAAGGATATAATAAAGAATAAAGATCTGCCCTGCCCAAGAGGCTCAATTAGTTAGTGTGTCATCTTGCACACCAAAGTTGCAATTTCCATCCTTGGTCAGGGTACATACCTATGTTGTGGGTTCTATCCCTGATCAGCATGCGTACAGAAGACAACAGATTGCTGTCTCTTTTCTCTCACTCTCTCATTCTCTCACTCTCTTGCTCTCTCTTTCTGGCTCATACTTCCTCTCTATCTAAAGTCCTTTGTTGAGAATACATGAAAAAATTAGAGTGGAGATAAACAAAATAGAACCTAAAAAAAATACAAAACATCAGCAAAACCAGGAGCTGTTTTTTGACAGGATAAGCAAGATTGATGTCTTCAACCAGACTCATCAAGAAAAACAGGCAGATGGCCCAAAGAAAATCAGAAGTTGGGGGATAAAAAGTAACTGACACCACAGAAATAAAAAGGAGTGTAAGAAAATACTGGAAACACTAGAAACAATTATGGGCCAACAAATGGAACCAACTGGAAGAAATGGATAAATTCTTACAAACATACCATCTTCCATCCAAACTCAACTGGCTGAGTATTGTTCCACAAAGCAAAAGGCCCCTGGTTCAATTCCCAGTGAGGGCACATGCCTGCGTTACAGTTTGGTCCCCTGTCAGAGTGTGTACGAGAGGCAATTAATGTCTCTCCCTCACATTAATGTTTCTTGATCTCTCTTTCTCCACCTTTCCCTCTCTCTTAAAATAAATAAAATTGTTAAAGAAAAATATATATACCATCTTCTGAGTCTGAAACAAGCAGAATCAGAAAATCTGACCAGACCATTCACAACCAATAAAAACCAAAGCAGCAATTTTAAAATTCCCAACAAACAAAAGTTCTGGGCAAAATAGCTTTAGGTGAATTTTAACAGACTTTTCAAAGAAGAATACCTATCCTTCTCAAATGATAACAAAAAATTCAAAAGCAAGAAAGATTCACAAGCTTATATTACAATGAAAGCATTGTCCTGATTCCAAAGTCAAATAGAGAAATAAAAGCACAGGTCAATTCATCTGATGAATATAGATGCAAATATCTTCAACAAAATATTAGCAAATCGAATAAAAAGATATTACCCTATGATCAAATGGGATTTATGGGATGCATGGTTGGTTCAATATCCACAAATCAATTAACATGATATACTACATAAACAAATGAATAAAAATCATATGATTGTATCAACAGATGCAGAAAAAGCATTTGACTAAACCTAGCACCCATTTTTGAGAAAAAGCTCTCAACAAACTGGGAATAGGAGAAACATACTGCAAAATAATAAAGTCTATATATAAGACAAACCCACAGCTAACACTATACTTTACAAGGAAAATCTAAAAGCATTTCCTGTAAAATCAGGAATAAGACAGAGATGCCCACTGCTTACTTCTACCACTCGTAGTCAACAGAGTCCTAGAAGTCTTAGCCACAACAATCAGATAGGAAAAGGAAATAAAAGGAATCCACTTTGCAAATAAGTAAGAGTGCCATTATTTGGAATTGACACGATACTATTATAGAAAGCCCCAAAGATTCCACCAAAACACTATTTGAATTGATCAATTAATTTGGTAAAGTAGCAGGATACAAAGTATTTAATAAATGGTTGCATTTTTATATACCAATAATGAACTATCAGAAAGAGAAACAGGCAAACAAAAAATAATTCCATTTACTTTCAACAAAAAATAAAATATCTAGGAAAATTATAAGACATTGAAAAAGACATAAATAAATGAATGCATATACCATGCTCATGAAAAGAAAAAAATAACATTGTTAAAATGTTCTTACTACTCAAAGTAATCAATAGATTTATTGTAATTTCTACAAAAATGTTAATGGCATTTCTTACAGAACTAGGAAAATAATTCAAACATTTATATATAACCACAAAAGATTCCTAACAGCCAACTAATCTTAAGAAAGAAGAACAAAGTTGGAGGTATCACACTACCTGACATTAAACCATATTGCAATGCTATAATAATCAAAATAACATAGTATGGGCATAAAAACAAACACACAGAACACTCGAATTCAATAGAGAATCCAAAAATAAACCCATGCCTATATGATCAATTAATACATGACAAAGGAAGCAAGAACCTACAATGGGGTCAAGACAGTCTAATAAATGGTGTTGGGAAAATTGGACAAATATATGCAAAAGAAATGAAAATAGATTACTTTCTTACACCATATACAAGAATAAACAAAATGTATTAAAGAGTAAACATAAGACTTGAAGCTATAAAACTAGTAGAAGAAACCATACAGAGTAAAATCTCTCACATTTCTCTAAGCAAAATTTTTTTCTGATCTATCTCCTTAGTATATGAAACAAAAGGAAAAAGCAATGGGACTATATAAAACTAGAATGGTTTTGCACAGCAAAAGAAAACATCAGCAAGACTGAAAGATAACCTACTAAATGGGAGAAGATAAGAACTATATCTTAGTTTATGAAGACGACAATCAGCAGACACTATTGGAGATATTTAAAGAAGCTATAATCTATTAATAAAAAAAAGTTGTGGTAAATAAAATAATTCCATACTATAGGATTTAAATATTATGTAAGGATTACTTACCTAATAATAAAGACTAAACTAATGTAATTATCATAGACTCAAAATTTAGCACACATACAATATAGGTGTCATTAAAACAGTTATACTACCCTGGCTGGTGTGGCTCAGTGGATTGGCACTGGCCTGCAAACCCAAGGATCACTGGTTCGATTCCCCAGCCAGGGCACATAACCAGGTGGCAAGCCAGGTCTCCAGCTAGGTCCACAGTTGGAGGCAGGTGAAAGGCAACCATACATTGATGCTTCTCACCCTTTCTTTCTCCCTCACTGCCCTTCCCTCAAAAAATATTGAAGAAAATATTTTTTAAAAAACAGAAAAAAAAGTTCTATTTAATTATCCTCAAAGGTGCATAATAATTACAAATAACAATATGATATTACTAAATTATTTCAAAAAACCTTTGCCAAAAAAGTTTCACAATATTATTTATTTTATAAAATTCTGTCTAAGTTACTGAAAATAGTTCTAATGGGACATTTTATACTGAATAAATACAAGTGTTTTATTAGCTAGTGAACTCTAAGGAAGAAATTAAAAGTTTTAAAGAAAGAGAAATAACACATTTCAAAATGAGTCTTGAAGATAAACATGTTCTAGTTGCTATGTTTACTATTGAGCATAAAATAAAGACGAACTAGTAAAGAAAATTTGTGAAAAACATTAAAGTAATCAGATGCCTTTGATTTAAGTAACAACTATTGGCACATAATGCCATATTTTGTTTGGTTATTTATTTAATTGTACTTCAAGTCAGGCCCTATTAATGGCATACCATTTAGTATACTTTATACTCTAGGCAAGTAACAAAGTTCTCTCAGCTGTAAAATATATATATCCTAGAATAACCTTAGGCTACTTTGCAGAACTGCTTCATAAGTTTCAGTTCACAGACCAGTAGCACTATTATCTATCTTTGTGTTCAGTTAATCATTTTAGTTCCTTTCATTATACTTTAATATTTAACCAATCCTAACCAAAATATAGCTGCAGACACTCAACATTCTTGAGCTTATCTATTATAGAATATCATATTTTTCCCTACAAATGTTCACTGCTTTTGTTCCAAATCTAAATGTTCATAAAATATTTTGACAAAGATGTATGACTGGATAGGAATTCAACTTTAAACACATTTCAAGTCTATTTCCAAATGTGAAAGCAAATTATCTTACAAATCACAAAATGTGCTTCTAGACTGCATTTACAGTTATGTATTCCTGAAATAGACACATTAATTCAATAGACTAATATTGTCATATAAGTAAAGCTAAAATAAGCAAATGGTAGATTTTAGAAAGAGTTTAATATGAAATGTTAAGAAGGTATATTATTTGATATTATCACTTTAATTTAATCATTACAGAATTATTGTTTTACCATCTTATTGCACCAGGTGATATTGTAGGCACTGGGGATGCCCTAGTGAAAAAAAGAGAAGAAAATAGTACTACTTTTAAGGAAAGTATTTTATAGTAGGAAAACATATATTTAAAAAATGTTTATTATAACATTATAATATTCTATAGTATACAAAGTTAACATAAACATAAAAAGAAGTAGATAATCCATTTCAGTTAGTGTGTCCAAATGATTCTCTCGAATGGAGAAAATATTTTAATCTTCACGAACAGGAAAAAAGTCACATAAATATCTGGAGGAAGAATTTTTTAATGTAGATGGAAGAGAAGGAGAAAAAGTGCTCAAGGAAAGCTAGTGTGGTTGAATTGGATTAATCTCAGAAAGGTCGGTGGGCCAGTATGTAGGGCCTTGTAACCCACTATAATGTGTTAATATTTAGCACAAATTTCTATGATAAGCAACTTCAGGGAGTTAGGTAAGGAAATTTAGTTATATTTTTAAAAGAACTACTACTCTGCTGTTTGAGTGGAGATTGTCTTTAAGAAGGCAAGATTGCTTGCAGAAACTGTTAGCAGGCTGCTACAATGTTTTAGGCAAGAAGAGGCTGTATTTATGAACACATCAGCAGTTCGTTAAAAGGGTTACATACCATGACCAATTGACCTTTATTCCTGGAACGCAAGGATGGGTCAACATTAAAAAAAAAAAAAAAATCAATGTTATACACCACATTAAAAGAATCAAGGACAAAGACCATATGATCACCCCAATGATGAAACATTTTTAAAATGCAATACTTTTCTATGATAAAATAAATCTCTAAAAACTAAAAAATGAAGGAAGCTACATCAATATAATAAAAGTCATATATTAAAAGTTCACAGGTCATTTCAGTAATTTTAACCTGTTCGTATGTTAGTATGATCATCCTTATTTTTCAACAATTATAGATATATATATAGATAGATAGATAGATAGATATAGTATAGATATAGATATACTATATATAGTATAGATTTCACTGTAGTAATCTAGGGCTTCTATTGGACTCATGGACACGGACAACAATGTGGTGATCACTGAGGGGAGAGGAATATAAGGGAACTAAATGGTAATGGAAAATGGCAATATAGATTAAATGTTAATAAATAAATAAAATGTTGAATGTGCGGGAACATATAATAGGCACCATACCCACTTTTTAAAACTACTGTTTGTGCTATGAAGGGAAATATAATCAGAGGAGGGGAAATCAATTGTGAAAATACTAGAGCATATGAATTTCCACATTAACGAAGTTTTTAAAATCGTAACAGTGACCTACATATGGTGTTAGAAATTCTGCTGACATATAAATTTAGCATCTTAGTCCTTGAAGTAAAATAATTTACAGGAAACAGTAGCTGAGGGAATCCATAATAACTGAAGCAGCTTCGTCACAAAGTAAATAAAAGTGCTTTCAGACCAAGAACACATCATGATGCCTTCCCCATGTTAGTGTCATGGGATCCCCAGGCATTTGGGACCCAACCCTTGTAACTATTGTCCATTCCTCACTCTCCCTCAGAATAAGTGCCTAGCATCCCAAGTCCTGTTTATTTTATGTCTGTAACATTGATCTGCTTGGTTTGTAACATATATTCTCTTTTACTTTCCATTGTCATCGTCCCAGTTCCGATTTTCAGTACATTTCCTGAGATCATTCAAAGAGACACCTAATTGGTTTCTCTGCTTCAGGTCTTTTCTATCTTCATTCCTTTCTACACATTTATTTCAGATTAACCTTTTTTTTTTTTTTTTTTAAAGATTTTATTTTATTATTTTTAGAAAGAGGGGAAGGGAGAGAGGCAGAGGAGAAAGACATCAATGTATGGTTGCATTTTACCTTCCTCCAGCCACAGACCTGACTGGAGACCTGTTTTGCAACCTGGTTATGTGCCCTGGCTAGGGAATTGAACCTGTGACCTTTGGGTTCGCAGGCTGGCACCTTATCCACTGTGCTACCAGCCAGGGCTTTTTTTTTTTTTTAAAGATTTTATTTCATTATTTTTAGGAAGAGGGGAAGGGAGAGAGGCAGAGAGGGAGAGAGACATCAATGTATGATTGTGTTTCACCTGCCTCCAGCCACAGACCTGACTGGAGACCTGGTTTGCAACCTGGTTATGTGCCCTGGCTGGGGAATCGAACCTGCAACCTTTGGGTTCACAGGCTGGCACTGTGCTACCAGCCAGGTAAGATTAACCTTTTTAAAGCACTGCCCACGTCATGTCATTGTCCCACTGAAAAGTCTATCCAAGGTTCCACTTGCTCCTACAATTTGTCACCCAATCTGGAAGATATCTGAGAACGAAAGAGGCATATTAATAATTCACCCTTATGGAACAGGTGTAAACTAGGATTGTTCTGGTTGGGTAGAGGAGTCTGGTCACTCTACTCATTGCCACAAACCACTATTACTCTTCCCAACCTACAATTCTATTAAAAATCTCCACATCTTTTTAAGACAAACTGAATCCTGCCTAATCACCTCAATTTTCACATCAGTCAATTGTGGATTTTTAGCTCTCACTTTTTGTGGAATACAAAGAAAGAGTAAACAAACATAAGGAACAGAGATACTCAAGTAATGTTACTGCCTGTCTTATATAATCCATATTATCAAAAATATAGAATATCTACTGTCAACATACTCTCAACACAGAACACTGGCAATCAGTGCTATATAAGCAGTTTTACTTCTATTGATATGAATTAATTAGAATATTGTTGAAAACTAGAGAAGCCTCTGTAGAACTTTTCATTATTTACTTTTACCTTTTCACTGTGATAAATCAATTAGATCAAGAAAATGGTTATTTTGGATGGATGTAAGTAATCCCATTCTAATTCACTGCAGTATTTGTTGTTGTTCTTACAATTTTGGAACATGCACACATACTATATTTAACAGCGTCATATGTATAAGGCAAAAATGTAAATTTGCATTTAAATTTAGTTATACCATAATTTTTCCTTAATAATATAGAATTTGGCTTTCCTAAAGATTTAATCTTGCAATTAGGTATGATGTTTTATGTCTCTCATCAAACTATTACAGACATGTTAAATTACATCTTGATTAGGAGGAAAAATAAACACTTGTCAACAGGCATGTCTCTGAAAAATATTCTGTAACTTATCCTATAATCATTTCATTATTTCATATTTATTGAATAGTCTCCAATGAAATAACTTTTACCTAATTTGAATTACATTATCAGTATGTTATGAGTTTGGTTTATATTCAGACTTCATTCTCTACAGATTAAAATCAAATTAGTAAGAGTCTGTTTCTAATATTTTAACTTATCAAGTTAAATTAGGTAATAATGGCAATTTTTATCTTGTCCTGTTTCCTAAGACATTTGATGTAAAATAAATTTAATTCCAGTATCTTATTTTTCACTTTTAAATTTTATCTCACTATGTACATATCAGTAGAGCATTAATTCACAAAGATATTACAATTCTATTTTGTAGAACTGTTTTAATATAATGTTACCTTTTATTTCAATTATATTTTATGTTTACATTTAGTAAATTATAAGTACTATTTTTTTTAAAGATTTTATTTCATCATTTTTAGAAAGAGGAGAAGGGAGAGAGGCAGAGAGGGAGAGAGACATCAATGTATGGTTGCCTTTCACCTGCCTCCAGCCACAGACCTGACTGGAGACCTAGTTTGCAACCTGGTATGTGCCCTGGCTGGGGAATCGAACCTGAGACCTTTGGGCTTGCAGACTGGTGCCTTAACCACTGTGCTACCAGCCAGGGCTATAAGTACTATTTTAATTTAGTAGAGTTTACCATTATTTGTCTCATAATGGGTATTTTCCTTAAATAGTCACACAAAATTATAAATAGGTATATTTTATATGTATTACTTAAGCTGTGACAACCTTTAGCACCTACTCAAAAATGTGCTTTTCTTCACTAAAGAGAAGTATATTCTGTTATAATTTCTCATAAAATTGGTTCTACCATACAGAGATTTCTTAATATTACTATTTGAGTATGATGTTTTAAAATATTGCTTAACAGTGTACGGTTGATCCATGTGTAGAAACCAAATTTCATTCAGATTGCTTTTCTTTTGTTTTTCACTCAAATCCATTTTAGTCTGTGACCTCTCTTTGCTGCCTTCACTACAGACCCAATGATCTTTCAAATATCCTATGATGCTCAACCACAAAATTTTCTTCATAAGTAACTTTGGAACGAATCTTTTGTTGTTTTCCACAAAGCCTACAAACTGATAAGAATCAATACAGCATTGTGAAGGAAATTGGTCTAACCAGGCACCTCACTTTGCTTTCTTAGTCAAAGAACATCAAAAAACTCTTAGAATTCTGTAAATAATATTTGACTTGTCAGTCACCTTCTAAATTACAGTAACAATTTCTAATAAAGCATTTTCTAGAAATATTTTATGAGAAGCATCTAGAATATACCCCCCAGAAAGAAAGTGGCACAAAGTTTGAATTGCTAAAAGAGATGTGTGGATATTTTAAATCACTCATCACTTTGCTCAATGGCCAAAGTTGGCTCTATCTTCTTTTTCTCCAATAAGGTTTCTGTGTACCTGTAACAATTTATCAAGTAATACACACCTTATTTATTTTTTAAAGATTTTATTATTTTTAGAGAGAGGGGAAGGGAAAGAAGCAGAGAGAGAGACATTCATGTATGATTGTCTTTCACCTGCCTCCAGCTTCTGACCTGGAGACCTGGCTTGCAACCTGGTTATGTGCCCTGTCTGGGGAATCGAACCAGTGACCTTTGGGTTCACAGGCCAGTGCCTTATCCACTGTGCCATCAGCCAAAGCCAAAGCAATAAATGTGCCTTTTTTGCTGTGCCTTTTGTGCTATATTATCTAATATTAAATATTATGTCAGGCTTTAATTTTTTCTACAAACCAGATTGTAACACTCTAAGAATGTGAGAAAAATATTAATATTGTCACCCTCTTGAAAACAATCATTTATTAAAAGTATATGATGTATAACAAGTTTAATGCAATCATTTTTAAGTTATACATACTAAATTATAATATTTTAGCTATTTTCCCCTTTATTAATCCATGAATATCTATATGAACATTTTACATGAACAGAAATCAGCAGATTAGTCATAATCAGTATGTCTCCTCCTGCTTGTCCTTGTTTGTGACTAGAAAGAAAAATTATTTCTTTTTCTCCAGAATATTACATTAACATTTTTCAAGATTCACTCCATTTAATAAATTTCAATTATATTTAATTTTTTGTGTTATGTGGTTTATGTTCTGTGAATAATTTTTTTTTTAATTGGGCTAAGTTATGTCCCTACTTTTGCGAAGGTGCTACTTTTTGTAAAAAAAAACAAAAGACAAAACATGAAATAATTTGTTTTATTTTTATTTGAGTCCTTCTGAGTCCTAAATAACCAAAAGCCACAGTGTTAGTTATAAATGCTGATTACCTCCCACCAAGTGAATGTGAAAGCTAACAGGAAAACTGGGATGTGGTAGATGGAGGATACGCAGAACAACATGAGACACAGGACATTTTCTACCACCTCAAAAACTTTCCTCAGGCCCGTTCTTGTAGTTTACACCAATGGGATCATGAAATACTTAACATTTTTATCTGGTTTCTTTTCCTCTTCACTTTTCCTCAGTGTTTCTGAGATAAGCCTATTGACTAGGTAGTATTATATTAATTAGATCCTATTTGTTTTTAATTTTACTGATCATGGCTTTTTTATTGTTTTCTTTCTGAGGTTTGTCATGAAGAAAGCTGATGATAAAGGCTTGTTTGAGTCTTTTTGTTGACAGGTTTTGTTTTGTTTTGGTTGAACGCTGTATTCATTCTCTGAGTCTGTTGTAACAAAATACCATATATGTGCCAAGTGGCTTAAAACAATAGAAATTTATGGTCTCAGTTCTGGAGGCTAGAAGTCCAAAGTCAAAGTGTCATTGGCAGTAACATGCTTTCTCTGAAAACTGCAGAGGACTCCTTGCTGACCTCTTCCAAGCTATTTTTGCAATAGTTTGGCATACAGTTACACAACTCCAATCTCTGCCTTTATCATTTCAGACCACATGCTTTGAAATCAGGAACCAACTGCATAAAGGAAGTAATAAAACCAACAAATATGTGGAAATTAAACAACATACTACTAAAAAATGACTGAATCTAAGAATAAAAGGTGAGATCCTTTTCATCCCAACCACTTTTATTATTTTCATTTTTCATTTGACAAAGTTTATTTAGTCCATTTAGCTGCATAAGCAGAATCTCCTAAAGAGGGGCATGGCTGCCATTCCCACACCTGGCTCTTTCTTCAATAATTTATGTTCGATTTCAGTTTCACTTCCAACATTATCACATTTCATTTTCACTGCACTTTCATCTTAGGTGGCCTTGTGTACTAGGTGTGCACTGTGGAACCCACTGGTGCAGTCTCCTTGATTACCTGAGCCCTTGCATCAGGAATATCCCTTGCGTGGGTCCCCCTGCTGTATGGGGGTCTTGACTGGTAATGACCCATTCATCCATGGGATTGACCCTCAGGCTGACTGACCATGAAGCTCAACTTGACAGTGGCATGCAAAGTGCTGCACAGGTGCTGACCAACCACTTGGGATGAATTTACCTCAACAGTGTCTGATGCCTGCCAAGATCTCCCTTTGGATATGCTGCTTGTCAAGTGTATTTATTGATCCTGCCTTGATGTTGTCTAACCGTGGCCACTGGGTATGTTGATTGTAGACCTCTTGGAAGGTCGGTGGTGCAGATCAATGTTGGATGCTCTCTGTACCTGGCCTTCAGCAACCTGTTTGGAGTGAAAAGTACTCCACAGTTTGTGGCGGTCTCTACCAGGCTTGGGTGCATGCAGGAAGGGCTGAACAGCACCCCAAGGCCAGCTTCTGTCAGCACCTTTCACCAACTTTTACCAGAGACAGGTCAGCAAAAGTCTTCAGACACCCCAAGATCTGCCTCGGCCACCCTCCACCTGCCTGTCACTCCCAGTCACTGAAAGAGCCTCTGGAGGATGTGGCCAGTGAATCCCCCATGAGAGGAAGGTGTTGGTCAAGTTTCAGAGAAGGTCATCCGATTTTTCAACATTTTTTCAACATTTTCTAGTTAATCAGTCGCGGGGCAGTTATAATTGTAGTCTTATCTAAAAATGCTGGTCATTTTTGGTTTTATTATTTTAATACATATGCTTTTTAGTAATATTTGATATTAATCATAGTATTCTTACACATCAAAAAAGTCAGATAATAAAATATATATTAATCATATTCTAAGTTTGAAATCACTATTTTGAGCTCTAAAGGCATACAAATAACTATTGTTATTGCACCAAGATTCTACAGTTACCTTGTTTATTAAATTCAATTTAAACATCATTAAAAATGATGCCTTTATTTTATCTCACACATGTTTCTGTTCAATTTTTAGTTAGCATTTTCCTTACCTGAATAACTGTGTCAGGTACAAAATTACTGCTACCTCTTCAAATCCACAAATCATGGAGTAAATAATAAATACATATAATGATCTGTGACCAATTATGTCATTTTTCTCTAACTGGGATTGGTCTCTGTACATTGTCCTCAGTTCACACACAGTCAGCAAAGCATACAGATGCTCCCGGTGATCAACCCATGTGACATTTTCCTAACATGGATGATGAAACAGGAAATGGGCCAACTAAGATGAAATTGAATCAAAAATTGAGAAGTGATATTGTGGGAAATTAATTTTATTCCTAGGTCAGAGCTTGACCGCTAGTTAACTGGCTGTACAAAACATGTTTCTAATAGATAATGTTTCTAATAAATATTCTCAAAATATGGAAAAATAATACATTTTGGGTACTTAACCTGATAAAGATTCAATAGTCAAAAAATAAAAAGGAGAATCTATTAGGTAAAGTGCCTTCTAAATCACACAGAATTTAGTCCAAGTATTCCATATTAATATGTGGATGTGATTGGACCTGGATAACACTAAATAAGCTAGTTTGGCAACTAATTATAAATGATAATAATAAGAGACGATGCTATATATTACTGCATTGACCAAATCATGTTTTTGTCTTGAATAAGGGTGTATTTAAAGAGAGTTTACTATTCTGAAGCTAATAACATTTCCCTGTGTTTTAAATTTGAAGTTAAATTTAAGGTAAATTAAATTATGCTTGATCTTTCAAGTCTATATCAGAATACAATTAAAACAGACATAAAATGTAGATATATTTTTCAAGTACAAATTTATAGTGACTTGATTGGTAAATTAGTAAACTTGATAAAGGAGCAATATCATGTTGTTAAAAGAGTAGTTTTACATTGTCAGGATTTAGTTTTATTTTTTTAATTCTAGTTTGACATTTTGTACTTGTATTGTCCTAGGAAAGATGTGTAAGTTCTGTAACCAGATTTTGATGAGGGTGCCTTTCAACTATTACATTCTCTGCTGTAATAAAGTCAATCAATGTGTAAGTTTTACTGAGTATTTGCTAGATGTAGGAAAAAAGATGTATTTTAGTGAGAAAGAATAAAAATGTATTTTCAAAGCATATTCCAGTGTGGAGCAGAGAACTTTTGTCAGCTCAAATGGGTAAGTGCTAATCATTTGTGTATACATACTTTAATTGTTGAAGTGTTTAAACTTTCTTTGCTGGAATTCATTATTTTCCTTTTTTTTTTTAACTATCATCAAAATTACACACGCATCATGAAATGCTGTAGAGACTGAATTAAATGGCATAGTATCTGTACTTTAAAAGGGTGATCTATCAGATTAGGCTAACTAGATGTCTATCTGTCTGGGTGTAAAACAGTATATGATTTAACATAAGTTTGGTTCCTAAAAATGTCTACCAAGTTTTCCAGTTTCATCAGTGTAGGTAAATAATCAAAAGAAAATTCTGCAAAAGCTTATTTATAAACTACCAAATACTACTGTCATTTTTCAAAGAGGCTTCTGCATCCTTTTTTTCTATACTACCTCCTCTGTCACTACTCCAATTTACAACTTCATTACCTCTCATTTGCATTACTGCAGTAGATGAGAAACACTGAACTCCTTCTGTTATTGTTAGCCTCTAGCTGAACTGCACATCACAACAGTTTCTGATACATCATGTCTACATATCATGCAAAAATTATGGTGGCTGTGCCTAGAATCTTAATTTTTCTGTTATGCATAAATTGCATCACCCATCTTCCTATGTAATTTCTTATGCTCTATCTTCCAGTTAATTAAGTCTCTCTTTCTCTGTGTCTAATCTACTAGGTTTTTAATTTCAAGCACTTATTTTTGTTTCTATTAAGGTTTAATATAGTTTTATGTGGCTACTTTTCAAAAGTGTCTCATCATTTCAGATACCCATTCCTTCCTTAATTACACTTTGAGTATCACCTTTTATGTATTTAAACATAACAAATATACTTTAAAATATTTTAAAGCAGTTTTAGGTTCACCACAAAATTGAGTAGAAGTACAGCAATTCCCATACCTCCACAGATGTAGTTTCTCTCATTACTGACATCCTTTCACCAGAGTGGTATATGTTTGTTTCAATTCATGAATCTGCATCGACACATTATTATCACCCAGAGTCCATTGTTTACTTTAGTGTTTACTTTTTGTGTTGTGTATATTATAGGTCTGAACAAATGTACAATGGCATGTATTCACACCTATAATTTCATGTTTATCCCTGTCTTCTCTGCAAACATTGGCAATCCTGATCTTTTCATTTCTCCTTAGTTTTGCTTTTTCCTGAATGTCATATAGTTGGAATCACAGAGAACATAGCTGTTTCAGACTGGTTTATTTTGCTTAGTAATATCCATTTAAGCGCAGACCAGCATGACTCAGTGGATTGAGCAACATCCTGCAGAACAGAAGGTCACCCGTTCGAGTCCTGGTCAGGACACAAACCTATGTTGTGGGTTCGATTTCCAGTTGGAATTTGTGCAAGAGGTAATTGGTGGATGTTTCACACCTTGATGCCTCTCTTTATTCTCCCTCCCTTCCCCTCTCTCTCCAGAAACAAACAAATAAAACCTCTAAAAGAATGTAACTGTAAACTTTTCCCATGTTTAATCATGGTTTGATAGCTCATTATTTCTATATGTATAATCACTGATTTTCACTCACTGTGATTTGTTTCCAACATTACTTGCTATTTTTTTATTTTCTTGGACTTTTTTATTATCCGTAGCAATTCCTTCAGGCCAACATTTAAAAAATATTTAGTTGCACCATAATCCTTGGACATGATCTACCTAAAACTACTCCTAATTTGTTCTGCTTTGGTATTTTTCTGTTAGTACATAAAGTGCCATAAGATTTTAAAAAATTATTATTACTTTTTTTCTGTATTGCTGTGCTTTTATTTTGTTTTGTTTATGTTTGCTGGTTTTCTGCACATTCCAAACAAAGCAGAGGCAGGCAAACATCACCATGATCCCCTTTTGCACTGTAAAAAATGATCTATTCTCCCACTTAAGGTATAAATCTTTATGATGTAATACCCGATCCTTCCCCTGTTCTGGCAGTTTACCCAGGGTATTTCATGTCTTTTAAATAGGAGCTCATTAAAGACATGGCTCTCAGCCACCTGTAGACGGCAAATAAGACCATGTAAATGGAAATTTCTTTCCTGGAACCAATTATTAAGTAGGAGCTCATTAAAGACATGGCTCTCAGCCACCTAGAGACAGCAAATCAGGCCATGTAAATGGCAATTTCCTTCCTTGAACCAATTATTATGTAAGTAGAACCAATTATTCTAAATTATCTCAAGTCTGGAGTTGCACAAAAATTACGGTAACCTTAAAAAGAAGCTGAAAGTGATATCTAGTATAACTAAATCTGTGTTTATTATTTTTAAGGCATTGTGGAGAGGCAGAAGAAAAATTACAACAGGTAAATGTAACACCAATTCTTTAAAATGACATGAGGAGAATGAGCACTGATATAAATGTCAGGGTTTCAAAATTGAGTTAAAAGTTTAGATACACTTATTGAGTTAAAAGTTTAGATACACTTGTGAGGGAGTTTAGAAATTTGATGAATTGGCAAAGTAAATGAAATGTTGAGTGATTAACAGAGTCTGGAGAAATATTAGAAATGTATTTTAATTGGGTATATCTACATGATTACAAGTATTTGCTAGTTGAGAAAAATAGATACGCAGTTTATATGCACTTGAGATTATGCTACAAATGTAGATTTAGGTGTTTAGTGTTAAAAATTTTTATGAACACAAAGTTTGAATAAACAGACCAAATTAGCTGCTATTCAGAGGATTACTTTTTAAGATGAATGCAAAAACATCTTTCGAAAAGTGTTAGCTGATTCTTCAAAGAAACAGAGTAATACCCTGGTGCTAATGATTAACTTCTTTTAGCTTTGACATTGAAAAAGAAATACACAAGTTAATAATAATAATTAGATCATTAAATATCCATTAAAAAAATGGGTAGAAAAGCTAAACAGAAAGTCATCAAGGAAAAAGTGAACTTGAGGAGCACTTATAAATTACCTAGACTTAAAAGAAATCTACAGAAGGTCCAACCTAGAAATATCAGAAAACAAATTCTTCCCAAATTCACTGGAATATTTTCAAGGATAGACCAAATTATTAGGCCTTAGGAAAGTCACACTAAATTGAAAGTATGCCAATCATAAAAAGTATGACTATTTTACAGAAATTCAAAGAGAAGCTGATCCTAAAATTTATATAGAAATACAAGGTGACCAGTATATCCAAAAACAAACTTTTGTTTCCTTGTTTTTTGAGGTTCTTTTCTGTTTTATTTAAGGCTATTTACACTATGATTTTGTTACTGCTAGTGAGTGATTTGCTCATATTGATTTTTCAGAGATGGTATTTTATTTCAAAGTTTTATTCATGTCTTTATGTTCTCGGGGTTCTGTAACATAATCCTGAAGCCCAGGAGTCTTTTATGAATCTCTTTTTGTCTTTTTCTTTGTCTGACATAATGTGATTTATGTTTATTAGTAATTTGCATGTGTACATGTATTCTGTGTACAGGCTACAAATTTTGGCATTAGTTCAAATTTATAGATAAAAAATGGTTGTTTACTTAGAAAATAGATATTTATTCATCCTAAAAAAATAAAATTGGTAATACAAATACATATAAACAATCATTTAGGCTTTTGTGATTCAAATTATTTTATTTTAGGTTATTTTTAAAATGTAATCTATAGCCCTGGCTGGTGGCCCAGTGGATAGGTGCCAGCCTGCGAACTCAAAGTTCAAGGTTCCATTCCCAGTCAGAGCACATAACCAGGTTGTAAGCCAGGTCTCCAGCCAGATCTGTAGCTGGAGGCAGGTGAAAGGCAACCATGCATTGATGTTTCCCTCCCTTTCTTCCTCCCTCTCTGCCCTTCTTTCTAAAAATAATTAATAAAATCTTTTAAAAATGTAACATATTGTGATATATTGATGCAATGCCTTAATGAGGACAGTTTCTTAAATTCAAAACAGAAAACTTAAATTTTGGCACCTACTCTATGGTTAACATGTAACATAGTAAATACCCACGTAATGAGATATCCTATAGAAAGCTTAAAATTTCCATGTACATCTATGATTACCAAATTTTAGTCTTCATTATGCACTTCATGTGATGAACACAAGTATTTACCTTTAGCTAGTAGAAATGTCCCTCAAGACTCTGGTCCTATAGGAAACTCAAATGATTATATATCCACAAGCAGCAATCACTTATGCCCACCTGTGTCAATTTTTCCTATGCTAAACATATCATGTGTTTATTATTCACCAATGGAATATTATTTACATGTTGGTGCAATATTCTCATCTCAGTTTTTTCTAGGTCATCACTACACTTGAAAATAAAGGTGCATTTAGAAATTTTTTAAGAAATCAAGAGTTTGTACATTCAGGCCCACAGGTGCACACACACGCACAATCCTAAACCCAGAGGCTCCAGAGCGTCTTTATATCACCTTGTATAGACTTACATTAAGAGCTCTGAAACAGCCTAAGTGCCCATCAGTAGATGATTGGATCAAAAAACTTTGGTACATTTACACAATGGAATTCTATATAGCAGAAAGAAAGAAGGAACTTGTACCCTTTGCAACAACATGGATGGAACTGGAGAGTATTATGCTTAGTGAAATAAGCCAGTCAGTGAAGGACAAATATCATATGATCTCACCCATTATGGGACAATAATGA
>PVIW01002209.1:0-233173 GCA_004026585.1 Noctilio leporinus
ACCTGACATCTTGAAATGAATGGTTTTGACTTTTCCTCGAAGCTTGCTTGTTTTGTAGTTTTTCTGAGTGGCAACTCCATTTTCCCCATTGTTAGCACTTGGTTTTCTTCTTCTTCTCCTGTTATATATTTCCACATTTGTCAAATCTACTGTCATTGTCTTAAAATAGGTCCCAGATCTGACCATGCCTCACCACATTGGCATTTATTGAACATATTGATTGCTTCCTAACTGGTCTTCCTGTCCTTGCCTCTATACAACCTACTAGCTTGAGTAGTCCTTTTCAATCCTAGTCAGCTTCATCAGACTCTTCTGTTTGAAACCTTCCAGTAGTCTGTAACCTCACTTTCAGTACTCACAACAGCCCACCTGCCTAGTCCTATGAAGTTTCTCTCCTCTCTGTCTTCTATTGAGCTTCTACCATATTGTCTCCTTGCTGCCTAAGAGAGACACACTCCAGGCTCAGGGATTTTCTCTGTGTGGTTCCCTCCTTTCTCAGGCATTGATAGGGTTCACTCGCTCTCCTTTTTCGGTCTTTGTTTAAATGTTTTCTTCTGAGGGCTGCATTGAGACTACCTAAAATTGAACCTTTCCCTCACCACAGAATAGCCCATTCTTCTTACTATCTTTTTCTCTACAACACTTATTGCTTTCTCACATACCATTTACTTGTGGGGTGCATTATTAACTCTTTCATACATGAGGATTTAAGCTTTATGTAACTTCAAAAAAATTTTCTTTTTATTTTGTTATGCTTTCTAGAGTTAGATCTAAGTTTTCTGTTCTGGACCTCATACGATATGGGAATATCTCTTAAAAACATAAAATCTGGTATGAAAACTGATAATTAATTAGAAGGAGAAGAAATATTGCAACTAAATTAGATTTTCCAAATGCTTACAAAGTTCTGGCTGGTGGCACAGTGGATAGGCACCAGCCTGCAAACTCAGGGGTTGCTGGTTCGATTCCCCAGCCAGAGCACATAACCAGGTTGCAAACCAGGTCTCCAGCCAGGTCCATAGCTGGAGGCAGGTGAAAGGCAACCACACATTGATGTATATCTCCCTCTCTGCCTCTCTCCCTACCCATCTCTCTGGAAATAATAAATCAAATCTTAAAGAAATAGCTTACAAATGCAAACACCACAAAATAAACATTTAATTGCCCAAACTGTTCTGTTGCATGTTCTTTATTATCAGTATTAAATAACAAATTTTAATATAATTCCAATAGAAAAAAATAAAAAAGAAAACCTCTAGCACAATTTAAATTTGTTTTATATTTTCATAGTTTAAAAGGTTACTTTTTTAGTTTATTGATTTTTTTGAGGTGGGAGTGACAGAGAAAGATATATCAATTTGTTGTTTTGCTTATTTATACATTAATTCATTGTTTCTAGTATGTGATCTGACCCAAGATCAAACCCATGACTGTGGTGGAACTACCAGCCAGTGCTAATAAAGTTACCTTTTGCTGTCATTTGCCCTGTCCACTTGCAGATACCCCTTGTATATTTGGTGTGACCAGTGGAAATTGGCTATTAATACCATGAATATATTTGATGATTCCTTTGTTAGAGAGAATCTGTAAGCAAATGCTAATCATTATAGTGAGAACAACGTTAATGAACCATGTGATATGTTTTTAGATGTTTTAAAATGGTGCAATATAGCAAAGTTGCTTTCATTTTCTTTCTCTAAAAATTATTTTTTGGCATTTGAGCTTGTATTCTTTCTGAAGTCCTATATGTCCTTTTAGTAGTCAATGCTCTGGCAAGTAACACTTTTACTATCAAGTTGTATGAAGTGCAGATGTACATATAAGGAATTTTCCTGAAGATTGTTTCTTTGAAGAACTTATGAAGTATCAGTTTAGTACTTTTCATCTTAATGTCCAGTATTTAATCTTTACTTTCTGCTTTCTAAACTCATGACTTAATAGTCAGGAATGTTTTAATGTCTTTGTAAACTTTGTTATATATATATATATATATGTGTGTGTGTGTGTGTGTGTGTGTGTGTGTGTGTGTGTATATATATATATATATATATATATATATATCATATACAGTGGTACCTCAGCACTGGCTATTAATTTGTTCTGAAACTTGTGATGAGAGCTGAAACCAATGACTGCCAAACGGTGAAGCATTTTCTCTTGTGGGATGGTGTCATGACTCATACAAGTTCCAAGCAAGAGCTGAGAGCTAAAATGAGTTCTATATACATTTCATTTATATGGAAGTTTCCTGTTTTGGAAGTATTTTTTACATGCTAGCCTCTGGCTCTGCCCATTTCTATTCTTACATTTTCTTCCTCTATGTTCATATTTCCAGTGTGGAGAGGCTACAGACATTTTCAAGTCATGAGCTAAGAGTGGATTACATGAGTATTCCCAGAAGAAATAGCCACATTTAGATGGCTGACAAAAATGTAACTGTACTTGGAAGTGACTAAATACTACCAAAATATATCCTGCTAAACACAAAGTAAATGTATCCCCAACTAAGATTTCCACAGAGGAACTGCAAAATTACCTATGGCTACTCCACCACCACCCTATGGGAGGGCCAGTGTTATGGAAGGAGAAAATCAAAGTGATATGAAACTGAGCCAATGGCTGCCAAAATATTTTAGTTCTATATATTTTACAATGGCCTTGGGAGGGGCCTATGCAAATGAGGGGCACAGAGGCACAAGTTTCATTAACTTTACTGTGAGTCTGCCTCTGCCCCAGGGCTTAGAACCATGCTGGACACATAGTAGAAACTCAGTGAGGACCCATTAAATAAAATGTTCAACACATAAATTTTTCCATATTGTAGGATTGCCTAATAAAATCCGGTATCAGTTACGTTTGAATTTAAGACGATGAATAATTTTTAGTGTAAGTATATCTATTCAATATTTGGGGTATAATTACACTAAAACTTTTTCCTTTACTAGAAATTCTCACTTACCTAGACAACATTGATTTTTTATTTGCTACATCTGACAATACTACTATTTGGTGTTAAGAGTGATCTGCCTAGCATCCAGGTAAGATAAAAGTTTACTGGTAGCTTCTACTTTTGATTTTAAAGTCACTTTATTTTGTACATTTAACTACCTACACTAAATGGAATTCATTTTGATAATTAATAGAAAGCATGCTTTTTTAAAACATCATTAATACTTCACCTAAATGGTTTCTTATTACCTGTATGACTTTCTGGACAGGGGTACCTCACCTGGTGTCAGGGGAGGACTTCGGGAGGGGTAGTGAGGGTTGTCTGTTCTGGGTGCTCTAGGTGAGTCATCTGGGGCATCTGTAAGCAGTAACACCAGTGAGTGAAAGGCAGCCATCTTTTTATTATTACCACATGCATTGTGCACATTGTCAGTAGCGACATATTTTCTTGCTGGGTCACATCCAGCCTCTTGGTGTGCCACTGTTTTGAGTTCTTATCTCCCAACTTAGGACTCTTATTATTGAGTGCAGAGTGATCTTTCTGGAAATGCTTGTGAATTCCAAGTCTCACTGAGTGCTTGATCTATAGCAGCACCTTATTAGATTTCTCTTTTTCTTTTTTTATGCACAATTTCTCTGAAATGTTCTTTTATTTTCTTCAAGCTCCTTCATTGAATATGACCAACCCTAGCCCACTGCCAGGGCTCATCTGTTCTCTTCTCCTTTACTTTTATTATCTTTAACAGTAATGCACCTTGCTTTACAACTTCATGTTTACTCCCCATCCCCACATCTGTATCAAAGCTCTGCCCTTCAGAAGTATTTTTCTTTTGTTATTAATAGATGGCCTACTTATCAGCAACAGCTTTTACCTCAGAATCACCCATTATAGATAGCTGCTGAGTGTCATGTCTATAATATATTGGTAAAATAAGGCCAAATTTTCATTGTATGCCAGGCACACTTCTAAGTATTTTACAGATGAACAAGAAATACTCTTAACTAAACTCTACTGTATAGGTGTGTGTTATTATCTGATATGTCACAGCTATTTTTTTAACTACCTTCCAATTTGCTACTTTACGACATAGTTACTCAAACTATGAAGAGAAGTATTTTGTTTATTTAGTTAGAAGCTAATGTTTTGTACATTTTTTGTGTGAGGAAGTCATGTAGCTTGCCCTAATTTTTCTTTTTTGGTCAGCTTTAATATAGTCATGCCAGAATTCCAAACTGAAAACATTTTCTTCCAGTTCAAGTATGCATTGAAGAAACCACAGGTATTCAATGATTGATGTTGCCTTAAGATATTTGTGCACAAACCTTCTTTTCTCAGTATAAACACAGAAACAAAATTAATATAACAATTCACTTTAACCTTTTATTACCCCAGTTGTTTGACTATGGGCCATGTCTCACAGTAGCTGAATGATGAAATGAGTTTGAACCTCTAGTCATTTCAGAGTCTGTGCTGGCAGCCTGGCATTTTATATCTGTTATCTGATGTCAATCTCAAAAAACTCTATGCAGTAACTTTTATTATCCCTATTTTACAAGTGAAGAAATTGTAGGTTAGAGAGACAAAGTCAGGTGTCCAGATTCAGGTAGTTGGTCAGTGGTAGAGTTGGAATGTGAATGCAGATGTGCTGCTGTAAAGCCATGCCCTTCTCATGGGCATCTTCCTATAACTTTTGTGTCCCGTAGTATCCTGGCTAAAATTCTGAAAATGGATGAAACATCCATTTTGTTTGCTGTAAATCATTACTGTCAGACTTATTAAATAAAAATGTATAGAATTAAAAACATATTACAGAAAAGTTGTTAACACAGAGAAAAACATACACCAAGGAGAGTAAAATTAATGAGGTGGAGACTATAGACTACCCCTTCTGCCTGCTGTTTGACAGAAGTTTTCTTTTTTCAATCAATTGTTTCTGCATCTGTTAGGCATAATCTTGGAATTTTTTTTTGTGTTTATAGGAATGCTTGTAAAATTGCTTTGGATGAAAATGCAGGCAGCCAGTACTTGAAAACATCTCTGGGATTTTTTTTTCATATACCATTTAGATAGGAGAAGAGCTGAAGAGATCAAAGATAAAAGTAAAAGTGTGAATGACACAGGCAAGAACTGTTTTTCAAAAAGGGCTTAAGACTGAGGCAAAAAAGTGGGGGTGGTCTGTAGGTTTATGCTTTTCCCCATTTTTGCTACAATCATTGTCTCAGGAATGAATTCATATTCTCCATCATTTTCAGTTACCTTTATAGTCTTTCTTACAAGAATGAGGAATGAAAATTTTAATGCCTCAAATATTCTATGAATTACTGTAGATGGCTAGGCTGCACTACTTTGATCTTTCCTATATTCTGTTGTTTGATTGGATCGTGATGTGAATAGAAAGCAGTACAAAACAAATCAGTTTCTGAGAATGACTTTAACAAGAAAAGGAGAAAAGGTACCTCAGCCCACTTCAGAGTATTACACATGTGGCAGTAACAGTCCAGATAACAGCTCCTGTGTCTAACTCACAATGATCATAGCCTTTTTGGTTGAAACATATTCTGACCTGAGAATTCATTACTAAAAATAACAATCAAGCTTTGCAACAAATAACAATTTAATAATATCATTTAGATTTATGTTTTTGCTTCCCATGTTCCTAGCATAATGCCTTGCACATTGCAGGTTACAGTACATATGGAATGAACAAATGAGTGAATGACTGAATTCAGCTGTAATATCCTAAGATAAATGGGTCTACAGAGATAAATTTTTTTACTCAAATGCATGTTTCTCTAATGGAAAATAGTTGATATTCAATGAATAAATAGAGGAATCATGTTATTATAATGTGAAGATTGTGTTGGTTCATAAGCAATTTTTCAGAGCATTTTAATGATTTGTATCACTAAGTAATATCAGCTGATCTCCCAAGTACAGCAGCACAGCAGAACCCTACCCCAGGCAGAAGCATAACATCACAACATGGAACCCCTCCCCTCTAGCCACCCCGCACCCCCAACCCCAGCCCCAGCATTTCCTCTTTGCTTAGTGTGGTCACATGCCCTCTCTGGAAACACATACTGCATCATCTTTCTGATGCAGGTACATTTTGCCTTCTTGTTTGCAAACAAAAAGCATCAACTATTCTGCACAACCCCTTCAACCAAGCATTACCTTTGTTTAGAGAAAATGTCTTATATCTACTGCAATATTATTTAAATTAGGAATTCGAAATGTCTTTTCCATGAGTTAGAATTTAATTAGGATTATTTTGGTTTTCTTAGTGCCCTGGTTACAAGCTTGCACAGGCTTGAGAGTCGGCCTATGACTTTATTCTCCCCACCCTCAAATATTTATTATTAGTGTGTAATTTGCAGAACATGAGTTTTTTTCCCTTCAGGAATTCATACATTTTATTATAATGAAAAAAAAATCTATATTGGTTAAACAAAGACATGATAGAGGTAAAGAGTTAACCTCTGTAGAGATAGGAAAATGATTTGGTAAATCTCAAATTATTTTGGCAAGAAAAATCTTTCAGTGTCAAAGCTGTAGAGGGTTTTGGAGATCAGATACTCCTACTCATTCCTTGTGAAGATAAGAGGACATTACCAGAAGGTGTAAGTAAATTGCCAAAAATCTTATACTTGGTATTGACAGATTGAAATCAGCTCCCATGTGTTGGGACACCTGTCTCAGCACTTTCTACACTTACAGAAACTGAGTTCATCTTGATGCTATCCACATCTTCTGAATGAGCCTTGCATCATGTTAATGCTTTAGTTTCCTCATGGCTAAAGCAAAGATTTCTTTCCTTGTCATTAGCTCATGTTACAGATAAATAATGATGCCTCTCAGTTTGCCAGGGCAGTTGCAATTTGTACCTGTTTTCTTGGTTGCTAAGTATTAATAGTCCCTATTTTTATAAGTGACCTGGTTTGGAAGATGTATTATATGGCTACTTCAGTTATGAGGCACTATCAGGAATGCAGTAGTCATTTTTGCCTCCCTCTTTTCCCTGTATGTTTAAATTGCACTCATTCTTCAACACCTAATTTTAATCCAGGTTGTTATGTGAAGTCTTTCCAGAACTGCATTGCAAGGAGTTACCCTCTGTCTTGGACCTTCTTAGTATTCCATTGTAAGTTTCTAATGCTGCGTCATCTTGGAAATTCGGGTTCCATAGTTTTTTTTTCAGTGTTTCTTGAAAAGGGCACTGCTAGCATTTTGGGTGGTGGTCCTCTTTGGTGTGCAGAATCATCCCTAATGCGGAAGGACACTCAGCAGTCCTGAAAGCCAATATGGCTCCTCAGAAATGTGGCATTTCAGTCTGTCTCAACCCATTTTTTTTTTAACCTAACCTGACCTTCTGTAAGGGATGGAACTCTCATTTCCCAACCCCACGTGTAAACCAATTAAGATTGATGGCTCAGATGAAGACCCAGGTTTGATTTATTTTTGCATCCCCTCTCTACCCCATAACACATGTGTGCATGTGTATGCACATGCACGTACACACACACACACACACACACACCATATGTGTCGTGAATTTGATGACTCCTTTTAGGATGATCTAAAAGGGTTTTTATAGGCATCCAATAAAATTTATTATTACTGTCTTAAACTAAAAGAAACCAAGGGAAAATGGAAATGCTGAGGTTGAGCTGAGAAGATGCCTAAAACTCTTCAGCAAAACTTAGCTCTGTCTCTACTCTTACATCTTCAACAGTGTAAATGCAAAGCTGAGCTCAGACTGAGGCCCTGGAAGATGATGAGACAGTAGTCAGCACCTCCACGCTGTTCATTGGAGGTGACAGATTAGAAATAGAGGTTCTCATGCTGAGCAGAATGAACAGCATCATTATTTTACTACTATCTTCTTTACTTTTTATAACAGTTATAATATCTAACATGCTTTTAATACTTTTATGTGTGCCTGAGACATTTCTAGGTTCTTGAAATAAATTATATAATTGAATACTTACAAGAGAACAATAAAATATACATTATAGGTATAATTAATCTTCTAGTTTATATCTGGGGAAACTGAGGCACAGAGAGGGTAAATAACCTGCCCAAGTTCAAGGAACAAGTGGTGGAGTCAGGATTTGAATCCTGGCACTCTAACTTCAGAGCCAGCACCCTCAGTCCCCCCACAATTCTCTCTGTGTCCCCAAGTCTCCTTCATCCTAAGGCATAGTCTGTCTGCAACGTTACTGATTCTGAAAACCTCCCATGATCCTCTAGCATTTATGTGATAGCATAGTCTTGTGCCATAATCATAACCATGTATTCTCTTTTATTCTTCAGGGGTTTTGGTGGCATATATTTAATTTTGTGCAAGCTTAGAGAGGACAATGTAGTGTTTGGGTACACACACCTGTAGAGGGATACAATCTATGTGGTCCACTGAAGCAGCATGGTGAAGTGGGGGTAGGTGGAGCATCGGTCCCCTAGTGCCAGATTTCTTGGGATCAAGTTCTGGCTCTAACACTTACTAGCTGTGTGATTTTATGTGAAACTGCCTCAACTGCCAACTGCTAAAATAGGGATAAAATTAATATGTACCTCAGAAGATTGTTGTGAGAGTTTAATGGAATAATATATTTAAATATTAGAACTCAGCCTAGCGCATGGAGGTTCTATTTTAGTCACGATCATAGAGAGCTGCCCTTAAAAGCAGAAGATGCAATTGTCTTCAGTTTTTATTCTAGGTCAAGATATCAAAATATGCTGCAAAACTGCCTTCTATAAGGATCATCTCAAAGTGAGGTGGAAGCAGCAAGACCCAGACTCAGTCAGTGGATTGGGAACCCAATGACCATGCCTCTGGCCTCAAGTCCCTGTTACTAGTTTCTGGGGTTGGATAAATATTTTGCTTCTCCCTTCCTCATTGCCTTGCCTACAAATTGAATGAAGACAGAAAATTTGTCAAAAGCCTGAGGAAAAGTTATGCAAACTATAAGCATTTTATGATGAGGGAGAGTGTTTATGATGAGTGTTTTCTTCAGTGCTGGCTATGTTTTTGTCTATTGATAATGCAACCTCTCGAATGACCATGCCACTTCACTTGTCTTGGGAAACAAATGCCAGCAATACTTTGAGGAATACAATTTTGAGAATGAAAAGAAAAATCTCCATTAGACAAGGAAGTGTAAATTTCTCTATTTTCCCTCTTGTGACATTCACCTATTAAAGACAAGAATTCCATTTTATTGGCTTCTTGTAATCAAGATGATGTGACCTTTACAGGATTAATATCTCATTCTTTTGCTAACTAATTTACTCTAATAACACAGAAAGATGCTTTGTAGTGTGAAAAACACCTTGGGGTATTGAGAGTGGATATAATAGCTAGAATAAAGACATTATAGCTGGATGTACAGTAGAAGTAAAATCTTAAATAAAAATTTGTAACCATGAGATGTAGAAAATTTCATTTTTTAATATTGGAGCATTGTTTTATTAGTTCTAGTTTTTGCAGTGCATTTTCAGGGGCCTCAACCTTTCCTTAGCCTTTTGTCATCTTCTATTATTCTTACAGTTCTTCATTTTATACAAAGCCAAATTAGGTGATCCTATCAGAGCCTCAATATTAATTTGTGTCTAGCTGTAAGAAAAGACTCTAAAGACCAACATCTGCTCCGTCTGCCTCATGATATTGTGAGCTCACTCCCAGTAGTTCCCTTTCTTCTCAGTCTCCCTATTCCTGTGATCTAGTCAAGCCACTGACACACAGCAGATGCTCAATCAATATGTGGTACATAAGTTGTAATTCTCCTTTGCAATTTTCAGTATTTACATTTCATAAGACCCAGGTAGGATGAAATTGTTCATTGTTATGACTAAGTATCCAGGATAACAACTATTGCAATGATGCCAGACTTCTAACTCTGACTGCAGGCATTCCTTAAGCAGTTTTAAGGATATTCAATCTGCTATGCGGTTTCCCAAACCAATGTCTTCATCATAAAATAATGGGTGGTGAAATCTGGATTCTATCTACTTAGAATCCAGTCTGAAATCAGACCTGATAAACCTAGACATTAGTTTCTCCAACCAAAGTCTTAACTACATGTTAAGAGGTCTTGGGCTTTTCTTTTCTTTCTCCAGACTCTGTGATTTCAATTATTTCCATTGATTAAAAAAACCATGGTAACATTGTTTCATTTTTAAATGATGTTTGAGCATCAATATTTATTTGGTATGAAAAGGTTTGTTATGTTTAGATTCTTAGAAAGTCTCTAATAATTGTTTTTCATTATCCCTCTAAAAATCCTCATGTGTATCTTTCCCTAATTTATATCTTCTTATTCTCTGAGTTCCTCCTTTCATATCAAGCTTCATGCTTGCTATCTTTATTGGATCTGTCTTATATACAACTCAAACTTAACATGTCCTCAGTTGTCCCCAGAATGCTTCTTGGATAAAATCTTCCCTATCACAGTAAATGACACCACCTCTTACTATAGTAGGTCAGAAATCTTCCTATCACTTGTCACATTCAATCCTTCAGAACGTTCTGTCGATCTTCCTCTAAAACTATGCTGAATGACTTTTTTCTTCATGTTCAATGTTACTACCTGAATTCAGGTAACACTTTCCTTCTACTTACGACCTCCTACCATCTCTCTCCTCGCTATTGCCTCTTTTCATGTGATTCTAATGCTTCATACCCTTAAACAGCTTTCCAGTGCACTTAGAATAATAGCCAACAATAATACCCATTATAACTTTCTATTATTTTATTTCTAATTTTCTTTATTTAGTTTAAAATCTACTTTTCTCCCTAGAATAGAAGGTAATTGAGAAAAAAGACAGTATCAGTTTTATTTATTATTATGTTCGCATCATCTAATATTTTGTTTGATACATGATAAGTACATAAAAATATTTGGTAAGTAAATAAGAAAAACTGTACAATATTTTACCTAAACATTTTCTGCCTGATTCTTATGCTTGTTTGTATTTCACTCAATTCTTTCCTCTCTGCAAATTACTACATTTTCAATTTCACCAAGAATATTAGATATAAATTCTTTAGTATTTCCTTCTTCTCACTGTTGCTTCCTGCAAAAGATATTCCTCTTGATCATCTTGCCTACCATCTATATAAGTTCTTTCACTTGCCTTCTATTACACCCCAGGGCCTGGCTCTTCTATTCATTATTCTCTCTCCATAGCCTTCAATCTCTTTTTCTCTACACCATTTTCTTCTCTTTACAACATAGTCAGGTGTCCTCTATCCTATGATGCTGCCTTTGACTACTAGCATCTCATTCCTTGTTTCTTTTTATTGCCAATGTTTTGATGTGCTGCTGTATTCATTTCCTCTATTTCTTTGGTACCTGTTTCTGCTTCACACCCCTGCAAACTAAATACACCTTTTTTTTTTTTTTGAGCTAAAACTTTTCAGCTCATCAGTGACTTCCTAATTTTTAAAGCCAATTCAGTCTGCATCACAATAACTTGTGCTCAACAGTTAAACACAATTTTCTTTTGGGAACTCAGTTATTTTGCATCACAGAATTCTAGACAATTTTTGTTCTTTTTCTAGCTCTCTGATCCACAATTTTCTGTCTTCTCCCAGGTATTGCTATCATTTACTGCCGTGTAAGTATATATTTCTTCATAAATCTTATCCATGGGGTTTTCTCTTTGTATATGCCCCTAAGAAAAACTCATTTACTTCTGACATATATTAAACTTATCTTCCTTCTATATTAGTTTTCTCCAGTTCCTGCTTTTGTTCATGTCATTATGACCTTTCCAGGCACTCCACACAAAGTGCAATTAGTCTGATACTGCTGTCACCTGTCACCTTACTTTGAGCTAGATCCTAGCCCCACCCTATAACTTAGCACACAATGGGCACTCAATGAGTGTTTGTTGAAAGAACTAAAAGAGAACATCCTATTGTGTCAGCTGTGTATTAGTACAATAAGCCTTTAAATGGTTGCCCTCTTTCTAAACAATCTCCTATCCCATTGATTCTTTGCCCTACCTTAAAATATGTTCCTATTTTCTTTGTCTAGACTAATGCAAGAGTGGCAAGCTGGCCTTATCTTTTGAGCCAATCCTATAAGATGGTGATATTGCTACCTAAAGTATTAGGAAGGATTTTGAAGTCTCATTAAGTGGGAAAGAGAGTAGTGATTGGTTAGTGATAGCTGTCATAGATCTGGGAAGAAGAAATGTAGATATGTATGTGACATGTACACTGTGTTCATTCCTGGTCCACAAGATAAACACTGTATTTATTAGCTTAATAAATCAAAGGTTGAATTTTTAGCTTATGGCTCATGTCTCTTTGCTTTCAATAACAGCGGTAGCTATTAATAGTATATATTTCCTATATTTTGCTATACTGCATTGGCATATTTCCTGTATTTTTGTGTGAACTATGCAGTGCCTGTTGTAGTATCAGTTTTCATTTTCTATGTTGTATGTGCACTTAAATGTAAAGGGCTTCTACCTTCTTGGCCATATGAAACCTGCTTATGCATGCCCACTATGTGGTAAACAGAGGAGTTGTTTACCAAAAAATTGCTTTTCACATAGCAGGTGCTCATGACATACTGGTTTAAGTTATAAATGCTAATATATATTCTTCATTCATTATGAGGTTTATTCCATTCTGTATTTTTTTAAAAGATTTTTATTCATTATTTTCAGAGAGAAGGGCAGGGAGGAAGGAAGAAAGGGAGAGAAGCATCAACGTATGGTTGCCTTTCACCTGCTTCTGGCTTAGGACCTATCTGGAAACCTGGCTTACAACCTGGTTATGTGTGCTGACTGGGGAATCGAACCAATGACCTCTGGGTTTGCAAGCCAGTGCCAATCCACTGAGCCACACCAGTCAGGGCTTATTTTGTATTTATATCATCTTATTTGGTCCTTGTAAATATCTTATAAGATATGTTACAATATCCACATTTTGCAGAAACTATTAGGTTTAGAAATATTAAAAATTATCTAAGGTAAGTTAGCAGATAGCAACTGCTGGAGTCTTGGACCATATGAAGGTCAGAATTACTAAGATTGTTATTGGAAAAATGAATAGAAAAGCATGACTCATTCTTAAACAAAAGCCTATTGCTCAGAAGAACTACCTCATAATGCTATTTCTGATTATTGGCTATTGTGACAAAATGACATTGGGGTTTATGCATGTACAGCCAACATTCTCAATTGCTAATAAATCTGCTAGCAAAATGAAGCCATGTTTTTTTTTTTATCTAGCTGTGGTCCATAATCTCCAACTCTGGATTGCAAGCTGTGGAAACCAGGAGATGGATTGGAGTTTAACTATTCTAAGAGATACCTGTTCTTTCTGCCCATTATTCTGAGTGTGAATAGGACTAAATAGCTCCAGGATTCTTCATACATATAAGCTCAGATGGATATCTGGGGACCCCTCAGATCAACTTGGACCCTTTGGAACATATTTGCATCAGTTGGAATCCCCCAAAATACCATAGACTTACGGACATAGTCAGAATGGCTTTTGTCTTCCTGGATAACTGCAAACTCTAAGATGATACTGAAATTTTCTAGAAAAATTTATAGAACAAAATAGGCCCAGACAGTTCAAGAGGTCCAACAGATGCATTCAAGTGGCTATAGGATGCCCAGAAATGCCATTGAAAGGTGTAATTTAACTGCAGCCATTATTGTTCCCCACTTGGGGGCACTAAAATGATGCCTCTCTTTTTCTCTTTATTCCTCATGGCAAGAATTATTTTACAATGAGATGAAAAGAATTTCATATGTAATTATTTTTGTATGAGGACAAGTTGGTAATGGTTTATATTTATCATTCACTCACACAGTCTGCTTTTAATGCTTGCAATCTCTCTATTAATGAACTAGAAATTGGCTGTTTCCAAGAAGAGGTAATGTCTTTCTGATAGATAGTGCATTGGGCTAGGAGTCAGCAGACCCAGATGCCAGGACAGAATGAGAGAGGTGACCTTGGAGGTTATAATCTGACCTCCAGCTAATTTACAGATACCCTCTGCAAAGCCCCTGACAAGTGATCACCCACTTCCAGTTCAGGAAGACCGCTGGGTAATTGTGTGATTAGGCAAAGCACTTAGCAAGTACATTACAGAATCATAGGATGATTGAGCAGGAAAGGACCTTGGACATGGGCTAGTCAGCTCCTTTGCTCTGAGATAAGAGCCAGTGAGGTTAAGTGACTTACCTCTGGAGTTTAGCAGTACTACCTAAACTAAGTGTCCTGATACCTGACTCAGAAGGACCACTCTACCATCACCATTCCTCCATTAGTTAAATAGAAGTAGTGGCAACTATTTCTTAGGTGTCAGGGCTTTGGGAGAAACAAGTGCAAGTGGAGTATATATCATATAATTATTCTGATTATGGAATTAAGGAAAAATCTAGAGGGAGAAAGGGAGATGGCAAGGGTTATGGGACCAGTTAGAAGCTGATGCAAATCACGCAGCACATCCTGGATTCAAATGGTGATGTGCACATGTGCAGCGATTTTTGCTGGGTTGCAGCAAGAATTTTTAAAACATAGAATAGCTACCTATTTAGTCAGAAACACTGACTTATTTTCTCTTAGATTTGTCAAATAATAATTAAAAAATGCTGACAGCCAACACAGTAATAATAGACATTGGGTGTGAATCAGTCAAAATTGCAAAATTGAACCTTTATTTTTCAAATTGGCAAAATATTTCTTGGCATGTGGCAGAATTTTAGTATTAGTTTATGTGTGTCAGAAAGTAAAAAAGGTTGAAAATTGCTGCACAAGAATAATGCCATTTTCTTGAGGATATACTTTCAAGAAAGTTGATTGTAGAAACCACCAGATTTGAACAAGAAATTCCCAACCACCTTGACTATTCCTCAGGATTAGAGGAGTTCACTGGTTAATCTAAACCTATTCACTCAGATTTCACTTTCAGATCCATTTTGTCAGGCTTAGTACTAAAGATATAAGTAACATTCAAAATACATACACCTCTTCTTTAACTGCATTCCTTTCAGCCATAGCTCCTTATTTGAACAGCTTGAGGACTAATTTGAATCACACTTTTTTTTGTGGGGGCTCAGAAAGTGTGATACCTTAGGGGGTTACCTTACAGAGATTTTAAAGATGTTTTACACTGAAGTACATCTAAATTCTTTAAATTACATATGTTTTAATCTAGGAAAGGACAATTGAAGCCTTCATTAAAATAGATTTATTCTAATTTCATATGTGGAAATAAATTTTCCTGAGATAACTTGGTGTGTGCCTCTCCAGATTGTAGCATTTCCCTACTTTCTAAATTAAAGGTTGCTGTATGTGAGTCTTGGCTCCACAGTGGCATATATTAAAAGGCTTAGTCATCATTATTGTAAATCTCCCAGAATTGGCATTTAGAAGTAACTTACTTTTCTTCTTTTTCATTTGCACTTTTTATATCTCCTGCACTTTATTTTTTGCATTTGCATGTTATTATTTTTTTCTTTCATCTATTTTAGCCTTTGTCAAGAATGGAAAACTGACTTCCATTATTTAGAAACCTAGTATTCTTTGTCTTAAGTAAAAGGGGAAGTTTTGAGCTTTTATGTAGTGAGAGGGAAGAAGACATTATAGGAAAGCATTTACATTTATTATGTCATTTAATATTTTTAAACCTTTAAGATAATTTTTATTTTTAAAGGTTTTATTTATTATTTTTTAGAGAAAGGGGAAGGGAGAGAAGGCAGGGAGGGAGAGAAGCATCAATGTGTGGTTGCCTTTCATCTGCCTCCAGCTACGGATCTGGCTGGAGACCTGGCTGGAGACCTGGCTTGCAACCTGGTTATGTGCCCTGGCTGGGAATCAAACCAGCAACCTTTGGGTTTGTAGGCCAGTGCCTATCCACTGGGCCACCAGCCAGGGCCAAGGTTATTTTTAAACACCCATTTAAATATTAGAAGAAAAGCACAAAAAGATTGAGTATCTTATCTAAGGCCATAAGCACCTCAAATGGCAGAGCTGGAATTTCAACCTGGGTCTCTCCTACTTCTCTCCCTATGCACTTCCCACCACCTAGAGCCTCCCAAGTTCTTGATTTAGGTCATCAACAGAACACTTCTTTTAAAAAACAGACCAGCACCAACACACCTGTCTTGTAATTTGTCATCCAAAAAGTGAAAATTATTTACATTTTATTTTTCTGAGACCACTTTGCATTTCCTTTGTCATGAGAAAACCCCAGTTTTGAATTATCCAGAGATGCTACTATTGCTTCTTGGCTTCTGTTTTCAGTGTTAATGAAAGCATGATCATTGCTAACAATAATAGCAATAAACAAAGCATGTCATCTATGCTATGGAAGTGAGTAAAGACAAAATCTAGATTCAATCCATGGACATGTTTAGCTTCACTCTGGGAATCACTGCATGGCTAACCTACCCAGCTGTTTCACTTTGTTTGTTTGTTTGTTTGTTTGTTTTTTAATCAGCACAAACTGGGACCCAGGGAGATGTTGCAGATGCCCCAGCACACAACGATTTTTATTACTATAAAAATTTGGGGGGAAAATAATTCTGAATATGCATCATATTAATAATGGCCCAACAGATTTCCTTTGAATATGTGTTCTGGTCTGTATTTCAGTCTACCTTGTATTATTCATTAAGTTAGCAAACGCTCTTCAGACCTAGAGCCAACTTGAATTCTGAAGTGAGGATTCCAGTTCAGGCTAGTTATATAGCCATTTTTTCACATGTGAAAACATGAAACATAATAAAATAATGCCTGAAATGACTTAGCACCATACTTAGTATATTGTTAATTCTAATCAGTGAGATCTGTTATGATTTTTATCTTGTCACCTCTTCTAGACCATAAGCACACTGAAAGCAGGGCTAATGTGTGGAGCATTGTTGTATCTTTGGTGGAACTCACACAAACAGGCATGGAAGCACTAAACGGCATGGTTTTCCCTAGGCTGTATGTGTGAGAAGGATCAAACATGTGGCTGCTACAGTCCACTTCTCGGCAACTTGTAATCTATTGGCCTTGATTAGTTTATTGAGAAATATATAGTTATTTTCATTGTATCTAATGTTGGCAGCCTCTTTCTAAACCAAGTACTGTATCTTCCTTCTTCTTCTTCTTCTTCTTCTTCTTTTTTAGCAAATTGGAGAATGCCTAAACTTTTTTATTGAGAGGCAACAGGGTCTTTCAGTGGAGGACTTCTAGTCTGCTTAGTTCTTAAACAAGGTACAAGAAAAAGAGGAGTTTACTATTTGAAAGGCTCTGATATCTGAGCTGATGTTGAGACACAAAGGACATCAACTTGCTACTCAGTTGGCTTTTCAGCTAAAAAAGGGCTTGGCTGGAGCACAAAATGCAGTACAAAGTAAAATGAGGAAAGTATTTTAAATTAGAGTTACTGTTACATTATTTAATGCCATACATTTGAAAGGACAGGGATCTTCATTGTAGAAGATATTGTTAATAAAGAATAGTTATTCTGATTAGCTGTAAGTTTTTGGAATTTACCTGGATGATCTGCCATTGAGCCTCCTCCCTCCTTTGCTAAAAGTCCTGTGGGCTTTCTCCGGCTGCCCTGCTGAGAGAACAGGGGTGGCAGGCTTCCACCACAAGTTCCTGACACCCAGCATGTAGGCAAGTTGCCCTTCACCTATGGAGAGACTGGCTGAGCTTGTTTTAATGCAGACATCATAGACTACAATATAGACCCATTTTGTATTTTCCCATCAATCATTTGGGAACTATCAGGCTGTTTCATATCCCATTGTAAGAAACAGCAGACATTTTCTCTGCCTTGCATGTAACTATATTGGTAGGAGGGCAATTTTTTAAAGAAATCGTATTGAACTCTTTTTCTTTCTTTTAAAGAGATCTCATTGAAGTCAAAAGAGGAATAATTGGTAGGCTTTCTCTTTGCCTGTCTTAAGGGGAAAAAATGCTCCATCCCATTTTAAAGATCTATAAACAGCTCAGCTAATAGGAAGGGGGTGGGCAAAAAAAATAATAAAAGCACTAACTTCTGAACTTTAGCAGAAGCTTATACATTGGAAGAAAGAAAATGATTCAGAGGAGCTCTTTGATATTTTTTTCCATTACAACAAAGTACAACCCTGCTTGTCAGCCCATCTGTATTTTCCCTTCATCTAATACACTGGGTAGGCCAGAGCTGCAAAGGAGCATTTTAATATTGACAATGTTACTGGAAAACCATGTGCTTTCGAATGAATTAACTTTTGCTGCACTGCTGAACATATAAAGAGAAATTGGCTAAGCAGGGAAAAAAATGGACTTTAACCCATTTTTTGCCATTGGAGTTCACTGTGGCAATCAAAATGAATAGGATCTCTCAGAAGTGCCAATGCATTTGTCACCAATAAAGACGCCCATCATGGCGTGTCCTTAGGCTATTAAACATTTCAAATGCTTCAAGAAATATCTGGTAGATCCTAGCTGATGTGAATTGAAATTGCAGATAAAACTTGCCAAATGAGCAAGTTGTGGGGGCACCACAGAAGTTAACTTATTGATAGAACAGAAACTAAAACTGAAGTGACTTTATATCTTTATTTATCATATGTAGTGTTCATATGGAGCAGCCATAACAGTACATGCTTCCACCAGATTCTCAGGACACAGGCTGAGGGTAGATTGCATTCTTATAGTAATTTTTTATTCCATACCTCTAAGGATATCTGGTAAATAGAACATGCTAGAACTAGATATGCCCTTTCTTTTCTGCTTTACCCTTGCTCCCATTACAGTGTCAGAAGATTGTTCCCCTACTACTACCTCTTTTCAATTCCTATGTGGACTTGTAGTTCTCTCTACAAATTTACTTCATGTTTGACTTACAGAGTATACATATTTATGTACATGTAGTAATTAGTAATAAGTAGTATAATAAACAATACATAAAATAAAAAACATTGTCATAACTTTGTGATACTGTGTAAGGCATTTTGTATGGGTTATTTTATAGGTTATGCAAATTAATCACCAAGTTTCTACTGCTTGAAGTGGGACTAGGAGAAGGTTCCTTTCTATCTAAATGAGAGGTCTTGGACCTCAAGGTCACAAACACACATGGTATGAGTAGAATAAAATCCACATCTCCATTTTCCTAAGGGAGAAGGAAGGGACAGTCACTAGCACAAGAAGTATGTAGGGGGTGCACATCCTCACCCTTCCAGATGCATGCCCCAGAAGATATTACAGCTTGGCAGCCAGTAGGCCCTTGAAAAAAATTGTCATTCCTCCTTTCTAGGAAGAAGGGAGGTAGCACTTCTGTTCCTGGGCAGCAAAAAGGCTGAGTGCTTGAGTTGCCCTGAAGAGATGGCCAAAGTCTCCTTCCTGTGAGGCCAACTAGTTCAGAGAACATCAAAGGAGGGAGGGCAGGAAGGTCTTCAGGCCCAGGATGCCCTGCTTCCAATAAATCACCAATCTTTTTGAAACGTGCAATAATAAAGCATGTCGAATGCTGACATTTCAATCATGAAATTAATATCTTCACTTAAACTACAGGATTGCCACTGAGTTGCACATTTGAATTTAGATATAAAACTTCTAGACTTTAGTTAATTTAGTGAATGATTAGGTGATAAAGAAAAGAAAGGTTTATTACAGTGGACCGCAGCCTTAAGGGATTGTCTCAGGTATTTCCCCACATATAACATGACTGCAAATTTTAAGGATCATTAAAACTATAGTATTCCAAGGCCTGACTATCACTAGTTTGGTGATAAGGTTGGAAATTGCTTCCTTTCCATGAGGCTGTCTTCTAATCCTACCTTCTGTCAATTCTCACATGAACTCCTTCTTGTGTACTGCCAAGAATATTCACACACACACCTGGAAGAATTCATATTTCCCTCTATTATATCTGCCATATCCTCTTATCACAGTTCGCTGAGGCCAAGGCTTCAGCTCTCAGGGCTTCCAGCAGTGACTAGCACTAATCCCTGCGTCAGGTGCCCAAGTGAGTCACTAAGTCCAACACCACAGCCCTCCCCCTCTTTGCTTTCTACTCCCATCTTCCTCATCTCAACTTTACCTGTTACCTTCCTACCCATGACCTCTACACTTTTTCCAATGAACTGTTCTTAGATCATTGAACAAATCACTCTCTTCTGATTCCCCAAATGGCAATTGAAATAAACATGAATCATTTAAAATGGGAAGAAATGGCCCTGGCTGGTAGCACAGTGGATAAGGCACCAGCCTTCGAACCCAAAGGTCACTGGTTCGATTCCCAGCCAGGGCGCATAACTAGGTTGCAAGCCAGGTCTCCAGGCAACTCTGTAGCTGGAGCAGGTGAAAGGCAAGATACATTGATGCTTCTCTCCCTCACTGCCTCTCTCCCTTCTCCTCTCTCTCTGGAAATAATAAATAAAATCTTTAAAAAATAAAATAGGAGGAAATGATGACATCAATGTTTTAGGAACAATAAAGGAATGTAACTTTTTAAAAGAATCTTAGACTGAGCTGTCAATGATTTGAGGTTCTAATTTTTAGTAGGGAAAATCTGTATTGAAGAGAAACTTGGTTAAAGGATTGAAAAGCATCAAACTCTCCCATTGATTTAAGAAGATAAGGAAACAGATATTTTGTGCTGTATTATAGTAGTAAGATAAAGAGGTCACCAAGAAGTGCTTTGGTGTCTGACAACTTAAAGCTCAAACCCATACCCCTCATGGATGTTTGGCAAGGTATGGACTTTCGCAAGTTATTTAACTTCACTAAGTGTCATGTGACATTTTTGTTTTTAATTTATAGAGTAGGAGCTATTGTTAGTTTTTTCTTTAGAGATACTTAAAAATTAATGGTAAGATGTGTGCAAATTTCCTAATACAATGCCTGGCTCATGGCATATTAGCAAGAAATATTACTGCACTTATTCCATTATTCAGATGGATATTATACTTAAGATAATCAGCTTTTTGAAAGCCACCAGATTTAAACTTTATCTGACCCAGGGCTTTTTACACCATCATAGCCAGGAATCCTTTTACTTGGACTCTGATGAGTCTTCCTCTACAGTTTCCATTCTCTGCATGGAAAATCAGCAGGAAACAATCTCTCTGTGTTTCTAAAGTTGGGTGACACATTGTCCATTGCTCTACAAAGCTCTACTGAGCTTGATGTTTCACCAATCACTTGAAATAATTTTTAAAAGAAGCCTAATGCAAAGGAAGTGTGTCTTCAAGGTCTGTGCATTTTTGTTCCTCTCAGTTGGGACTTTATTATAATGCTTTGTAAAAACTGGGTATACTTCCAAAGAAGTAGAAATAGTTTCCAAAAGCCAACTGCTATAAAAGCCTCAGAGTGAGCTCATCACCCAAGGTCTCAACTCTGAAGGTTACTGGCTGTATCCCTCCTGGCTTTCAAATTGTACTGCATGAGGAAAAAAGACTTGATAGTTTAATGGGGAAAAATGAAAGCCAGTTAATTTTTTTTCAATATTTCTGAGCTCTATCCAAGATAATGGAAAATTTCTTTACCCAACCATTCTTTGTTAGTTCTTCATTGAAAATGTATATTTCAATGGGATATTAGAATTCAATGAGGACATTGTGATTATCTAGTTATATGCCCCCATTTCACAAATGATGAATCTGAGATTAGGTGGAGGTGACAAGCCAAAGTAGTAGGTGGAAGGTCAAGTTGATCACTCAAATTCATCACTTGATGTCATGCATTTGCATGTGTTTCTAAGCCTGCTGTCTACTTTAACACAACATAAAACATTTAGTTTTTTGTTTTTTTAAAGCAACTGGAGCCTATGATTACTTTCAACATTTCCACAAACTTTTTTTCAAAGGAAATGGTGTTGGGGGAACTGGAAAGGTACATGCCAAAAAATGAAACTAAATCACCAACTTACACCTTACACCACAATAAACTCAAGATGAATAAAAGGCTTAAATGTAAGTCACAACATCATAAAAGCCCTAGAGGAAAACATAGACAGTAAAGTTTCAGGTACCCCATGCAGCAATATTTTTGTCAATGTATCTCCTAAGGCAAGGGAAATAAAGGGAAAAAATAAACAAATGAGACTACATCAAATTAAAAAGCTTCTTCACAGCTAAAGAAACATCATCAAAATGAAAAGGAAAGCAACTATATGGGAAAACAAGGGTTTGATTTCCAAAATATATAAAGAGATTATATGACTTAACAACAGGAAGACAAACAATCCAATTAAAAAATGGGCAAAGGACACGAACAGATACTTCTCCAAGGAGGACATACAAAGGTCCCATAGACATATGAAAGGATACTCAACATCACCAGCCATCAGAAAGATATAAATTAAAACCACAATGAGATACCATCTTACATCTGTCAGAATGTCCATTATTAACAAATCAACAAACAACAAGTCCTGGTTAGGGTTTGCACCAAAGGGAACCCTAGTGCACTGTTGGTGGGAATGCAGGCTGGTACAGCCACTATGGAAAACAGTATGGAATTTCCTCAAAAAACTAAAAATGGAACTGCCTTTTGAGCCATGATTCCACTGCTAGGATTATACCCTAAGGATACTTAAATAGCAATTCAAAAGAACTTATGCACCCTTATGTTCATAATAGTATTATTTATAATAGTCAAATGCTGGAAATAGCCTAACTGCCTATCAGTAAATGAGTAGTTAAAAAACCTGTGGTACATTTACACAATGGAATACTGTGCAACAGAAAGAAAGAAGGAACTCCTACCTTTCAAGATAGGCTGGATGGAACCAGAGAATATTATACTAAATGAAATAAGCCAGGTGGCGAAAGACACGCACTATATGATCTCTCCTGTAAGAGGAACCTATTGAACAAAACAAATGAGCAAAATAGAACCAGAATCAAGGAAATAAGGAACACAGACTGATAGTGACCAGAGGGGAGTGGGAGAGGGATATGGGCAGAAAGAAGGGGAAGGGACTAATCAAGGAACATGTTATGAATGACCCATGGATATGTACAACAAGGTGGAGATTGATTGTGGGATCAGGATGGTGGTGAGCTGAGTGGAGGAGAGCAAAGAGAAAAGCTGGGGGGAAAATAACAAGGTAAAATATTTAATACAATGCTTTCCTATCAGAAAATAGAGCCTAAAATCTCGAATTGTTCAGTCTGAGGTCCTTTTAGCCAATTTAAATTCCTTTTTTGTTCTTCAGAACACTAATTTCTTAATTTCTTCCCATTTAAACAATTAATGTTCATTTTATGTGCCTTTAGAAAACTAAAGAGAATGATTCATCTAAGGCTACTAAGGACTAGTTATTTAAGCTTTGTCATGCTGCACTTTGGAGAAGTTGTAGCTTCTGTATATCAAAACTTCAAGTAGAAGATGCATTTACTAATCTCTTTAGTTATTTTTTTGTTTTTGTTTTTGCTGCTAGATTTTGTTCATTTAAGTAACTAAATCAGCTTGGGATTGGGAAAGAGTGTAAACTCACTGACCAAGACACTCATAGTACTGTAAAAGAGATTTCAGGTTCAATCAGTAGATGCGGAAAATAAAATGCAAGGCATATCTCTACAATATAGAGTTTTTCTTTGAGCAGTTGGTGGAGTTTCTATGGTCTCAATAATCACCTTTCATTTTTATTTAATTATAAGTTGGAGAACAGTTTTAGCCTTTTTTGTTTTTGTTTTTGTTTTTAAAGATTTTGTTCATTATTTTTAGACAGAAGGGCAGAGAGGGAGGAAGAAAGGGAGAGAAACATCAATGTATGGTTGCCTTTCACCTGCCTCCAGCTATGGACCTGGCTGGAGACCTGGCTTGCAACCTGGTTATGTGCCCTGGCTGGGAATTGAACCAGTGATCTATAGGTTCACAGGCCAGTTCCTTTCCACTAAGCCACCAGCCAGGGTGTTTTATTCATTTTAATTGATTAATGTAATGGTTAATGAAACCTTGTGGTTTTGGAGCTATTACGTAGAGTCTAACCATTTTTCTTTTTTTTTTTTTTAATTTAACTTTATTATTAGAAAAGTGTTTATTACATGGATGTAATAGATGTAATAAATAATTTTTCTAATAAATACTGCCTTTTGTTTGTTTTCACTTAACAAAACAAGCATAACTCATATTTGTGTTTGATTAAATCTTACTTTCAATGAGGTCATTTCTTAACTGATAATTCAACCATTTCCATAATATTAATTGTATGCTTTTTGTCAACATAAAAAGAATCACTGTTGGAGAAGGGTTCACAATTCTAGGTGACACTGTAATGATTGCTGTCTTAGCAAATCATATCACTAGGTTTGGTTTCATTTTGAAGATTGTATTTCCAGCTCCAAGATTCTCTATCCTTTAGTTCTACAAATTGTCTACAACACATATCTAGCTTGTTATCTAACCAATGCTTCAGAGTAAATACTACATTCAAAACCATCTTTTTTAACTTTCTAAGTTACTTTTTTTCTGAGTTTTCTATTTTTCCTAATGACACCATCTTTCTTTCAGACAGAAAATTGAAATGAAGTCATAACTATGCCCAGTACAGTAAAGTGAGTGTCTAAGTCTGCAGAGTCTAGGCAGGGATTCTGGTTTTCAATTTTGAATCTGCTAGTTACTAAGATAAATAATGCTGCTATTATAAGAACATGTTCTGTGTGTATGAATATATTGTACTAAGGGTTATTTGTGGGGATGTAATTTCCAGGGGTGGAAGGATTGGACAAAAAGGATAAAGGACTCATGGACATGAACAACAGTGGGGTGATTGCTGGGTGTAGGGGGGCATAAGGAGACTTAAAGGTAATGGACAAAATACTATAAAAATTGCGACTGCCATAAGGATAATGAATGTCTTATTAATATTTATATACATTGCTGTATACACGTGGCATATGTATATATGATAAAAGCTCTAATATATGAATGGATAACTAGATGAAAATGTAGACAAATAGCAGAATCAAAAATTTGAAATGGTATTTGGTGATGGAAGATAATTTGACTTAGAGTGGTGGGCACACAAAGAAATATGATCATACATCATAGGAATGTATACTTGCAACCTTCATAATCTTATTAACCACTTTCATCCCAACACATTTGACTAAAACTCAATTGTATTATTATACACCACAAATAACTAAAAATTTTAAATGAGGATATGTCACTCTTCTTCATTTTGGAAAAATACTTAAAAATTTAAAACTGGTTCAGTTCTGAGTAGGTATAAACTTTCATTTTCTTTTTGTTTCTTACTGCCATTTTAATTAACTATTTAATTAAAATATCTTCATTATCTCCTATGTACAAGGGAGTATAATAGAAGCTGTTTCATAGAGAACGTATATATAATTGCAGAGACTGTATATATACACACGCACACAAAGTCTGTCCGGAAAAAATCCACCCATTGTTAACATAATGATAATAGTTTGCATAACATTGATGTAACCTGGCAACCAAGGAGAGTGGACTGGAATACACATGCATGGACAATAATGATTTCGCTGCACTAGTTAGTAGGGGCCATAGTCATCCTTGTGTACTGTGTAGCCATTGCATTCAAAATGATTGAGTGAGTACAGCAATGAATCTGCATCAAATTTTGTGTTAAGCTTAAACATTTCTTCCTTGGAATGGGATAATTCAGAAGATCATAGCTATGGGCAACTGGTGATAGGGAACTTCATCACAACAATGCATTCACCCTTGCATCACATCTCTTGCAGAGTTTTTTTTTTGCAAAACATTAAATCAGCCAGGTGACTCAGCATCCCTACAGCCCAGGTTTGGTGCCCTGTGACTTCTGGCTTTTTTTTTTAAAGTAGAATCACTTTTGAAGGGGAAGAGATTTCAGACCATAAATGAGATTCAGGAATATGCTATGGGCACCTGATGCCACAATTGAGAGAACTGTGTGAGGTCCCAATGTGCCTACTTTGAAGGGGACTGAGGCGTCCCCTATGTACAATGCTTCTCATATCTTCTTCAATAAATGTCTCTTTTTCATATTACATGGCTGGATATCTTCTGGACAGATCTCATATATAAACATTTATATACATACACCTATATAACAAATATGTAAGTATATATGTAGATATATACATATAAAATACATTAAAAAGTTGACATTTTTACAAAAAATTTAAAACATAAAATTGTAGTACACATGTTATTGTGAATACAGTGAAAATTCTGCTATTGGTACTAAAATTAGTACTAGAGTCCAAAAGTAAGTGGAAATATATTCAACCCATTAACATTAATTTATGGGTTAAGAAAAAACAAAGTGTCTTCTCTCAAGAAGTTTATAATTCTAAAGTATACGTAGGGAATATAGTTAATAATACTGTAATAACTATGTTTGGTGCTGGTGGGTACTGGAAATTCAGGGGAAATACTTAGTAAAGTATGTATTTGATTGTTTAACCACTATGCTGCAAACCTAAAATTAATACAAAATGTAAACTGTAATTGAAAAAAGAAGGTTATAGTACAGCAGGAGAGTTAATACATGTATGTAGGAAACTGCCATCTATGACTGTCACATGAGAGGAATAAATTACATGTTGGGCAAGTTGGAAGAAGTACCACTGGGGTGGATGTCTGGTAGACACCGTGAGTTACGGAAAAGTAAAGGCTTTCAGGTGTTCAAAGAATGGGCACGGAAAGTAGAGCTGCATTCATACCTTTGGAAGCTCTGGACCCAGGCATATGCCGTGAAGGAAGTGTCCAAGTTCTTACTCAGTACAAATGAAAGTGACAATACCTGCTCAGAGGCGCATGTGACAATTTTTTAGGGCTGACCTGGGGGCTTTTTGCACGTGCTGTGGCTCCTGTCTTTGGCCTAGCAGCTGTGAGCTGCTCCCAGGGGCCTCTGGGAAGTCAGCCCTCTTGCTGGGACTGCGGTTTCGTGGCAGCAGCGGTCTCAGGAATGATCTCAGTTACTCAGCCAGCTCAACGGCAGTTGAGAACAACACGCTGTAGAATTTTAAAATGCTGATTTAAAATAGATTACCCTTGATTTTCCACAGTACATACTGAGTTGTTCTCATGGCTGTATTTTGAGTTTTTAGATCACCACTTAATAATTTGCTTATTCAAAATGCTCTGTCCTTTGTGAACAAAATCAGAAATTAATAATAGTTTAGGCTTGGGATGAATTAAAAATATAACAAGAATAGATAAACTCATGTAGAAGTTCCAATTTCCTCAATCATTCTATTAATTTTGTGCTGGGCTGTTGTCATGAATTTGTGTTTACTCTAACCTTTAGTTTATTATTTATAATAAAACTTCTCACTGTTGTATTAAATTATGACCTAATTTAAAACTGTACCTAGAAAGTATCAAGTACTGGTATTAGCTCACTATTACACCTTTGTACTTTAATAAATTATTTGGGTTCATTATGATTTTTTAAATATATTTAAAAATTTTATTGTTGTTGTATTACATCCATCCCGTTTTTGCTCCTCTGTTCCCCTCCCCACCCACCCATTCCCCCCAAAGTCAATCCCACCTGTTGTCCATGTCCATGGGGTTCATTATGATTTTTAAATTAGCTTGCTAGGACCGAAAAAATATCTGTCTCAAAATATCCCCATGGGGATGAGATATACGTTGCATAGTCTTCATGTAAATTATTAAAACATACTGTATTTTATAAGGTGCTGGCTTGTGAACCCAAAGGTCGCTGGTTCAATTCCCCAGCCAGGGCACATAACCAGGTTGCAAGCCAGGTCTCCAGCCAGGTCCATGGCTGGAGGTAGGTGAAAGGCAACCATACATTGATGTTTCTCTCCCTCTCTGCCTCTCTCCCTTCCTCTCTCTCTGGAAATAATAAATAAAACCTTTAAAACAAACTAACAAACAAACAAAAAACATAATGTATTTTAAAAGATACTAAGCCCTGGCTGGTGGCACAGTGGATAAGGCCTGTGAACCCAAAGATTGCTGGTTCGATTCCCCATCCAGGGCATATAACCAGGTTGCAAGCCAGGTCTCCAGCTGTGGCTGGAGGTCCATAGCGGGAGGCAGGTGAAAGGCAACCATACATTGATGTCCATCTCTCTCTCTGCCTCTCTCCTTACCCTTCTCTCTAAAAATAATAAATAAAATCTTAAAAAAAAAAAAAAGATACCATGTTGCTTTTCACCTTGTTTGAGCCAAATAATAGCATATGTCCCCAGCCAGGTAATGAATTTGAAGTGTATCCAGTTATAGAGTACAAATCTTTGTTATAAATCCTTTTCATCTGTAAGTGCTTCAGAATTTTCAGGCTGAATTTTAAACAAAGCTTCCACATTGTAAAATTAGGGAAATAGTTTTCAAAAGATTCTCTTAGGAGATATAGGAGTGCTGATATATGTTGGGGTGGGGGAATAAAACCGAGATCTGATACAGTATGGAAACCAGTGGGGTTCTTGTTAAAACACACACAAATATATGCACACACACACTTTTTATATTTAATCTTGAATTCCTGAATCATAATCTCATACTGAGGGCCTGGGAATTTGTGCATGGAATTTCACATATTCTTCATCAGGCTGCCCTATTAATAACATCTTTTATAGCTGTAGAATAATATTAAAACCAGGAAATTGACATTAGTACATTACTGCTAACTAGACTACAAATGGTACTCAGTTTTCAATATTTTAAAATGTGTATTCATTTTTGTGTGCATTCATGTGTGGTTCTATGCAGTTTTAGAGATTTGCATTTTCTTTAAGTGAAAGATTTTATTGTATTCTTCAATTACTCTTTAGTCCCCTTACATCACCCTCCTCATGATCACCACACTGTTGTCCACGTCCATGAGTCCTTTTTCCTTTGCTCATTCCCTCCACCCCATAACATCTCTTCACCCCTTAGCTGTCATCTTGCACTTCATCTAAAGAGTCTCTCTCTATTTTGCTTATTTAATTCAGTTTGTTCATTAGATTCCATATAGTGAAACCATATGGTATTTGATTTTCTCTGACTAGATTATTTCACTTAGCATAATGTTGTCCAGGTCCACCCACACTGTTACAAAGGGTAAATTTTCTTCTTTTTTTTGGAACTGAGTAGTAATCCATTTTGTAAATGTACCATACCTGTTTTATCCATTCAACTACTGATGGACATTTGGGCTGCTTCCATAGCTTGGGAATTGTAAATAGCACTTAAATTAACATAGGGGTGCTTATGTTCTTCTGAATTAGTGTTTTGGTTTCCTTCAGATATATACTCAGACATGGATTGGTGAGTCAAAAGTCAGATCCATTTTTAAGTTTTTGAGCTATCTCTATACTGCTTTCCACAGTAGCTGCACCAGTCTGCATTCCCACCAACAGTGCAATAGGGTTTTCCTTTCTCCACATCCTCACCAGCACTTGTTTGTTGATTTATTTATGATAGCCATTTTGACAGGTGTGAGATGATATCTCATTGTCTTTTTAATTTGCATTTTTATGATTAGTAACATTAAACATCTTTTCATATGTCTATTGGCCAACTCTAGGCCCTCTTTGGAGAAGTATCTATTGAGGTCTTTTGTCCATTTTTGAATTGGGTTGTGTTTTTTTCTTTTTTCTTTTTTGGTGTTGAATTTTGTAAGTTCTTTATATTTTGGATATTAATTCCTTATCAGATGTATCAGCAAATATGTTCTCTTATTCTGTGGGTTGTCATTTTATTTTGTTGATATTTTCCTTTGCTGTGCAAAAACTCTAGTTTGATATATTCCCACTTTGTTTGTTTGTTTGTTTTGTTTTCTTTGCCTGGGAAGATATATCTGATAAAATATTGCTTTGAGCAATCAATGAGATTTTGCTGCCTATATTTTGAGTAGAAGAAAGGAAATAATAAAGATCATAGAAGAAATAGATGAAATAGAGTCTAAAAAATACAATACAAAAGGTCAATGCATCTCTTCTTTGAAGAGAGAAACAAGATCAAAAACCTTTAACCAGCCTCATCAAGAAAAAAGAGAGAGGACCTCAATAAATAAAATTAAAGATCAACGAGAAGAAATAATAACTGACATCAATCTTCCAAAACTATACCAAGAAGAATCAGAAAATCTGAATAGACAGATTATGTCTAATGAAATCGAAGCAGTAATTTAAAAAACTCCCAACAAACAAAAGCCTTGGACAGGATGGTTTCACAGATGAATTCTACCAAATATTTCAGGAAGAATTAACACCTCTCTTCAAACTATTTCAAAAAGTTCAAGAGGAGGGAAGGCATCCAAACTTATTTTATGAGGCCAGCATTATCCTAATTCTAAAACCAGATAAGAACACTACAAAGGAAGAAAATGATAGGCCTTTATACCTGATGAACATAGATGCTAAAATCCTCAACAAAATATTAGCAAAGTAAACAAAGCAGTGCATCCAAAAGATTATACACTATGATCAAGCAGGATTTATTAATAAATGTGGTTCACCACTTTAAAAAATGAAAGATTAAAAACCACATGAACATATCAATTGATGCAGAAAAACATTTGATAAAATCCAGCACTCATTTATGATGAAAACTCTCAGCAAAGTGAAAATAGAGGAAATATACCTAAATATAATAAAGATCATATATGACAGACACACTTCCAGCATCACATTCAATGGATAAAAACTATAAGTATGCCCATTAAGATCAAGTGGTTCACTTTTACCTCTCTTATTCAACACAGCATTGGGTGTCCTGGCCTCAGCAATCAGATAAGAATAAGAAATGAAAGACATCCAAATTGGAAAGGAAGGAGTAAAACTACCTTTATTTGTAGGTGACATGATACTTACTGTATATATAGAACCCCAAAGATTCTACCAAGAAACTACTAGAATTGATAAATGATTCACCAAAGTAGCAGAATACAAAATTAATATCCTGAAATTGGTTGCATTTTTATATGCCAATAATGAACTAACAGAAGTGGAAATTAAGAAAACAATCCCATTCATAATTGCTTCAAAAAGAATAAGGTGGCCCTGGCTGGTGGCACACTGAATAAGGCGCCAGCTTGTGAACCCAAAGGTCTCTAGTTCAATTCCCCAGCCAGGGCATATAATCAGGTTGTGAGCCAGGTCTCCAGCCAGGTCAGTGGCTGGAGGCAGGTGAAAGGCAACCATACATTGAAAAAAAAAAAAAAAGAATTAAATATCTAGGAATAAACATAATCAAGGATATAAAAGACTTGTACTTGGGAAATTATAAGACACTGAAGAAATTGAAGAAGATTCAAATAAATGAAAGCATACTATATTGATGGATAGGAAGAATGAACATAATTAAAATGTACACACTACTCAAAGCAATCTGTAGATTCAATGCAATTCCTATCAAGAATCCAATTATGTATTTCACAGAACTAGAACAAATATTTCAAAAATTTTTATGGAACCCCAAAAGGCCCTTCATAGCAACAGTGATTCTGAGAAAGGAATTTTGGGTTTCAAAAAGCCCCACAGGTGAGTTGTAATCAGACAAGGTGACTGCACATTGGTATAATGCAATTATTTACAAACAAAATGCAGCAGAATAATGAGTGACTATCTAAAACTACAACACCCACAATGCCCTGACTGGATGCTCAGCTGGTTAGAGTGTCATGCTCTCCCAATAGGCCAAGGTTGCAGGGTCAGTTCCATTTCAGATCACACAGAAGAATCAACCAATGAGGTCACAAATAAGTATAACATCAAATCAGCATTTTGTTCTCTCTCTTTCTCAAAAAATCAGTACTTATTTTTTATTTTGCAAAATAAGCAATCAGAAAACATTTATACTGTGATATATACATCCTACTATTAAAAAAAAATAAAGTATCAAATTTGCTGGTGCCATAATTAAACTTATTTCACTTGGACAGACTAATGCTCAACACCACTTGGTGTAATTTCAAGTTAAGTGAGATTTTAATTATTTCTACCCCACTTCTAAAACCTGATGAGGAATTTAATACAGCACACTGCATTAAATGACATTTATTATTCCATAAATCTTGAGACTCAAAAAGACATGTTAAAAGCCCTGGCTGTGGCTCAGTGGATAAGGCACCAGCCTGCGAACCCAAAAGGTCACTGGTTTGATTCCCAGCCAGAGCACATAACCAGGTTGCAAGCCAGCTCTCCAGCCAGGTCCATAGCTGGAAGCAGTTGAAAGGCAACCATACTTTGATGCTTCTCTCCCTCTCTGCCCCTCTCCCTTCCTTTCTCTCTGGAAATAATAAATAAAATCTTTAAAAAAAAAAGAAAAAAAAAAAAGAAATGCTAAGTAGACAAGCAAAACTAAAACAATAGAAGCTCACTTCTTTCCCAAATGACTGGTACAGAAAATGTGTGGTCATATAAAAGCAAAGGGAAAATGTCGGAAAGAAAGGCTCTCCTGCTTTAGGGCCTGTAAAAGTTACAGATATTTTTAAATTGAAGATGGAAGTATTTAGGAACAGTGCTTCTTTGTTTCAGACAACTTCCTTTATGGGAGAGATTTTAAATTAAAAAGGATTCATTCTTATTTCTGCCTGAACAAAGATAAGGATCAAATAATACATTTGAAACCAAGAAACCTGGGTAATTGGACAGAGATGCGAAAATGGAATTTCAGTTTAAACAAATTGGGTGTGCTACACTACAGATGTCAAAAATGTTTACTGATGAATTTTGGGAAAGACTAAGGGGTGAAGGGAAGAGATAAAGATAGTAGGAAAAGTTGCAAAAGCAGTGGGTTCCCTTTGAAAGGTATACAGAGATACAAACATTTGGTTTTGTGAAAGAGGCAATCACTTTACAGAAAAAGTAACTATTATGTGGACTATAAAAAAAGCCTCTAAATAATCACCAGCATGTCTACTCATGATTGTATTAAAGCTCAATACTTGAGAAGTTTAAGGAATTTTCATGGTACAATATAGTGTCTGATTTACAATGTCTAGAGTTCCCAAAATAATTTCAACTCATTGATATTGAAGACACCTTGACACTATGTCAGAAGCTGTACTTTTTCTCCTGTATAGGTCACTGAGTTCCAATGCTGGGGTAGGGCCTGAAGAATGTTTTAGAAAGGGATGGTACAGGTAAATTGGGAAGGGCAAGTTGAAGACCAGAGGGATGGAGGAAAAAGATAAAGAAAACCACTTGAGTTTAAAAGGCCATGGGGCCCTGGCTGGTGTGGCTTAGTGGATAGTCGCTGGCCTGCAAACCCAAAGGTGGCTGGTTCAATTCCCAGCCAGGGCACATAATAAGGTTGCAAGACAGATTTCCAGCCAGGTCCTTAGCTGGAAGCAGGTGAAAGGCAACCATACATTAATGCTTCTCTTCCTTTCTTTCTCCCTCCCTGCCCTTCTCTCTGAAAATAATGAATAAAATCTTCAAAATAAAATAAAACTTCAAAAATGAAAACCAGAAAGGAAATGCCAAAAATGAACGCAGAAGCAAAAAGTTTTTCAATAAATCTGTGACAAAGCAAAAACACAGAAGTCTTTATATCTACTAGGATTTACACTGATCCTCTCCCCAAGGTACTGTGGCTAATGCAGTTTAGCTTAGCTTCCGGTCCTTCAGCCTGGCTCCCCGCCTCCCCTTGGGTCTGGCTTGATGGCATGAGACACACACCTTTAGTCAGACATGATTTCTTCTGAGAAGGTGCCAAGCCTCTTATCTGGCTACATTCTAGTTCTTCTTCAGATTATATAAATCTTTTGCTTTTTACTAAAAACTATTTTTAAAACCTATAACATCCAGGTTGTCCTGTAGGAGGTCTGGGATAGGGTCCAGGGGGTTGCATTTTAATGTACAACTAGCTGATTCTGATACTATTGGTCTAAACACTAAGTTTTGAGAAACCCTGACTGTCATGTTCAACAGGTGAGACTAGGCTTCTGTGGACAGGCATTCATGAAGAGAAAGTGTGCTGCCACAGCAATAAAACATATTACTTATTTTAGGGAACATGTATATTAGGACCAGCTCTTTTTTAAAAAAAAATAATTATCTATATCAACTGGTGCTATTTGGTTCATTCATCACTCTGGTACTCATCGTTCTCATTTGTAGTCAAGTAAATTGGTTATATGATTGGGTATGGTCCTTGAAACTCTAAAATCTCTTAACTTTGTGCTTGTAATTCCCTCTCTCTCTAGACTTGACAAAATTCTCATCTATTTTATTCCAAGGAATGATGTAAGACACCAACATTTAATGTAAGTTAGGTTGATGCGGTTTCATAAATCTAAGAATCTTTTTTATGATATGAATGCTGTTTGTATATATTTTAAAGATTTTATATATTATTTTTAGAGAAAGGGGAAGGGAGAGAGATAGAAAGGGAGAGTGACATTAATGTATGGTTGCCTTTCACCTGCCTCCAGCTACAGAACTGACTGGAGACCTGGCTTGCAACCTGGTTATGTGCCCTGGCTGGGTAATCAAACCAGCAACCTTTGGGGTCTCAGGCTGGAGCCTTATCCACTGTGCCACCAGCCAGGGCTATGTTGTTGATATATTTTAATCTTGAATAATGAGTGGCAGTTCTTCCATAAATAGAAAAAAGTAATAAATGAGTAAACCATTTTATAATATACATATTACACAATGTTTAATAAAGATAAATTGCTTTGAGTTAGCTTTTCCAATCAAACTTAGTACCTGTAAATTTTTAGTTTTAGTTAATATTAAATTAAATTTAAACAAATATCTTTTTCTCCTTCAGTTCAGTGTAAATTTTTAAAAGAAATTATTTACCTTTCCATTTACTATGTTACATTTCTGACCTAATTGTTATGAACCACATTTTATAAGCTCTTAACTGAAATCTCAATTATCCAAGCTAGTCAAGCAATTTAGGATGAGTTTGCTGAAAGCAGTTTTCTACTAAGATAGAATTAGCCCAACAGCTGGAACCACTTCTGCCACCCAGAAATATAATGGTTTATTTATTATTGCTTCTCTTTATTGTATCTATTCACAGCTGAAGTCATTTGGCACAATTTAAGATATTCTGAAATGAAGACCAGTCTCTTTCTCTATAACTTTTGACAAAAACAATGATGGAAAAACAGTCCACATACAAAAGCACAAAACACACAACTCCCCAGCTTTCTCTTAATCCTCGTGAAAGTAGAGATGGCAGCTGGCAATTGGAATCTCATAGCTGAGTTTCATATTCTTCCCAGATTTGATGACTTGGCCCTTTGAAATATTCATTATCTTAACTTTGATTCCTTAAAAAACACTTTGTCTCCAATTCTGCCTGTCGGCTAGGGAAAAGTTGCTGTAGGCATGCATGACTAAAAAGATTACTTTGTCAGTTTTCAGTGGCTGGCTTTAGTTATATAATCTTGCACTTGAATACTTGGTATTTAAAGTTATTTTTCTATTGATGGAATTCTTTCAATAAGATAATACCTCTTTGTCATCTAGTTGAATACTTTATTTGCTTATTATAGTATGGTAGTTTTAAGTACTACAAATGGACAGTAAGAAGCAAACTAGGTGGGATAGGAATTAAGGTCTTAGATCAGGGAGGTTTTTTCATACTTTAGTAATATAGATTGTTTTGTCATTCTGTGTTTCTTCTGGGATCCCCAAACTCCTCAAAGACTTTTAAACAATTTGTGTACATTAAGTTTCACTCTTTGTGGGGTCAAGTTCTATAAGTTTTGAAAAAGCTATATGGTATCCACTATTACCATAGGTATTATATATTTAAGACCAGTTCCTGCCTTAAGAAAACATCCCCTATGCTTCACTTACTGACCACCATCCTCAGCTGCTGGAAACTGTTGGTCTACTCACTACCTCTGTAGCTTTTCTTCTCCCTGAGTGTCATATACTTGGAATCATAACAGTACATGGCCTTTTCATAGTAGCTTCTTTCACTTAATAATATACATTTAAAATTCATCCATGTTTTTGCTTTATGGCTTATGGTCTTTTAAAAAAATCATTGAATAATATTTCACTGTATGGATGCACCACAGCATGTTTATCCCTTTCTCTGCTGAAAAATCATCTTGGTGGTTTACATTGTGTTCTCATGGAGATCACTGATTTTCAGTTTTTTGAGCATTTTCATATAAGACTGAGAATGATTGACTTCCTAGCTATTTCCAGAAACCAGCAGTCAAAAATTTTATTTTTCACCTTGTAGAAGTCTGCACAATTATTTTCCTATATGAAGTATGAACTAATGTTATTACTAAAGAAGCTTTAAATATATTGCTTATTTTTATTAGTATATTAGGTGGATAAAAATTGAAATAAATCTGAATTTTAAGGCTTTTAAAAAGCCTTGTGAAAAAGAATAGAATGAAGGTTGAATTTAAAACATTGTTTGTAATAGTTCTCTGATTGTCTCACAGATGTTTAGATAAGAATAAAAATTTTATGTGTATTCGTATGTACAGTATAATGATACATTTGCATACATGTGTACATGAAAAATATACCTGAGGAGGCAGGAGAGCATATGACTTTAGCTAATGAATTTTGGTGGCAGAATCCCTGGGTTCAAATCCAGTTCTTTCATTTGCTATTTAAAACACAGTATAAATTATAAATACTAAAATCTTCAGCATCAAACACTAATTTTCTCCAAGAATAATATGGTATGATACTACTGAATGTCTACTACTAATTAGAAATGATATTAGTCTTTTCAAAATTTAATATTATAAAAAGGGTATTTTGAAAGCCTTTTTTTAGACCTGAGAAACTTGAGGCTCAGGAAAGCTAGGAAACTTGATTGAATAGCCAGGTAAGGAGGGAACAGGAATTTGGTTCCAAAGCTGCAGAATCTCAAACCAGTGCCTTTTCTGCTTTGCTCTTTGCTTCCCCAAACACCAGAATGAGAATTTCTAAGGTTCCAGAGGGTGCATTTAGCTGGTTTATTTTATGTTATACTGTCAGCATTACAATGAGTCCCACTTTGATCCTTCTCCCTTTTACAAGGCTGGAATTCTTATGGAAAGATCATACCGATTATACCTCTTAGAGGAACTCATGGAACTGTTCCTGGATTTCTCTTTTCTCTTGATTCTACATACCACATGTATCCATTTTCTGAAGATACCATCACTCACTCATGTACTTTGATGATAACCTAGTGGTGGAGATTTTGAGTCACACTCTCTGGGGTTGTATTTGGCTCTGTGATTTATGAGATGTGGGACCTTGAAAAATTACTTTCTTTCATTTTCTCATCTATAACTCAGGGTAATAATGAAGCCTGCCTCTTAGGGTGGTCACAAGGACTAAATGAGGTGAGTCTTATTGAAGATCTTATTAGCCTATTGACACTACACTGCCCAATAATAATAACAATAAGCCTAGCAATTGAGCATTTGAAATGGGCTAGTCCAAACTGAGGTGAGCTGTAATGTAAATGCACATTGGGTTTAAAAGACTCCACACAAAAACAGACTGGGGTTGGGGAAGAGTTCAGTTAAGGAGCTAACATGAAAGACCCATGGACATGGACAATGAGGTGCAGATTGAATGTGGGAGAGGGGGCAGGGAGGGTTGGGGCAGGGGAGAGCAATGGGAGAAAAATGAAACAATTGTAATGCAACAATAAAATTTTTAAAAGATCACATATGAATTAGGATACATTAAAGAGAACATATTTTATTAAAAATAAAAAACAATATAAAATATAATATTTTTTGATGATTGCATTTGAAATTGGTGATATTTTGTATACATACAATAGGGTTAATTTTAACTTTTTCTTTGTTTACTTTTTATCAAGGTGACTGCTTGAAACTTAAAAATTGTGTATTGGGTCCCTGGCTGGGGGCTCAGTGGATAGGTGCCAGCCTGCAAACCCAAATGTCATTGGTTTGATTTCCAGCCAGGGCACATAACCGGGTTGCAAGCCAGGTCTCCAGCCAGGTCCTTAACTGGTGGCAGGTGAAAGGCAACCATACACTGATGTTTCTCTCCCTTTCTTCCTCCCTCCCTGTCCTTCTCTCTAAAACTAATAAATAGAATCTTTAAAAAAAGAAAATATTTATCTAATCCTATTTTATTAAAGTTTATAATGCTGAAAAAAATGATGTGTTGGCTTGCATTTGTGGTTAACGTTATATTTTTATTATTGCAGTGATTTTCATCTGGTGTGTTATGGTACACTGGTGCACCATAGAATTTTTAAAACATGCAATACCTGACTATTTAGTCAAGGGCCCTTACTTCTTCTCCCTTAGATTGTCAAATAAAAAATGACATCAGCCAACACAACAAGAACCATCTAGTGTGAATGAGTCAATATTATACCTATTTTTTTTTGTCAGATTGCCAAAATAGTATAATATATTTCTTGGTGTGCCATAGAACTTCAATAAATAGTTTGTGTGCCATGAGATGAAAATAGTTGAAAAATTGCTGGAATAGTATTTATCTGAAATAAAATAAGCACTCAGTAATCATTATTTGCTATTATTAAGTTCTTCAGCTAGGCAGCTATGATCATTATGCTGAATTTGTTGACTTGAACTAGTTATTTCAAGTGATATATTAGTAGCCTGAAAAATTTTATTTAACTCTAAAATTAATATGGTAAAGTCCATCTCTCAGCATAGTACTGTTGTTATATAAGGAAAAAGTAAATCTATTAAGCAAAAATGTTTCTCTCCTTTGGTATTAGATTTTTCCTGAGGTACATCAGACCATATTAATGATAATACAAGAGATTTGATTTATGTTGATTGACATTATGGAAACAAGTATGAGACATCTTAAGGTATGGCATCTGAATTCTATTTTAATTTCATTTGTATAAAATAGAATGATTACTAGACCCTGAACTCTTCCTTTCAATGTGGGTCTGAGTCAGCAATCTATCATTTCTCTGTGCAAGGTCAGAAAATGGACTAATGAAATGTGATAGCTAAAATTGGTAAGTTATGAAGGCTTATGTATGCCTTTTAGGTTTAAAATATTATGGTGAAAGGAGTTCACTCACATCATGGTATTAATTTTGCAAAAACCAGGTCTACTTTCTTTAACTTTCAAAATTCCTCAAACCTCCTTGGCCAGGACTAGATTCCTATTCTGCTTTCTTTTGGTCGACTCTATTCTAATTCCTCCAAGCCCTACTTTGGGGTTCTTATCACCCATACTTTTTAGATTAGGGCTGTTTTCTTACCAGTTTTTCTTACAGCTATCAGCAGGAAATATGCTGTCAATTGCTCTCAGAGTAAGTGTTTTCCACTTATTTGTATATGAAGTACTAATTAAATGTGGTATCATTAAAAATGTCATATATGTCTAAATGAAAATCTTTGGGAAAATATACTAGCAAATATGAAAAGGATAAAATTAAAATCTTTAACATCTTGACATGATAGATATATTTTTGAGGTTACTGAAAAAAATCCATAGTGAAAGCTTGTCATTTTTCTGGGTTGGTGGAATAAAGAAACTTTAGCACATGTTTGCATAATTTCTTTATTCACTCAATTTAGATAACACTATTATATACCCAACTTGAAATATCAATATGTTTTCTATTAATGTTAAATAACCAGAACTAAAATGATAAGCCAATAAAAATAATATCTATAAAAAAATAACTGCTCGCTTCAGCAGCACATATACTAAAATTGGAACTATACAGAGATTAGCAAGTGCAAGGATGACATGCAAATTTGTGAAGCGTTCCATAATTTTAAAGAATGCTCAACATCACTAGTCATCAGAGAGATGCAAATTAAAACCACAATAAGATACCACTTCACACCTGTCAGAATGTCCATCATCAACAAATCAACAAACAACAAGTGTTGGTGAGGATGAGGGGAAAAGGGAACCCTGCTGTACTGTTGGTGGGAATGCAGGCTGGTGCAGCCACTATGGAAAACAGTATGGAGTTTCTTTTAAAAGCTAAAAATGGAACTGCCTTTTTTGGTCCAGCAATTCCACCACTAGGACTATACCCGAAGAATCCTGAAACACCAATTCATAAGAACCTAAGTACTCCTATGTTCATAGCAGCACTATTTACAATAGCCAAGTGCTGGAAACATCCTAAGTGCCCATCAGTGGATGATTGGATCAAAAAACATTGGTACATTTAACCCTGACTGGTAGTCCAGTGGATAAAGCACTGGCCTGCGAACCCAAAGGTCACTGGTTTGAGTCCCCAGCCAGGGCATATAACCAGGTTGCAAGCCAGGTCTCCAGCCAGGTCTATGGCTGGAAGCAGGTGAAAGGCAACCATACGTCTCTCTCCCTTTTTACCTCTCTCCCTTCCCCTCTTTCTGGAAATAATAAATAAAATCTTTAAACAAACAAACAAACAAAAAAATATTTGGTACATTTACACAATGGAATACTACACAGCAGACAGAAAGAAGGAAGTCCTACCCTTTGCAATAACATGGATGGAACTGAAAAGTATTATGCTTAGTGAAATAAGCCAGTTAGTGAAAGACAAATACCATATGATCTTACCCATTACAGGACAATAATGAACAAAACAAACAAACATGCAAAACAGAACCAGATACATGAACACAATAAATAGACCTTCAGTGGGCAGAAGGGACTGTGAGAGGGGGAAGGTGGGAAGAGGAGGCAAAGAAGGGGAGCAGTTTAGTCAAGGAACTAGCATGGAAGAACCATGGACATGGGCAATAAATGGGATTGATTTTGTGGGGGAGTGGGTGGGTGGGGAAGGGGACAGAGAGAAGTGAAAAGGGGATAGATGTAATACAGCAACAATAAAATTAAATTTTAAAAAATGATAAAGAAAATATGACTATAAAATTATTGAATTCTACTGATGTTACTGAGAGTTAAAAGTTCATAATAATAACAAAGGTATAAATCATCCACTAATTTTAAACTCCAGAGAATATACAAAATTAGTACATAGATATTTCTAATTGAGATTTAAAATGCTTAAGATAGAAAATAGTGCCATTTAATTTACAAATACCACACAGCAATACTATTATAAAACATAACCAAGCAAGGAGTGGAAGAAATCTAAGAACAAATAAAACTTAAAGGTTTCATGGTAGGTGTTTATATAGTAAAATTATGATATTGAATAATTTTTGCATTGCAGTGTATAGTACAGTTACAGTGTTTTATGTGTACCATTGGTCTTCAAGTAGAGAAGTAATTATTCTGTTAGTTTTACTCTCTAGACCAAATACAGATTTTTAAAATGATAATTAAGTACAATATCCTAAAATTATTAAAGTAACTTTAAAAGCCAAAGTTATTTTACATTATTCAATTACCTCCTTTTAAAATACTTATATTCATGTTTCAGAACTTGGAATATTGCTTCAGATTGGAAATAGAGTCTCCTATACAGTGGAGAAAGAATGCTGCTAGGTATAATTATGTGCTATGGTTTTAGATATTGGTCATGATGGTATTGAGTAGTTTATTTAGTATTTATTAAGTTCCTCTTCTAGCTCTGAGTCTCATGCCAACTGTCAAACACAAGGGAGAAAATGTCCAGCCCTGTAGACCCTCCTCTTGCTGGCATGTCATCTGGTCCTATCTTTTAACTTTTTTTTACCCAACTTGGACCTTTCCATCCTTCCACTGTGGTATATGTCTTTATATTCCTAGTTATGACTTTCATTGTTCCTGACTCCAATCTCTTTAGTCTTTTTACTAATACCTTAATAATTCTGGCTGGCATTTTTTGAGTATCTACCATGTGCTAGACATTGTACTATTTCCCATGGGATGATATTTAACCTCACAAAAACTGTGATGGCTACTTCAGGGAACATTTTAATAGAATTCACTCCCCATGGTCCAGGCAAGGAACCCAAGGCTCTGAGAGATTAAGAAACTTCCAGGTATCCATGCCTCTGTTGTCAGCTGTCAGAAGGAAGGGGGCAGGGGAATGGATGAAAGAAGGTGAAAGGATTAGCCAAAAAACATGTATATGTAGCACATGGACACAGACACAGTGTGGTGATGAGAGAAAGAGAGAGGCTAGGTAGAATGAGTAAAGGCAGGTGGAAATGGGGACATCTGTAATAGTGTCAACAGTAAAAATAAAGCTAAAAAAAGGAACTTGTCCAAGATCTTAAGTTCCAAGCAATACAGCCTGTGTACATCTCACTGCAGACCCTGCTCTTGCCACCACAATCCAGGCACCGAATCCTGTCACCCACTGTGTACTGTGTGTTCCTTTTGAAGCCTCCCAACTTCCACCCAGATTCTCTCCTTCCCACTTTTCTGGGTGGCACTCTTACCCAGCTCTCCTGGGCATGGGTGGAGCCAGTGAGGTGAGGGAGAACATGGCCTCTCACTAAATGCTAATTCATTTCATTTTGACACATACAGGAAGCTTGCCTGGTTGCTGGGAGGGTGAAAGTTAATGTATGGAGGTACTCAGCTGTACATTTGACATCAGACTGTCTTATCCTGCTGGCCTTCATGGAATCATTTATTTAGTCACAACAAAGTACCAATCTCAAAGCAGGGCTATATTACATATAAGGTGTTACTTCTGCTCTGATAAGATTTATCACCCACAAGCAATTAAAGTATTCCATTCCTCCTTAAGGTTTCAAGCATGACATCCAAGTGCTCTGAGTAAAGAAGGTGAAAATCTTTATGCCTCATCCTGCACACTTCTTCTCTCTACTGGCAAAGTCTTCAAACCCAACTTGTTGATCTACCTAAAAGGCAAATGTCTTCTTTTCTCCATGCAGTTAGGCTCTGGTAGATCAACCTAAATAAATCTTCAGTGGGCACCAAATACCCCAACATCCTGACTGGGAAGTGATAACTTAAAGGCAGGAGTAGCCTCTTATTGAGGCTAGTTGGGAGAAAAAGGAGGTAAGTGATTAGCTTAACCATGAGGGAGGTCTTGAAATCTCCATGAGATACATTAGACCAGAAATCGGTAGATATCAGTGAAGATCTAATCTGGAAAAAACCAGCAGTTGCAAGGGCAGCAATAATGACTTCTCACCACAAATTGGTTATTTCTCACAGTGTAGGCCCAAGGAAATATGTGATACTGGGCTTCTTTTTATTTATTTAATTTTTTATTTGTATTTGTTTTTTAAATATTTTATTCATTATTTTCAGAGAGAAGGGCAGGGAAGGAGGGAAAAAGGAAGAGAAGCATCAATGTATGGTTGCCTTTCACCTGCCTCCAGCTATGGACCTGACTGGAGACCTGGCTTGCAACCTGGTTATGTGTCCTGACTGGGAAAGCAAATCAGTGACCTTTGGGTTTACATGCTGGCGCCAATCCACTGAGCCACACCAGCCAGGGCTTCAACAAGTATTTTTTAAAAAGGCCTATTTTATGAAAAACATTTGGAGATAAAAATATACATGAAGTGTGATCCATTATCTAAAAGAGTATACTATACATATAGAGAATGAACATAAAATAAAAATGTTGCCACAATCCAAGAAATAAATGACAGTTTAATATAATAATGAAGAAATGAATTTATGTGATTAATTAAAAAGTGAACTATATAACTAATCCCATTTCTTGGAAATGAAAACATGTAACATGTTTGTTTGCTGAGCATTTGACCTATCCCAAAGAATTTACTTCTTAAATTCAAAGTAAGAAGACAAGCCATTATTGGGTTGAGATGTGGCACCAATCTGGTTTCAGATGCTGTGGTATTTTTCTTTAAGATTTAGTAACTGAACTTCTTTAAGACTGTGGTAATCTTGTCAACATAAAAGCTTTACTTTGAAACTAATTCTGTGTTGCGTATAAGGTTCTATTGTTTTAGAAAATTTCACTCCAAAAAATAACAACTACTGAAATGGTACCTGATTTATAGGTGTTTGTGTTTTGGCCACGGTTGGTGGTAAATTTCTTATTACCTTAAAACTTTTTACTATGACAAAACCATAAATAATTGCATTCCATTTCTTCAGTTTAGTGGGCTCTTTCCTCCAGGATCAGCCTGTTAGTGGACAGGCATCAGCCTGGAACCAGTCGGTGTCAGGCCAGCCTTTAGTGTGTGGGTTCTTTGTGTAAGAAAGATTTCACAACATGAGTCTAGGTTATTTTGAAATACATTTATTAAGGCTAGGGGCAGTGAAACAAAGGAAAGACTTAGGGTAAAAGGAGTAACTGCAGAGAGCCTAGGTGGTACTCTGCTTTGGCTCTCTAGAAGAGTTATAGGAAAGGAGTGAGCTAAGAAGGGGCCATATTAGTTCACTGGAAAGTCAGAGTAAAAGTGAGCCCTGGAGACAGGATCAGGGGTGAGCCCTGGTCAAGCTGCCACTGCCCACTGCTCCCCTGGCTGCAAGTTTCCTGGGGACCCTTAGAGTTTAGGAGGAAATAAAAGGTTCATGTCTAAGAAGGGGGATGGGCATGCTCTAGAGCAGGAGTCCCCGACCCCTGGGCTACGAACAGGTCCAGGTCCCCAGTCTGCTGGGAAATGGGCTGCTAGGGAAAATGGCCGGTGCTCTATCTCTGGTCTCCTCTCCACCCCTTCCACCGTGGGTGAGAGAGTGAAGCCACTGTCTTCTGGTCCCTGGGGCCAAAATGGTTGGGACCTTCTGCTCTAGAGCAAGCTTGCACTGTATCTTTGTCCTGAGGGCTTTTCATCTGCTTTTTTTTTTTTTTTTTTTTTTCCTTTTTCCCTGTGGGTGAGAATCTTAGGGGAGGGTTTCAGGGGAATATTCATCAGCTTTCCAGCTGTATTTTTAATATGCTGATGGCAGGTAGGAATATTCTTCAGTCTGCTATATTGTTTCACTTTTATCTTGAGTCTGCCTGCCTTTTAATGGGGTCTTTGTTATTTGTTCCCCTGACTTCATCTGTCCTTGGGTTTAGCCAGCACACATAACATTAATTGGGACTCTGTTCTCTACATTTGTTTAGGGAGGTGAGGTATAAACCATTCATTCTCAAATATCCTTGGTTAGGGGAGAGAAGTTCTTGGAATTCACCAGCTGGCTGTAAGTTGCTCAAACTGTTGACCTTGTTTCATTTTCTTGTCTCAGTTTCCCCATTCCACCTGCCCAGGAATTTCCCTAATTCCTTACTATCCTACCTCCAGCAAATACTGGTTTTCAGTAGAGTTACCCAACTCATTATTAACATAAATATTTTTCTAACTAGAGATTTTTGTTTTGGAATCTATGGGTTTTTTCCAAAATTTAATTTGAAATTTTCAAACCAGTTAATAACTCTTGGAAGTACTTGTTCCCTCTCTCTCTCTTCATGCACACACACAGACACACACACAATCCACAATGCCCTTTTTGACTGAACTATTTGAGAGGTAGTTAGAAATTAGCTTTATCATACCACACTTCCAAATATTTGAGTCCTATTATCTCAGAACAAGTATATCATTCTATGTAACCGCAAATACAACTATCAAACTCAAGAAATTTGACAATGACATAGCTGTTATTTTTTTAAAAAGCCTATTCAAACTGTCCCATTTGGTTTAATAATATGATTTGCCAATATATTTTTACTGTTTTATTTAAGTATAATTACATATAATAAAATGTGCAGTTTAAGTATACAGTTTAATGTTTTGATAAATGAATATATATATATATATATATATTTTTTTTTTCTTCATGTAACCAATACCCCAATCAAGATATAGAACATTTCTGTAACCCAAGAAAGTTCCTTCATACCCTTTACTAGTTGGTCCTTTTTCTAATACCCACCCCCCACCCCATGAGGAAACCTCTACTTTTATGTCCATAGATTGCATTGGCCTGTTTAAGAATTTTACACAGGTGGAATCATACAGTGTGTACTATTTTGAATTGAGTTTCTTTCTCTCTGTTCCTGGATTACAATGTCTGCAAACAAAGTTTTATTGGAACACGGTCATGCTCATTTGATTGTACTGCCTATGGATATATTTCACACCCTCATTGCCTTTCATTGCAGCTATGGTACTACAGATCACCACAACCTGGTTAAAAGTTAAAAACATTTTGAATGCTATGCTATGCCTATTACTGTGCCAAAATTTTTATTTATTTATTTACTTACCAGTGCCTACCTACCATGTTAAAACAAGAAAAGAACAGAAACATTGGTTTTGAATGTTATACCTTTAAGGAAGAGTGGAAGATGATTTATTTTGTAATTGAATTAGATGGCAAAACATTGTGTTTATTGTGATACTGTAGTTATACTGAAATGATACTATGTTCATCAACATTATGAACATTATTATGACTATTATTAACGGTCCTACACAAAGAAAAGCAATGTCCAGAAAAATTAGAAATTTATAAATGAAATACATCTTCAAACCAAAATTTTATCTGAAATGTTAAAATATTGAAATAAGGCTGAAATCAAAGTAAACTTCTGAGCAGCTCATTTGTTCACCAAGCAAGGAACACTATTTACCAATGTTGAGTTAATTTAATTGTGTTCGATTGCAGCAGATGAAGAAATGTGTCCAGAGAAAATAAACTTGATTAAGATGATTAGCCTTTTAGTGAGAACAGTTGCTAAAAGAGCTAAGGACACTGAGAGCAACCGATGGAGTAAACCACTTTCCCTATTCCTCTTGCTAATTATAGCTAAAACTCCTGGATATTATATATTAAAAAGCATAAGAAGGCCCTGGCTGGTGGCACAGTGGATAAGGTGCCGGCCTGCAAACCCAGAAGTCGCTGGTTCGATTCCCCAGCCAGGGCACATAATGAGGTTACAAGCCAGGTCTCCAGCCAGGTCCATAGCTGGAGGCAGGTGAAAGGCAACCATACATTGATATCTCTCTCCCTTCTCCTCTCTCTGAGAATAATGAATAAAATCTTAAAAAAAAAAAAAAGCATAAGAAGACTGAAAAGTAGAGAAGAGAAGGCAAACATTGTAGGGAACTAGAACCCAGGGAATGATACAGTGGCAAACCAATGATTTTTTTCTTTTTTATGACTATCCAACACTGAGGACTACATTGTCCAGCAACCAAATAATGCCAAAAGGGAACAGGAAAGAATTCATCAAGAAAAGCCTGTTTCAAGCCAAAAGGCAAGGAAAGGGGCTTCCTATGAAGATAGAAAGGTTTTGATCATCAGTGCTCTACTGTAGCCAAATTCCACAGAAAACCCAGTGGCCAACCTTCACCCTACCATCAAAGCTGGAGTGGAGAGTCCAACTACATGAAGGTGCCCTCCAATCCCTGATGTGGTTGTGCCAGGGGTTGAGTGAGGAAATGGGATCGTCATCCCTGCTGGGTGGTAACAAGGACTCGGTGGTTTTGGTAGAAATGATGGGCTAACACCAGACTAACCTCCACAGGCTTCCCAGCCTCCAGACTGGGTGGGGCAAATACCTATTCCAAAGGCCCACCCTCAAGCATGACTAGGAGTCTTTGGAGCCCATAAGCTTTGATGGGCCCCTCTGCATTCCCCTGGTGTCTGGTTCATGTCTGAGTCTCTCCCTAAAACCACTAGGCATCCTTTTAACCACCCTGGAACCCTCTTCTATGCTTTGAACCAAATAGTAACAATAAAGCTTTTTTGTAGAGAGAGGGAGAGAGAGAGAGAGAGAGAAATTTAAAACTAGAGTAGCATCAAAGCAATTTTTTTTTTAAAAGTTAAAATATTGAAATAAGACTGAAATCAAAGTAAATTTCTGAATAGTCATTTTTTCATCAAGCAAGAAAAACCACTTATCAACGTAAACGGAAGCATGGAGTTCACCCACATCGGCAGGGTGCTGTCAGAGAAGGTCTAATGGAGTCCCAGGCCTTTCACCACCACTCAGAGATGGTGAGTCCAGCCCTACTCACATTGGTGGAGGCCATTTGGGGAGCCTGAATTTCCACCTCTACCCAGTAGTAACATAAAGTCTCAACCTTCCTATTATAAACAGAGGACTAGCAGAGAATCTGGGCATCTAATGACATGTATTTACCTCCCTCCACTGGAATTTTGTTAGCAAGATCCTCATAAAACATAAGATTTATATAAGACTCAGAACCGCATTGTATATGAAGTCTGTCCTGAAAGTATTAGCTACACAAACTTTTAATTATATTGACATTGGCTCGATACTTTCGGGACAGACCTCGTAGGCCAATAGTTCAGATTTCAATAGAAACTCACCTGTTATACTAAGCACCTGGAAAATCTTTTTTTTTTTTTTGTAGCCCCAAAGTTTCTTTTTTCTTTTTTTTTTTTTATTTTTTTAAAAAAATTTTATTGTTGTTGTATTACATCCATCCCCTTTTTGCTCCCCTCTGTCCCCCTCCCCACCCACCCATTACCCCCAAAGTCAATCCCACCTGTTATCCATGTCCATGGTTCCTTTATACTAGGTTCTTGTCTAAGCTGCTCCCCTTCTTTGCCTCTGCCTCCCCCCTCCCCCCAACCCCGTTCCCCCTGACCACTGAAGGCCTTAATTTGAATGAAGAAAGTTGTCATTAGATGCCACCACTGAGAAGACACAGATGTTAGAATTATCAAGAATGTTAAAGTAGCCTTCATTAAAATTCTTCAACAAACAAGTATAACCACAATCAAAATACATGAAATGAAAAATAGATATTCTCAGCCAGAAACAGAAGACATACATAAAGAATCAAATAAAAATTTTACAACTGAAGCATAAACTCAATGGATAATCTCAATAGAGGAATAAATGTATTAGATATTAGAACAATAGAAATTGCCCAGCCTGGATGACAGAGAAAATAAACTGAAAATAAAAGTGAATAGAGACTCAATGACCTGTGGGAATATGGCTAAAGATCTAACATTCACGTCATTAGTGCCTCAGAAAGAGAGAAGAAAAATGACAGAGCTAAAAAAGGATTCAAAGAAACAATAAATAAAATTTCTCCAAAGACACATCATAGTTAAACTTCTGTAAATTAAAGGAACAAAGCAAGTCTTGCAGGTAGCCTTAGAGAAACATAGCAAACAATTTGAATGACAGATTTCTTATGAGAAATCATGGAGGTCAGAAAGAAGTAGGTAACGTTTTTCAAGTGCTGAAAGAACTGTTCACCCAAAATTTTATATCCAAAGAAACATTTTAAGGCGTGAAGAAGAAATTGAAATATTCGTAGACTAAAAGGAAAACAGAGAATTTTGTCACCTTCAGACCACTGTAAAAGAATAACTAAAATAAGTACTATGAATAGAAAGAAAATGATAAAAAAGAAATCTGGCAATACCGAAAGAGAAGGAAGAAGATGAGAATGGCAAATGACTTTCCTTCTTCTCTTGCATTTTTATAGTTATATTTATACTTGAAGTAAAATTTATAATATTGTCTAATGTGGTCTTCTGTTTATGTAAAAGACAGATTAAAGATGTACATCATATATTGGGGAGGATAAATAAACATAAAGGGGTTTATATACTCAAACTGATAAAATGTTGTCAACAGTGGACTATGATGTTATGCTTATACAATATAACATCTAGAATGACTACCAATATAGTTATGGAAATATACATTTAAAATATTACAGATAAATCAAAATGAAATTCTAGAAAAGTCCAAGTAAAAAAGAAAGCAGAAAAAAGAAACACAATTGGAGAGAATAAACAGAAAACAAAAAATGATATAATTAAATCCTAGCATATCACTAATTACATAAAATGTATATAAATAGTTTGAATACACCACTTAACACATAGAAATTGGATGGGTGAATTGAGAAACAAAAACAAAAACAAATCATGACCCAGCTATAGGCTATCTACAAAAAAACTCACTTCAATTACAATATTATGGGTAGGTGTGAAAGTGAAAGGTGAAGTGAGGTATACTATGCAAATCCTTATTAAATGAAGCAGGAGTAGCTATATTAATATCAGATTAAGTAGACTTCAGGAGAAAGAGAGTCACAGAGAGTCAATTCCTCAAGAAGACACAGGAATCCTAAACTTGTATCCACCAAAAAGCTGAGCTACAAAATATATGAGGCAAAAACTAATAGAACTGAAAGGAGAAAGATAAGTCCATTTTATAGTTGAAGACTTCAGTACCCTTATCTCAACAACTGATAATAGTCTTGTTCAGTGATGGAAGAACTGAACAAGACCATCAACCAACAGGATCTAAACAGTATTTATAAAACCATCTAACCAACAACAGCAGAATATATATTATTTTCATGTATCCATGGAACACATACCAAGATAAATATTATCCTGGGACCTATAACAAACCTCAACAAATGTAAAGAATTGAAACCACATAGAGTGAGTTCTCAAATCATAATGGGCCACAACTCTAAATCAAGAAAAAAAGATCAGGAAAACCTCAAAAACACTTGGAAATTAAAACAGGGCACTTCCAACTAATTTATTAGTCAAGAAGGAAGTCCTGAGACATATAACAAATACCTGAACTTAGTGAAAATTAAAGCAAAGCATCAGAAATTGTGGGGCACTGCTAAAGCTGTAATGGATGAAGTTTTGTAGCACTAAATGCTAACAGAGAAAAGAAAGTAAGTTTCAAGTAAATACTCTAAGCTCCCACTTCAAGGACCTAGAAAATGAAGAACAAAATAAACCTGTAGTTGAGGAGGAAAAAGAAGAGCAGAAATCAATGAAATTGAAAACAGTTAATGAAACAAATGCTTATATTTGAAAAGATCAATAACATAAACAAAACTCCAGCAAGGCTGACAAGTAAAAAAAGATACAAGTATTTCTTTTATCAGGTTGAAGCAGAGGATCACTCTACAGACTTTGCATACATTCAAGTTTTTAATAAGAGAATACTGTAAGAAGCTCCACACACAAATTTGTTATTTTAGTTCAAATGGACTAATTCATAAAAAGTATAACCTAATACAATTCATCCAATGAACATCCCAAAGTAAAAACTTAAAAATAGTTCCACACAAGTATTGCCAATGGCTTTTTGAAAAGAATGTAAATACAATTCAATTAAAAATAAGTCTTTTTTTTTAAAAAAAGGGGTGTTAAGCAATTAGATAGTCATAAAAATATTGAATCTTGACATAAACTTTACACCTTGTATTAAAAAGTAAGCTAAAATTTCATAAATTTACATGTAAAACACAAAATTATAAAACTTTGATAACATAGGAGAAAATCTTGGGAACTTATGGTTTGGTGAAAAATTGTTAGATATGACACCAGAAGCATTATTAAGAAAAGAACCTGGCTGGTAGCACAGTGGATAAGGCGCCGGTCTGCAAACCCAAAGGTTGCAGGTTCGATTCCCCAGCCGGGGCACATAACAAGGTTGCAAACCAGGTTTCCAGTCAGGTCTGTGGCTGGAGGCAGGTGAAACGCAACCATACATTGATGTCTGTCTCCCTCTCTGCCTCTCTCTCTTCCCCTTTCTAAAACTAATAAATAAAATCTTTAAAAAAAAAAAAAAAAGAAAAGAATAAAATTGATAGAATAGACTTCATGGAAATAAAAAACTTTCACTTTATGACAAACTCTAGGAAGAGAGTGCAAAGACAAGTTACACTCTGGAAGAAAATATTTGAGCACTACATATCTGAAAAACACTGAAAACTCAACAGTAAAAAAAAAAAACAATCTAATTACAACACAGGCTAATAATACGGACACTTCACTGAAGAGAATATATGGGTGGCAAACAAGCACATGAAAAGATATTCATCACTAGCCATCAGGAAAATGCAAATGGGGACCACAATGAGAAATCATTAAACACCTATTAGAACAGCAAAAATTAAAAATAGTGACACTACCAAATGCTGCTCAGGATGTGGAAAAACTCAGTGTCCCATACGTTGCTCCTGGGTACGTAAAATAGTTTCCACCCACTGTGGAAAATATTTTGCCAATTTGTTAAACAAACAAATAAATGTATGCTTATCATATGAGTCAGCAAATGAATTACTGAGCATTTATTACAGAGAAATAAGAATGTGAGACCTGTACAAAGACCTATATATAATGGTTCATACCAACTTTATCTGTAATAACCTAAACCTGGAAGCAACCAAAATGTCCCTCAATAATTGAACAAAGTGTGGTATAGCCATATAAATATTTTTCTTTTTTTCTTTTCATCAATATTCAATAATAAAATAGAATAAAATATTGATATCATCAATGACTTGGATATATCTCAGAGGCATTGTGCAGTTGGAATAAGAACTCAATTTCAACAGGTTATATGCTGTATTTACGTAATGTTTTTAAAATTTAATTTTATTGTTGTTGTATTACATCCATCCCCTTTCTACTCCCCTCTGTCCCCTTCAATACCCACCCACTTGCCCTCAAAGTCAATCCCACTTGTCCATGTCCATAGGTCTTCTATGCTAGTTCCCTGACTAAACTGTTCCCCTTCTTTGCCTCCTTCTCTCCCCCTCCCCTTGGCCCACTGAAGGTCTATTCATTGTATTCCTGTCTCTGGTTCTGTTTTGCTTGTTTGTTTATTTGTTTTCTTCATTAGTATCCTGTAATGGGTGAAATCATATGATATTTGTCTTCCACTGACTGGCTTATTTCACTAAGCACAATACTTTCCAGTTCCATCCATGTTGTTGCAAAATGTTCCTTCTTTCTTTCTGCATATAGTAGTCCATTGTGCAAATGTACCAAAGTTTTTTGATCCATTCATCCACTGATGGGCACTTAGTAATATTTTTAATTCACAAAAGTATAGAGATGGAAAATACATTAATCATTGACAGGACTCAGATGGTAGAGGTGGTGGTGGTCATGATGTGACTTTCAAAGGATGACACGTGGGAGATCTTTGTGGTGATGTGATAACTCTGTATCTTGATTGTATGGTAGTGGTTACACTAATTTACCCATGTAATAAGTTCATAAAAGTGATATGCCATATTGTATTAATATTGCTTTATTGGTTGTTAGTATGTGGTATAACTATGTAAGATGTAACTATCGGGGAAAATTGGGTGAAAAGTACATGGGACCTTACTGTACAATCTATGCACCTTGCTGTTAATTTACAATTATTTCCAAATGTAAAGTAAAAAAAAAAAGGCAAATTACTTTAAATGGTTTTACTTGACTATTGAATATTGCTGAAATGGTACTGATAAATCTTAATTACTGTGTACTTGAAGAGTAAACGCCAAAGTTTAGGTGACTGAAGAATTAGCCTCTTGTTAATGGCATGATACAACTACAAAAATATTTTCAAAGATACTGTCAAATATCTCAGCTGTCTGAGAAAACTCAAACTCACTACAAGTTGAAGTAGTACATGTAAAGGTTAATTACATTTGATGGTGATAAAAATATGTGGATTATAATTAAAATTTAGTTGGAACATTTACAAGGTTTTGAAAATGCATTATACTTGTTCTTCTGGTAATTTCTGGAAAATATTTGAACATTTCGAATAGATTTTCATGGCAGGGACCACTAATACTAATTAAGGGAAGTGTTATCTTTCTGAAAAATAATCCCATATTTGAAATTAGAAAACCTATGTTTAATCTGTGTGAGACTTTGTGTTACAAAATTTTTACTAATTGCTATATTTTCAATTTTATCAATAAAATTTATGGGAAAATTAATATTCTCATTTGTTATATAAGTAGCTACAAAAATGTTCACTGTCACCTCGACCTACAAAAACAAAATATTACTCTCTGACTTTCTTTAGAAAAAGATTGTTGGCCCTTGTCCTCTTGCTGATCTTAGAGGTAAGGCTTTCTGCTTTCCATACCCACTTTGTTGAGAGTTTTTATCCTGAAATGCTGTTATATTTTGTCAAATGCTTTTCTTCATCTATTGAAATAATTATATAGTTAGTATTTTTCCTTTTTTTAATGTGGTATACCACATTGATTTATTTGCTGATGTTCTACTATCCTTGCATCGCTAGAATAATTTCCACTTGATCATGGTGTATGATCCAGCTAATGCATTGTTAAGTCAGCTTACTTATATATTGTTGAGGACTTTTTCATCTGTGTTTATCAGGGATACTGGCCTCTGTTTTCTTGTGGTGTCCTTGTCTGGTTTTGATATTAGAGTAATGCTAACCTTGTAAAATGAGTTTGGAAGTGTTCCTTTTTCTGTTTTTTGGAGGAGGTTGGGAAGGATTGGCTTTAATTCTTCTTTAAATGTTTGGTAGAATTGACTAGTGAAGCCATCTGGTCCTTAAATTTACTTTGTTGGCAGATTTTGAAGAATCTACTTTTTGTAACTTTCTGTCCATATTTTCTTTGTTCATCAATTTTTTTCTGATTTATGAAGAAGTTTATTATTTTGGTGCATAACTGTTAGAGCTTTGTTGTAAATTTGGCCCTTAGCCTTATGAAGTACCCTTTTTTTTTGCAGTGTTTTATGCTTTTGGTCTGAATTTTATGCTGTCAAATTTTGTCACTATTATTTTGTATATATTTTGTATTTTGCTTTATGAACCTATTTGGAAATTTATTTAAATAGATTAATTGTATTCTTTTGTATCTATTAATATGATTGTTAGGTCTCAGTTATGCAATTTTATTTTTTACATATACAGTATATAATGTTATAGTCCTAGTCTTTACTTTTTGTATTTATTTACTTTTTAAAATCTTTTGGTATTTAGGCCCTGGCTGGTAGCATGGTGGATAGGTGCTGGCCTGCGAACCCAAAGGTTGCAGGTTCGATTCCCCAGCCAGGGCACATAACAAGGTTGCAAACCAGGTCTCCAGTCAGGTCTGTGGCTGGAGGCAGATGAAAAGCAACCATCTCTATCCCTTTCTGCCTCTCTCCCTTCCCCTCTTCCTAAAAATAATGAAATAAAATCTTATTTCGTCATATATATATATATATATTTTTATTTAAAAAATAAAATAAAATCTTTTGATATTTAAAAAGTTTGAAATTTTATTCTAGTGATACATTTATACTTGCTACTTTATATTTTTCATTCTATTGAATAGTTTTGAATTTTACATTTTATCTTTTAACTTCCACCTCTTACTTACGTAACAATTAATGGACTTATTTTACTTTCTTCTTTTTTATCATTTTATTTAAAAATGCCTTACTTTTGCTTTTTCAGAATGTTCAAAATGCACATATGAAATTCTGTCCCAAAAGTATTGAGCCAATGTCAATATAATTAAAACATTATATTAATTTTCTCCTTTGTCTCACAATTTTTTTTTTATCTTAGAAATGTAAGTAATTAAATCCATTTGTCCTTTGCTAAAGTTTCTAAGTGCTTTTTTGGATGAAACTCATCTTCCAGTGGGTTTCTCAGGATAGTTTCATAAATAGTGTATTTTTTGAGATCCTGTAAGTTTTATAGCTAACTTTTTATAGCCTTGACATTTGAAGAATAGCTTGGTTGAATATAAAATTCTTGGCTCCAAATTTGTTTTATTGAGTTTCTGAAAATGTTGCTCCATTCTTATATTGCCTAATATGAGGTTGTAAAGAAGTCAGTAGTCAACAGATTGACTTATATTGGTAATAAACAATACCTTAGCTGGATATAAAATTCATTGATTTTAACCTGTTTTGTAGAATTTCTTTAAAATGGTGGCCCACTTTTTTTTTTTTTTTCCACTTTGTATGTGGTTGCCAGGAAGTCTTGCCAACAGTATATACTTCTCATTCTTAATGACTATTTCTTTTTCCTTAAATCTTTAAAGATATTATTCCCCCTTTTTAATTTTAAGTCTATAATAGCTTTTCAGGATACATCAGTTTTCTCTGGTAAAGAGTGGGGACTTTAAATATGTAGATTTAGGACTTCTTTTATTCCTAGAAAGTTTTTTAGGATAATAGTTTAATACATTGATTATATGCCATTGATTTCTCTTTTAATGGATAATTACATCATGTGTTGTACCATTTTTTGCCTATCTTCTACTATCACATCCTCTGTGATTTGCTTGACTTTTTAAAACTACTTCTTCATTCTTTTGGCTTTTTATTAATGTCCCTTATTAACGTTCCATTTAAATCACTTCTGCTCCAGGATTCTTATAATGCAGATTAAATTTCTCTTCATTTTGAATTCTTGATGGCCACTGCTCTCATAGCACAACTCATACATTTGAAGTAAGGATGGCACTCTTCTATCAGAATTGATATTTTCATTTTTAAGTACATGTTATTGATTATACTATTACAGTTGTCCCAATTTTTCCCCTTTGTCCCACTCCTCCTGGTACCCCCATTCCCTCCAGTAATCCCCCCTTAGTTCATGTCCATGGATTATGCATATGTTATTTGGCTTCTCCATTTCCTATACTATTATTAACATCTCCCTATTTGTACCTACTTCTTAATCCCTGCACCAATTTCTCCATTCTCCATCTTCCCCCTCCCAGCTGATAACACTCTATATGCTCTCCATTTTTATGATTTTGTTCCTGTTCTACTTGTTTGCTATGTTTTTTAAAAAATTTATTTGTTGTTTAGATTCAGTAGTTGATAGTTGTGAACTTGTTGTCTTTTCAAAACATTTTTATTTATTATTTTTAGATAGAGGGGAAGGGAGACAGTCAGAGAGGGAGAAAGACATCAATGTATGGTTGTCTTTCACCTGCCTCCAGCTACGGACCTGGCTGAAGACCTGGTTTGCAACCTGATTATGTGCCCTGGCTGGGAATTGAACCAGCGACCTTTGGGTTTGAAGACCAGTGCCTTATCCACTGTGCCACCAGCCAAGGCAATGTGTTGTCTTTGTACTGTTTATAGTTTTAATATTCTTTTTCTTAAATAAGTCCCTTTAACATTTCAAGTAATAAGGGCTTGGTGATGATAAATTTCTTTAACTTTACCTTGTCTGGGAAGCACTTTATCTGCCCTTACATTTTAAATTGTAGCTTTGCTGGACAGAGTAATCTTGGTTGTAGGTCCTTGCTTTTCAACAATTTGAATACTTCTTGTCAACCCCTTCTTGCCTGCAAAGTTTCTAGTAAGAAATCAGCTGATAGCCTTATTGGGGCTCCTTTGTAGGTAACTCTTCTTTTCTCTTGCTGCTTTTAAGATTCTCTCTTTATCTTTAACCTTTGGCATTTTAATTATGATGTCTGTTGTTGGTGTGGTCCTCTTTGGGTCCAACTTGTTTAGAACCCTCTGTGCTCCCTGGATTTATATGTCTATTTCCTTTACCTAAAAATTAGGAAAGTTTTCTTTCATTATTTTTTTCAAATAAGTTTTTAATTTCTTGCCTTTCCTCATCTCCTTCTGGCACCCCTATGATTCAGATCTAAGTTAGTACTTTTGGAGATGTCCCAGAGACTATTAAACTTTCCTCATTTTTTTGAATTCTTGTTTCTTCATTTTGTTTTGGTTGAATGTTTATTTCTTTTTTATGTTCCAAATCATTGATTTGAATCCTGGCTTCCTTCCTTTCACTCTTGATTTCCTGTGTATTAGAAAAAAATTTTATATCACTTATTGTAGCCTTCACATTTTCCTTTGTGCTTTTGCTGTTTTCAAGGAGATTTCTGGGCATTTTGATCACCAGTGTTTATAACTCTGCATCTGATATCTCTGCTTTGTTTAGCTTTTTTCTGGGGTTCTGTTTGATTCCTTCATTTGGGCATATTTCTAGGTCTCCTTAATTTGGCAACTACTCTGTGTTTGTTTCTGTGTACTAGGTAAAGCAACTTTGACTACCTGTCTTTAGTGTACCTGTGAAGTAGTATGGGGCAGAGAGCCTGGGTATTTACTGGGTCAGGACAACTAGATTCGCTGCTTTGTGGCTCCCTGTGTATGGGGATGGGGTCGGGTGGAGTCAAAGAGAGGACAGTGCCTCTGCTGCCTGCCTGACTTCTGGAGGCCTGCCTGGCACTTTCCCTGTTTCCAGTCACTTCACCCACTTCCTGTATGTGACTGGCACTTCTCCAGCTGCTACTCGGGTGGTGGTTCCCAGAGTGGGTGGGTTTGAGTATATTCTGGGCCCATGTAGTATAATAAACAGTTTCTCCTGCCACTCCAACACCCCTTGGTTTTTATAGTCAGTGGTTACAGAGGCTTTCTTTTTCCTGTTGCTAGAACCCTGGACTTCACCGTCTGGCCTGGGGCTATGATCGCTTGCTAACAAGGTATCCCTGTGACTTTCATTTGCCACACATGAATTTGGGACTTCATTTTCCACCAGTCATCATTGCCGCCACTCCCCTGCTGCCGCTGCTGCACTATCCTTTCTGCCCTGGTTCCCTGTCTCTGCCCCTCTTATCCATCTGGATGAATATGGTTTCTTTCAGTTCTGGCCTGGACTTCCATACAGTTCAATGTTATGGAGTATTTTGTGTTTGAGCTTAGTTGTGATCCTTTTTATGGTTGTTCAAGAAGGTGAAGTGTCTGCCTATACCTCCATCTTGACCGAAAGTAAAAGGGAATGATTTTCTCTATGTTCTGTCATCCCTATGCTGTTATTTTCTGGTTTTCTTCTTATTTTTTTTTTTTTTACACAGTTTCTGCATTACTATTCTCACAAGCCTTGGTTCTGGAGCTGGATATTATGATCTTGGATAATAATTCTTTTATTTACAGGTTCACTAGCTGTCCCCTTTCACTTATCTGTAGAGGATACTGTCCAAGACTCCTAGTAGATGTGTAAACTAGCAGCTAGTGGTACTGAACCCTATATAGTGCCTTTTCCTGTACATACATATCTATGGTAAGGTTTAGTTTATAAATTAGGTACATTAAGATATTAAAAATAACAACTAATAGAGCAAATTTAATAATAGAATGTAATAAAAGTTATGTGAACACGGTCTCTCTCTGAATATTACACTCTACTTACCTTGTCACTTAGGGAAACAAGGAAGCACTTCACAGTTTCTCCTTGGCATATCTGAATTTCCAACATCATTATTCTTACATTTTAGAGCCATTATTATGTAAAATAAGGGTGACTTGAATTGCAAGCATTGAGATACTGCAACAATTAATTTGATAACTGAAATAGCTAAGCGACTCACAAATGGATAGGGATAGAGTATGAATATCCTGGACAAAGATACATGTCCCAGGTGGATGGAGCAGGATGGTGCAACATTTTATCATACTACTCAGAATGGTGCACAATTTAAACCTTACAAATTGTTTGTTTCTAAAATTTTCCATTTAATATTTTTGGAAGGAGATTGGAGTTGCCCCTTTAATTTGAAGGTAATGTTACCAAATCTGTTCCTACATGGCTAAATAACTCCCAACTACTCTGTTTCAGATTATTGAGGGAATAGAGTATTTAAATATGTCTTTTATTTTTATAAAAAGGCAGTGATTATGACCGTGTGGCTTGGCACAGGGATAGATAATATAAATAAATGGTAGAGACTAGGGAGTTCAGAAACATATCACTCTTATAAGTTATATTGATTTATGACCAAGAATCTCAGTGCATTTGATGGATTAAAGAATATATATATTTAAAAAAATGATATTGAAACCAGAAAAAAAGAACATTGACTCTTATCTCATAACATATGGTGTAAGTTAGCTTGAAATGAATTATAGGCTTTAATGTAATAGTTAAAATTATAAAAATTTCTAAAATAAAATACATAGATGAGAAAATACTCTCAGCCTTGAGACAGGCAAAACCTTATTAAGACACAAAAGTATTAACCATTATAAAAAATAATGAATTCATCTTCATCAAAATTTAAAACTTTTGCTCTTTGAAAGATTTCATGAAGAAAATAAAAAAGGAAGCCAAGTGTGGGAGATATACTTGTAATATACATATTTGCCCAAAGATTTATAGCTGTGACTGATACAACTCAGTACTAAGAGGAAAATAAACCCAATCAAATAGTGCAAAATATTTGAACAGTTGCTTCAAAAAGCTGATCTACAAATGGTCAATAACCACATGGGAAGATGCTCAACATGAGACAAAAGAAAAACACAAATCCAAAGCAGAATGGATTCCACTACTCACAAGATAGAATTGTTAAAAGCCAATAAACTATTGGCTTTCAGAATTTCTATAGGTTTCGGGTACAAATTAAAATGATACACTCACTTTGGGCAACTGTTTGGCAGTTTCTTTAATGTTAGCCATACACTTATCATATGATTTAGCTCTTTCACTTTTTGGTATTTACCAAAGCGAAATGAAAATATATGTCCACATAAAAATTTGCACATGAATGTTTGTAGCAGCTTTCTTCATAGTAGCAAAAGAGTGTAAACAACCCATGTACACATAAGCTGGTGAGTGGATAAATAAACTGTGGCAATATTCACACACTAGAACATTACTCAGTAATAAAAAGGGATAAACTAAACTACTGATACATGCAACAATATGTGTGGATCTCAACAACCTTATGCAAAACAAGAACAGGTAAAAAGTACATATTGAATGATTGCTGATATATGAAAATCTCTATAAATGGGAAATCTAATGTATAATAATGGTAAACACACTGGTGGTTGACTAGGGCTATTATAATGCTTTCAATTTGCAAAATATATTTTAAAACTAGTAGTACAAATAAAGTTCAAAAAATAGTCAACCTTAATATTAAAATGATTTGAAAAAACATATATTTATTTACCACCTATTTTTCTTATGTATTTTTATCAAATTGAGGCTACATACTTTTTGGAACTAAGCCATAAAACAAGGACAATTTTTTTCCGATCACTTTGTGAACCTACTTTGTGCTGTGACAATGATTATTTTCATGTATATGTTACTGAGGTATTAATAGACTATGCTTCCTTTTTTAATGTTTTTTGTTGGCAGACATCTATCTTTTACATCAGAAAGTGAAACGTCAAAAACCTTTCATCTCTAAGAGTGTTCTGAAGCTTCATTGTTATTTATTTGTATATTTATTCTGTTTTTCCATTAGCATTTATGACCCCCCACAATCACCATAGTGAAGTTTCATTATTAAATATCTTTCACCCCTCCAGAGTTTTTGCAGACCTATTATAATTCTTTCCTTTGAGAAATACAAATCACTCCATTCTTAGAATAATTGGTTTGGAATTACCACCAAATTTATCTGCTTCCAACTTCTAAAATCTGACCAGCAAAGATATTAAGAAAAACAGATATTTCAATTAGTAGATTCAATGACTGTTTCTTTCATAAGAGTCATACTTTTTGTTTAATATTCCTGAATCTGAATCCAGCCAGATCTTCTGCACAGCCAGAATTGTGAAGTAAAAAGATACATACATCTGGTTATTTCTTTGTAACCTAACTATCAAGTACACGTACATTAGTTTGCTAGGGCTTCCATAACAAAATACCACAGACATGGAGGCTTAAACAAGAGGAACTTATTTTCCCACAGTTGTGGAGACTGGAAGTCCAAGATCAAGGTGCTCACAGGGTTGGTTCCTCCTGAAACCTCTCTCCTGGGCTTGCAGATATCCACCTTCTCATGGTATCCTCACATGGTCTTTCATCTCTGTGCTCCCACCCCTGCCCGCGTCCACATTTCCTCTTTTTATGACATTAGTTAAATTGGATTAGCACATACACTGTTGACTTCATTTCAGCTTAATTACATTTTCAAAATAAAGGTCTTATCTCCACAAATGTTCACATTCTGAGGTAGAGTTAGGACTTTAACATATAGATTTGGGGGGAGGCAAGGTTCAGCCCATAGCAACACAGTTCCCTTCCATATGGTTCTCTAGTCCTGTAAGACATCAGCAGACCCCCCCCCCCCACTCCCCCGCAACATAAAACTAACTTGGCAGAATATTCTGGTAGACCCTCTATGAACAGTACTCTCGAGTGAATCAGCTTCTTCCTTCCCCAGTTTTGCTTAAATGCGAAGTGTACATTGATGCCAGAGAAGATTCACTTTGCCAAATATGTGTTTAGAAACAAATGTTCTACAAAGTTTGACCCACTTTGCTAATGATGTGACTAACATCTGAGAGGAAATCAGTTTGCATAAACTCATTACAGAGCTTGGACACAATCTTATTTAAGTAGCTGTTGTAATATAGTCTGGTCAGAGTCATCACATCTGGAACTTTCAGAGGGAATTCCATCTCAATTGTAGCTGTCTCCAAAATCTATGCCAAGTATTTTTTTTTTAAACTCACCTTCTGCAGCATCAGTTTTTGTGACCATGTGTTTTACATTTGAGTTCTTTTTCTCTGCCCACAAAAATAGATATATTCTATTGAGCATTTCCTGAATTCACACTGGAGACATATTATTATCCTGAAACATTAACAACCAAAAGGCAAGAAAAATGGTCATGCTTTCCTTAGCAAAGGAGTCCTTGTTTCAAAAATGAATAGAGTATCAGCTGGTATTTAGAAAATAGAAGTTGAAATCGTACTGTGTGTGTGTGTGTGTGTGTGTGTGTGTGTTTCCATTTCTACATTGTAAATTATATGTCACCACCAAAATGGGAAAAGACTGTCAGGGATAACTGATTTAACCACCATTAGTTGAGTTGAAAAGAAATTGTTATTATCACTAATTATTGCCTTCCTATGTATTTCAATACAAAACAAATTAAATAAGCATAACTGTTCTAAGGTAGTTCACACAGCATGCCACATTCTCCAAGAACATTTTGGTAGTTCTGTGCCATTTCCAAGCAGTGGAAGTAGATGGTGGCTCCTTGCTTGGAGTATTAAATGTCTCATCCTTTTCTTGGCCTTGATTTCTAACTCTGTTTCTGGTGGCTCTAGAGTGACATGTGAAGTAGTGACCACATTCATAGAGATCTCAAATTAGTATCTTATATGCCAAATTTTGCTATAGGTGGGTTTTATTTGTTTCATGTGGTATTAATCCTTTGACTTATCTAGTATAAAGTCAGGCTTCACATTAAAATGTAGAAACTTGTGAGTGTTCTTCTACTTTTTATTTTTCATATTTTATTTTTTTAATTTAATTTTATTGTTGTTGTATTACATTCATCCCCTTTTAACTCTCCTCTGTCCCCTTCAATACCCACCCACTCCCCCTCAAAGTCAATCCCACTTGTCCATGTCCATAGTTCTTCCACACTGGTTCCGTGACTAAACTGCTCTCCTTCTTTGCCTCCTCCTCCCCTCTCCCCCTGCCCACTGAAGGACTATTCATTGTATTCATGTATCTGGTTCTGTTTTGCTTGTTTGTCTGTTTTGTTCATTATTGTCCTGTAATGGGTGAAATCATATGGTATTTGTCTTTCACTGACTGGCTTACACTAAACATAATACTTTCCATTTCCACCCATGTTGTTGCAAAATGTAGGCATTCCTTCTTTCTTTCTGCTGTGTAGTATTTCATTGTGTAAATGTATCAAAGTTTTTTGATCCAATCATCCACTGATGGGCACTTAGGCTGTTTCCAGTATTTGGCTATTGTAAATAGTGCTGCTATGAATATAGGGGTCATAGGTTCTTCTGAATTGGTGTTTCAGGGTTCTTCAGGTGTAGTCCTAGTCATGGAATTGCTGGATCAAAAGGCAGTTTCATTTTTAGTTTTTAAAGGAAACTCCATACTGTTTTCTATAGTGGCTGAGCCTGTCTGCATTCCCACCAACAGTACACCAGGGTTCCCTTTTCCCCACATCCCCAACAAGACTTGTTGTTTGTTGATTTGTTGATAATTGCCATTCTGATAGGGTGAGGTGGTATCTTATTGTGGTTTTAATTTGCATCTCTCTGATGGCTAGTGATGTTGAGCATTCTTTCATATGACTTTGGATCCTTTGTATGTTTTCCTCAGAGAGTTATCTATTCAAGTCCTTTGCCCATTTTTAAATTGGTCTGTCTCCCTGTTGTTGAGTTGCATAAGTTCTTTATATATTTTGGATATCAACCCCTTGTCTGAAGTATTATTGGCAATTATGTTTTCCCATACAGTTGGTTCCCTTTGAATTTTGCTGGTGCTTTCTTTAGCTGAACAGAAACTTTTCAATTTCATATAGTCCCATTTGTTTATTTGTTCTTTTATTTTCTTTGCCTTTGGAGAAGTATCAGTAAATATAGTTCTGTGTAGGATATCTAAAATTTTACTGCCTATATTTTTTTCCAAGACTTTCATGGTGGCATTGCTTATGTTTAAGTCCTTTAGCAATCTTGAGCTTATCCTGGTATATGGTGTAAGTTGGTGGTCTAATTTTATTTTTTTGCATGTTGCTGTCCAGTTCTCCCAACACCACTTGTTGAAGAGACTGTTTTTACTATATTTTATGTTTCTTCCTCCTTTGTCGAATGTTAATTGACCATAGAGTCCTGGGTTTATTTCTGGGCTTTCTATTCTGTTCCATTGATCTATATGTCTATTCTTATGCCAGTACCAGGTTATTTTGATGACAGAAATCTTGTAGTATAGCTTGATGTCCGGTATTGTGATTCCTCCTACCTTTCTCCAGATTGCTGTGGCTATTTATGGGCATTTTTGGCTCCATATAAACTTTTGAAGCATTTTTTTCTATCTCTGTGAAGTATGTCATTGGTATTTTAATTGGGTTGCATTGAATCTATAGATGGCTTTGGGTAGTATGGATATTTTAATGATATTAATCCTTCCCAACCATGAACATAGTATATAGTTCCATTTATTTGTATCTTCCTTAATTTCTTTCTTTAGTGTTCTGTAGTCTTGTGAGTAGAGGTGAGTATATAGGTCTTTCACCTCCTTGGATAAGTTTATTCCTAAGTACTCTATTTTTCTTGTTGCTATGGTAAATGGGACTTGTTTTCTAGCTTCTATCTCTGATGTTTCATTATTGGTATACAAAAATGCTTTTGATTTCTGAATATTAACTTTATATCCAGCTATTTTGCTAAATTTGCTTATTAGGTCGAGTAAGTTTTTGGTTTTGTATGTACACTATCATCATCTCCTTTCCAATTTGGATACATTTGATTCCTTTTTCTTCTCTGATATCTATGGCTGGAACTTCCAAATTGATGTTGAATAGAAGTGGAGAAAGTGGACAGCCTTGTTCTTGTTCTTGTTCTTAGGGGGAAAGCTTTTAGTTTTTGCCTGTTGAGTATGAAGTTGGTTTTGTATGTACACTATCATATTATCTCCTTTCCAATTTGGATACCTTTGATTCCTTTTTCTTCTCTGATTGTTATGGCTAGAACTTCCAAAATGATGTTGAACAGAAGTGGAGAAAGTGGACAGCCTTGTCTTGTTCTTGCTCTTAGGGGGAAAGCTTTTAGTTTTTTTCTAAAAACTAAACTGAAAACTAAAAAACTAAACTGAGTATGATGTTGGCTTCAGGTTTCTCATATATGGCCTTTATGATGTTGAGGTATGCTTCCTCTATTTCCATTTTGCTGAGTTTTTAAAAATCATAAATGATTGCTGTACTTTATCAAATGCTTTTCCAGCATCTATTGAAGTGATCATATGGTTTTTGTCTTTCAATTTGTTCATGTAGAGTATTACATTTATTGATTTGTGAATATTGTACCATCCTTGACTCCTTGGGATAAAACCCACTTGATTATGGTATATGATCTTTTGAATGTATTGCTGGATCTGGTTGGCCAATATTTTGTTGAGATTCTTAGCATCTATGATCATCAGAGGTATTGGCCTTTAGTTTTCTTTCTTAGTTGTGTCTTGACCTGGTTTTGGGATTAGAATAATCAGAGAAAGAGTTTGGGAGTCTTCCTTCTTCTTGGATTTTTTGGAATAGGTTGAGAATGATAGGTGTTAGTTTTCTCTAAATGTTTGGTAGAATTCACCTGTGTAGCCATCTGGTCCAGGGCTCTTGTGCTTTGGGAGATTTTTTATTACTTCTTCAATTTCACTACTTATTGGTCTGTTCAGGATTTCTGCTTCTTTTGAATTTAGTTTTGGTAGATTACACATTTCCAGAAATGTGTCCGTTTCACCCAGGTTGCCATATTTCTTGCCATATAGTTGTTTGTAGTAATTTTTCACAATCCTTTGTATTTCTGAAATATCAGTTATGATTTCTCCTTTGTCATTTCTGATTCTGTTTATTTGGGTCCTCTCTCTCTTTTTCTTGATGAGTCTGGATAAAGCCTTGTCAATTTTGTTTATTTTTTCAAAAAAGCAGTTCCTGGACTTATTGATCCTTTGAATTGTAGTTTGAGCCTCTTAGTTATTTAATTCTGCTCTGATCTTGATGATTTCCTTCCTTCTACTTGCTCTGGGCTTTGTTTATTGTTGCTCCTCTAGTTCTTGCAGCTTTATGGTGAGGTTGTTTGTAAAAGCTTCTTCTGACCTTTTTAGGTAGGCCTGTATTGCTGTGAATTTCCCTCTGAGGACTGCCTTTGCTGTGTCCCATTGGTTTTGGACTGTTGTGTATTCATTGTCATTTGTTTCCAGGAACTTTTTGATTTCATCTTTGATCTCATTGTTAACCCATTCATTACTTAAAAGCGTGTTATTCAGTCTCCATGAGTTGGAGTGTTTTTGGTTTTTTTTTGTTCCCTTGAGGTTCATTTGTAGTTTCAAGCCATTGTGATCTGAGAAGATGCTTGGTATGATTTCAATTTTCCTGTATTTGTGGACGCTTGTCTTGTGACATACCATGTGGTCTATCTTAGAGAATGTTCCATGTGCATTTGAAAAGAATGTGTATTTTGCTTCTTTGGAGTGAAAGGTTCTGTATATATCAGTTAGGTCCATTTCCTATATAGTGTTGTTCAATGCCACAATATTCTTGGGGTTTTTTTGTTTGGAAGATCTGTCTATTGTTGCTAATGGGGTATTAAAATCTCCATACTATTAGTGTGTTGCTGTCTATATCCTTCTTGAAGTTCTCCAAGATTTTCCTTATATATTTGGGTACTCCATTGTTGGGTGTATATATGTTTCCTAGGGTTATATCTTCTTGATGGGTTGTTCCCTTAAGTATTATGACATGTCCTTTGTCTCTTTTTATAGTCTTCATCATAAAATCTATTTTGTTTGAAATAAGTATTGCTACTCAAGCCTTATTTTTTTATGTCCATTTGCTTGATATATATTTTTCCATCCCTTCACTTTTTTTTTTAAGATTTTATTATTATTTTTAGAGAGAGGGGAAGGAAGAGAGGCAGAGAGGGAGAGAAACATCAATGTATGGTTGCCTTTCACCTGCCTCCAGCTACAGAGCTGGCTGGAGACCTGGCTTGCAACCTGATTATGTGCCCTGGCTGGGAATCGAACCAGCAACCTTTGGGTTCGCAGGCCGGCACCTTATACACTATGCCACCAGCCAGGGCTCATCCCTTCACTTTCAATCTGTGTTGATCTTTTGCTCTGAAGTAGGTCTCTTGCAGACAGCATATATGTGGGTCATGTTTTCTTATCCATTCAGCTACCCTATGCCTTTTAATTGGTGCATTTATTAATTTACATTAAAGGTTATTATTGATTGATACTTATTTATTTCCATTTTCCCCACTTTGTACCTGTGTTCCTCTCTGTCTCACTCTGTTTCTTCATTTTTCCAAAGCAGACCCTTTAGCATTTCTTGCAACGCTGGCTTGGTAGAGATATATTCTTTTAGCCTTCTTTTGTCTGGAAAATTTTTTATTTCCCCTTCCATTTTGAATGAGAGCCTTGCTGGGTAGAGTATTCTTGGTTGCTGGCCTTTGTTTCCCATTACTTGGAATATTTTTTGCCATTCCCTCTGGCTTCTGGCTTGTATTGTTTCTGTTGAATAATCATTTGATAACCTTATCGGAGCCCCCTAATATGTTATTTGCTGTTTCTCTCTTGATGCTTTTAGGATTCTCTCTTTGTCTTTGAAATTTGCCAATTTAATTATAATGTGTCTTGGAGTGGGTCTGTTTGGATTCATCCTCATTGAGACTCCCTGTGCTTCCTGAACATGAGTAACATTTTCATTCATCATGTAAGGGAAATTTTCTATCATTACTTTTTTGAACAGGTTTTCCATTCCTTGTTTCTCTTCTCCTTCTGGTATCCTTATGATATGGATGTTATTGTGTTTCATGTTTTCCTGAAGCTCTCTTAAGATCACTTCATTCTTGTTCAGCCATTTTTCATTCTGTTGCACTGTCTTGGAATAGTTTTCTATGTTGTCCTCCAGCTTGCTGATCTGATCCTCTGCTTCCTCTAGCCTGCTGTTGATTCCTTCTACTGTATTCTTCAATTAAGTAATTGTATTCTTCATTTTCTCCTGGCTCTTACTGATAGTTTCTATGTCCTTTTTAATGCTGGTGTAGCTCTCACTAAGTTCCTTGTAGCTTCCCTGGAGTTCTTCATAGTTCCCCTGGAATTGTTTGTAGTTTTCTTTGATCTGACTGAGCTCATTGAGCTTCTCTATCATTATTATTTTGAATTCCATGTCCGATAGTTTGCTTGGCTCTCTTCCATTTAGTGATCTTTCTGGGGATTCCTCTTTTTTTTTTTTTTTTTTGTGATGGACTGTTTCTTTTTCTCCCCATTTTTAGGTTTAATTGTAATCCAGTCAGACTGTGATCAGCTGCCAGGCTAAGGAACTGCTAGGATGGAAGGATTGACTTAGTTGTAATCCTACCAATCTGTGATCCACCACCAGGCTCAGATGCTGCTTGGGGTGACAGACCGATTCAGTTATAAATCAATGAATCAGCTACCAAACTCAGGCAGGCCCTGCTGAGCTAGACAGATAGGTTTAATTGTAATCCATTGAATTTGTGATTAGTCACCAGGCTCAGGTGATCAGCTGCCAGGCTAAGGGGCTGCTGGGCTAGAGTGAAAGATTCAATTGTAATCCAATGAGTTTGTGACCAGCTGCCAAGCCCAGGCACTGCTGGGGGAGAGATACCTCTTCAGGTGCCAAGTATTGTATCTATGCTCAGATAGGGTAGGGAGGGAGAGGTTTATTTAGATGTAAATCAGAGAATTGAGATCAGGCACCAGGCTCAGGCACTGCTGGGCAGGGCATCTTGCTTCCAGTGGGTGGGGCTACAAGGACCCTGGTACATAAGCCGCTTGCACAGCACAGTCCCACTTGGGTGTGGGTGATGAGTCAGCATCGGGATCCTGACAGCCGCTTCCCCACTTCTTTCCAAGCCACTGCCGCAAACTCTCTCCACACATCTCCAGTCCTCTCTGCCCTCCCTCTGCTGGAGCCCAGGGTACGTGGGTGCCTATGTATTTTTGCTGTGGTTACTCTAGTAGTTCTCTGTCTCCAGAGCTCTTTCAGGCTAATAAACACCATGGCTTTCCACCCTGCTCAGCTGGATGCAGCTCTGCTCTCAGCTGTGTTGCTGCAGCTGGGACACCAGCTGGGGGACTAGACCCCACCCTTCTCAGGTGGAGCCCCCAGCTCCATCCCTTCAGCTGCTGCCTCCAGTGGGGGCCCAGCCAGACCTCTCTCATTTCTGTGATTCCTATAGGTCATGTTGTGATGAAGCAGCCAGCCTCTTCTCTCCTGACCATGGTTATAGGACTTCTTTACAGCTGGTGTTCTGTTGGCAATTCCAGCTGACTTTTTCTCCAAAAAAGTAAGTCCAGATGCCACGTGGGAGGAGATTGGTGTAGCTCCACTTACTCCTCCGCCATCTTGCCAGAACTTTGTGGGTGTTTTTCTAAAATTATCAGTTTTGGTGAATTTCTAAGAAGTTGATTCCTGGTTTAAAAACACACACATGTGTATATAACACCTACCTACCTAACAGTCTTTGGTAAAATTTCATAAAATTGGCAGTGACACTACTATTGTAGTAAGATGATGAATTTTGTAGTAAATGATAAAATCATTGAAAATATACACAAAATGCTACTATCTAATATGTATAAGAAATAAAAATTAAACTAGCTTTATCGATATGCTTCTGAATGCTTTGGTAATTGAAAACTTAAAGATAGTTTTATAAATTTCTGAAAACTTTCTCTGCTTTGTCTTGCTCATTCATTCATTCATTCAATCTTTTCTCTAGTAAGTAAGAAATGATTCTATTTTATGTGAGAAAGATTATCCAAAAGTTGTTTTGTGAAATAACTTTGAGTAGTAGTAGAATGTGTGGAGATGTCATGTATGTCACTATGAATAGTAGAGAAAATGCAATTTGAAAGGAGCACAACATGTATTATACTCAGTCCACACATATATACATACATGCATATACCCATACCTCCAGCTAGTGTTTCCATGTACAAATTCCCACCAAACATTTTTTTTTTTTAAATTTGAAATGTTTTCTGAATGCTGAGGAAATTAATCAAGAAACTGGGAAACATTGTAGTTTTTACATGAGAATTAAGAGAACAATCTATAGATAGATGTTACTGGTTGTCAAGTCAAAAGCAAGAGCAGAAAATGCTGCTACTGTAGAGTGGAAGGTTAAACTTAACATGTCCAGAAGCAGCACAGGGCCAGGTAGGAGAGAGGTGGTATCCCTATAGCCTGCTTGTAATGCATGCTTTTAAAACAAACTGTATGTTTGTGGCCCTATTTGGCTAATGGTGAATCAATGCAGTAAATTAAATATTAAGTTTATGTAAATACCTTATGCAAGTCCTATTGGTGGTATCACAAAAAAACAAAACAAAAACTAAGTTGTGGAAGCTAATGTGCCCTTCAATTGGCAGTTTTAATGCAAAATGTTGATAGGACAACTGAATATTACATTATTCAGATACTACCTAATGATGTCCAAGGGAGTTTGCCATTAATTCCATTACTTGAGTATTTTGACATATTTTGGTACCAAGAGTCACCCACAAGTATTATTCTTAACATTTTTATTTACTAAACAATTGTATAAATATATACATATACACTTATATATGAGATCTGTCCAGAAAGTATCCAGCCATGTAATATGAAAAATAGAGACATTTATTGAAAAAGATACAAGATACAGGAACCATTGTACATAGGACAATGATACCTCAGTCTCCTTCAAAGTAGGACCCATGATTCATCTCTGGTTACAATCTTGATGAGGAAATCTGGTTAACGGGTAGCCCTTTGAATTGAGTCATTAGCAACTATTGCACGATATTCCTTCTGCTTTGGTAGCAGAAGCTGTGGAATGAATTTTGCCATGACACATTTCATGCCAAGATCCTGTGTCAAAATCTAAGACATAGTTTTTGGAGTCCCCATATCAGCATTTAGTTCTCACATTGTCTGTTGCCTATTTTTTACCCCTCTGGGTTGGTAGGAGATTTTTCCTCTCTCTCTTTTTAAAAATTAATTTATCATTCTATTACAGTTGCCCCATTCCCCCCCCCCCATTGCTCATCCCACCCACCTAACCAATCCCCTCTCACAGTCCATACATCCCTCTATTGTCCATGCCCATGGGTCATTTATACTAGCTCCTTGACTAGACCCTTCCCCTTCTTTTCCCCTTTCTCCCCCTCACCCCTCCTCTCTGCTCACTGTCACGGTGTTACTTGTTTCCATGCCTCTTGTTCTATTTTGCTCATTTGTTTGTTTTGTTCATTAGTTGCCTGTATTAGGTGAGATCATATGGTATTTGTATTTTGCCCGCTGGCATATTTCACTAAGCATAATACTCTCTAGTCCATCCATGCTGTTGCAAAAGGTAGGTGTTCCTTCTTTCCTTCAGCTGCATGGTATCCCATTCTGTAAATGTACCACAGTTTTTTGACTTATTCATCCACTGATGGTCACTTGGGCTGTTTCCACACTTGGCTATTATAAATAGTGCTGCTCTGAACATAGGGGTACATAGGTTCTTTTGAATTGGTGTTTAATTCTTTAGGTATAAACCTATCAGTGTAATCACTGGATCAAAGGGTAGTTCCATTTTTAGTTTTTTGAGGAAATCCCATACTGTTTTCCACAGGGACTACATCAGTCTGCATTCCCACTAACAGTGCACCAGGGTTCCCTTTTCTCCACATCCTCACCAGCACTTGTTGTTTGTTGATTTGTTAGTGATGGCCATTCTGACAGGTGTGAAGTGATATCTCATTGTGGATTTAATTTGCATCTCTGACAGCTAGTAATGTTGAGCATCCTTTCATATGCTTATGGACCTTCTCTGCATACCCCTTAGAAAAGTATATTTTCAGGTACTTTGAGTTGTACAAGTTCTTTATATATTTTGGATATCAAACCCTTGTCTGAGGTATCATTGGCAAATGTGTTTTCCCATATGTGTGGTTCCCTTTTCGTTTGCTGATGTTTTCTTCAGCAGAACAGAAACCTTTTGCTTTAATGTAGCCTTGTTATTTTATTTGTTCCTATGGACCTGGCTGGAGACCTGGCTTACAACCTGGTATGTGTCCTGACTGGTAATCAAACCAGCAACATTTGGATTTGCAGGCTGGCACTTATCCACTGAGCCACCAGCCATGGCTATTACATTTAATGATTTGTGATTATTATACCATCCTTGAATTCCTTGGATAAATCCCACTTAATCATGGTTTGTGATCTTTTTAATGTGTTGCTGGATCCAGTTTGCTAATATGTTATTGAAGATTTTAGCATGTATGTTCATCAGCAATATTTGCCTATAGTTTTCTTTCTTTGTTGTGTCTTGGTCTGGTTTTGGGATTACAGAATACTGGCCTCATAGAAAGAGTTTGGGAATCTTCCCTCTTTTGGGAATTTTTTGAATGTGTGTTTTGAATGTGTGTCTTTAGTGTGAAAAGTTATGTATGTATCAATTAAGTCCATTTGAACTAGAGTGTTATTCATTGCCACAATATCCTTGATGTTTCTTTACTTGGAAAATTGTCCATTGTTGATAATGGGGTATTAAACTCCCCTACTATGATTATGTTGCTGTTGATATCCTTCTTGAAGTCTTCCAAGATTTTCCTTATATATTTGGGTACTCCTGTGTTGGGTGCATATATGTTTACTAGGGTTATGTCTTCTTGATGGATTGGTACTTAAGCATTATCAAATATCCTTTTTTTTTGTCTTTTTATATGGCCTTAGTTGTGAAATCTACTTTGACTGATGTAAGTATTGTTACCCCAGCTTTTTCTATGCCCATTTGCTTGAAATATTTTTCCATCCCATCACTTTCAGTCTATGTAGATCTTTTGTTCTGGGGTAGGTCTCTAGTAGACAGCATATATGTGGGTCCTGTTTTCTTATGCATTCAGCTACCCTATGCCTTTTGATTGGAACATTTAATTTATTTACATTTAAGATTATTATTGATAGGTACTTATTTATTGTGACTTTTTCTCTTTGTACTTGTGTCTCTCTCTCTTTTTCTTCCTCTTCTTATAGCAGTCCCTTTAATATCTCTTGTAATGCCGGTTTGGTGAAGATGTATTCTTTCAGACTTCTTTTGTCTTGGAAACTCCTTATTTCACCTTCCATTTTGAATGAGAGCTTTGCTGGGTAGAGTAGTCTTGGTTTTAGGTCTTTGCTTTTCATTGTCTGGAATATTTTTTGCCATTCCCTTCTGGCTTGTAGTGTTTCTGTTGAGAAATCAGCTGATAACTTTATTGGAACCCCATTGTACATTATTAGTTGTTTCTTTCTATCTTTCTGCCTTTGGGATTCTCTCTGCCCTTGAATGTTGCCATTCTAATTATGATGTGTCTTAGAGTGGGCTTTTTTGAGTTGCTCTTCATTGGGACTCTCTGTGGTTCCCGGACTTGCATGACTTTTTCTCTCATCAAATTCAGGATGTTTTTTGTCATTACTTTTTCAAACAGGTTTTCTATCCCTTGCTCCTTTTTTTCTTTCTCTGGTATCCTTATGATACAGATATTATTATGTTCCATGTTGTCCTGAAGCTCTCTTAAGTGTTTTTCTCTTTTTTTCAGTCTTTCTTCATTTTCTTGCACTGTTTGAAAACTTTGTTGTATGTTGTCCTCCAGCTCGCTGATCCAGTCCTCTGTTTTTCTAGCCTTCTTTTGATTCCTTCTACTGTGTTCTTCAGTTAAGAAATTGTATTCTTTTTCTTCTCGCTCTTATGGATAGTGTCTATGTCCTTTTTAATACTAGTATGGTTTTCAGTAAGTTCCTTGTAGCTTCCCTTGAGTCATCGTAGTTCTTTATAGTTTTCTTTGAGCTCAGTGAGTTCATTGAGTTTCCTTATAACCATTATTTTGAATTCCATGGCTGATAGTTTGCTTGTCTCTATTTCATTCAGTGGTCTTTCTGGAGATTCTGCCTTCCCTTTTGAAGGGGGGTTGTTTATTTTCTCCCTAATTTAAGTAACTCTTCTTGTTTGTTTCTACTTCTTAAATTGAGCTGCTTTGACTCACTGCCTTCATAATATGACCTTCTGTGGCAGGAGTCCTGTGGGATTCAGTGGTGTAGTCTCCTTGACTTCATGATTTTGATGCTCTTGGAATGCTATTTATGTCATTTATTTGAGCTCCCTGGTTGTATTTTGGTTTTGGTTGTTGTGTTGCTCTTTGGTGGGTCCTTTCTTTCCACTAGCTGACTACAAGCCATCTTCCCACCCCATCTTGTATACTGTTGTTGAACTATTGTTAAAACAAGACCACCAGTCCAGGCTAGAAACTCAAACCCACACCCACAAAAATAACCCCCACCTCAATCACTTTCAACTGCCACTGAACCAGTATTAATAGGATGTAAAGGGATTGAGCTTATTATAAGAAAGGAAAAACTAAAAAGAGTTGATTAACTGAAAAAATAATTTTTTGGAGGGGAGAGGGAGGAGCAATAGTAGTAGTGAGTAGGGACAAAGCAATGAGAGAGAGCAAGTTAAGTTTATATTGTGTATAAAAAAGGGAGGAAAGAAGGCATAATAAAGTATGAGAGGGAAGTGTATATTATTAGGTTTCAATAGAAGTTATATAATTATGTATAACTTCTGGAGGGTATGGAGGGAAGGAAGCAAGATGCTCCTGAACCTGTGATACTCTTGAACCTGTGCTCACTTTGCAGTTTTATTAGCAATTTGACTTAGAATTTTTATGAAACTTATTTTATTGTTCAAGAGAATTATAAAAGTGCGAGAGAAAATACATACACACAAAATAAATAATATGAATAAGAAAAATTAGGAACCATATTAAGAAAAAATTTTCACCATAATACTATCAATAACCTATGAGGTGAGAGTAATATAGGTGGGATGGGAATAAGAGGTGAAAAAGAAAGAAAGAGAAGCTTAAAAAATGTCTGGAGTAAAGGGCCATGATTTTGAGATGATAGAGGAAAAAAGAATATGAAGAGCGAAGAAGAATCAGGATAAGACAGGGGAAAATTCTAATTTAAAATGAAAGAAATAAAGGGCTAGAGGAAGGTACAAGTGGAGTAGAAGAAGGAGATGATAAGCTTTAAGATTTGAAATACCAGAATAATGAAGATCTATGAATAAAATTGCAGAAATGCCACAACCACCACCCTAACCACACTCAATGGCACAGATTGATCAAGGTGGAGAGAGAACAAGTATATTTTATAAACAGGAAAAAGATTGTGAGGTGACTAATGACAAGAAAAATGTCTTTGAGAGGTTGGAGAGTGGAGAAATGGTAAGAGTGCAGATTAGAAGTGAGTTGTAGCAAGAGAGAAGAAAGAAATTAAAACAAACAAAAAAGAAGTCAGATGGTAAAATGAAGTGAGACAAAGGAGGAGTAAAATATGAGATTTGAAATACACATATAAAAATGACTTACTTAAAATGCACAAACTGGGAGGGCAAGAAAAGAATGTTAAAAGGATATACAGGAGAGTAATAACTCACTTAGAAGATTGTGATTGAAATTTGTCTCGGTAGTATCTGGTCTTTATCACTTTCTTCTTTTTCTGGTTCCACGCCTAGTGTCCCTGTCTGGGCCTAGGCAGCCTTTTGCATCTAGTAGCATTCTGTGGCCTTTGTCTGTCCCTTTCTGCTGCTGATCTACTTATTCTGCAATCTGCAGGCAAGCTTAAGCACCATGGGACAGGGCCAAGGAGTAATTCCTTTGGGCATTGCTACTGCTTTCCTTCAAGCCACCTGGATGGGAGTGGTCTGCTTGAAAGATGGCTCTGTCAGGGTAGGGATAAGCCAACACTAGGGTCCTGTCTGCTGCAGGTCTCCCCAACACCACTGCCCAAGCCTCCCTAAGCATCTCTAGTCCCTTCACCCTCCCTCCATCGGATCCCAGGGCAAGTGGGAACAAATGCAGTGCTGCACACCTTCCCCTCAACGACCTCCCTGTGTCTCCAGCTATCCCTTCCATGTGGGCAAAAGCAAACAAACAAAAAAATAAATAAAATAAAAAATACATCACTTTTCCACTTTTCTCAGCCAGATACTATTTCCTATTTGGCTTAGTCTTGTTTCTACCAGTGAGCTCAGCTTAGGATGTAGATCCCACCCCTCTCAGAGGGAACCTTTGGGGCACTGAAACATCTCTCCTCACCCCTCAGCTGCCACCCGTGGAAGCCCAGCTGGCCATCCTGGGTATCTTCCATGATCAAAAAGAGACACACCCATCCACAGCCACAAGGCTACTCTCTAGCCAGTGCTTAGTTGGTCATTCCAGGCAATTTCTCCACCATCAAGCCATAATTCCAGAATGATCCTGGAGAGGTCAATGTAGCGTTCCCTCACTCCTCTGCCATCTTGAATCCCCCAGTGTTAGTTGATTGCAGCCCATACATGTTCAACATTCTCAGGTGTTCAGCTTGTTGCAGGCCTACCAGAAAGTGGATCCCTTTTAACAGATTCTCAACCATTTTTGAAGAATTTGGCCACACTTTTATTTGTGCTGCACTCATTGTATCACCCTTGAACATGTTCTGAATCATCCAAATAGTTTCTGTGAAGGAATGTTCAAACTTAATGCAAAATTTGATGCAGATTTGTTGCTCTACTAACCCAGTCATTTTGAATGCCACACAGTACATATGCTCACTCAACAGTGTCTGCTGTCCCCACTGACTAGTACAATGAAGTCATCATTGTTCACGTATGTGCATTCCAGTCCACTTTCCTTTGCTGCCGGGTTACATCAATGTTAAGCAAACTTTTCTCATTGATATTAATAATGGCTGGACTTTTTTCCAGACAGACCTTGTATGATGAAGGAAAAGAATAAAGAATATAGAAGTATTTTATGACTAACCTAAGATTTATTATTTTTGATCCTTCCCAGAAATTCCAATTTCTTGTTTGCAATTCTAGAGACTAATATTTGTTGGGAATTTGGAAACATTATCTCCCACTGACTTCTGGATTTGTGTGGAGTAAAAATTTCTAATTGTAAACATGTCTCCTGCCACTTTTTTGGTGGCTCAATAATAATCTAATTTGGCTAATATGGAAATGGAAATGTTATTCCTGGAGAAAATAGAAAAGTACTTTAAATACTCAGTGTGTGTATGTGTGTGTGGGGGGTGGAAATTAAATGGATACTTAGTTTTTGGTAAAACAAACAATAAGAATCAGCTAATACTTTTAAAACAATCTGCTATACTTTCTATTTTTATATAAAATGAATTAATTTAACATGTACAATTAATTACTCATTCATATTTTATTTAATAATAAGTTAAGGACCTTTGAAAAATTTACTCAGTGATTTTCCTTTTTTGCTCTCTTTACTTTTCTAGGGAAAGTGGTGCTATGAATATTGAAATTTGTATCAAAGATTTCTAAAATCCCCCACAAGTATAAACTTAAAGGATATTAAAAAGCTAATTGTTCACATACTTGTAACGATGACTCATATATTATGAAGCTGCTTTGAAAATCCACAGATCCTTCTGTACTTAAAAATGTAAATGATTTTTTTGCCCATAAGGAGATTAATAAATTTAGTAAGGTGAAAAAAATGAATTTATATTCCCCAGTAAGAAAATTGCTCAAAGGTGAATTTATCCCATTTAATTTTGCTTTCAAATGTTTCTCAAAGCTCTAAAATATTTTTCTACTTTCCTGCACTTGGGGCATCAATTTGGTTATTTTTACTCTTGATATTTTAAAAAGATTTTATTTATTATCTGTATAGAGAGGGGAAGGAAAGGAGGAGGAAAGGGAGAGAAACATCAATTTATGGTTGCCTTTCACCTGCCTCCAGTGAGGACCTGAGTGGAGACCTGGCTTGCAAGCTGGGTATGTTCCTTGGCTGGGAATCAAACCAGCGACCATTGGGTTTCCGGCCAGTGCTCAATTCACTGAGCCACACCAGCCAGGGCTTACTCTTGATATTAATGTCTACTTTTTTCTATATTAAGCTATTTTTATTTTCATTACATTTATTTTCTCCTTGGCTTTTTTCCCATTTTTTAAGAAAATTATTGCTATTCATATTTGGCTGATGATCTCCTCTTACATTATTTTAGTCTCAAACCTGAAATTTATTATAGATATCATGTTCCTCCTTCTCCTTCCCAGTCTCAATTATTTCTCTCCCCTATACATAAATACACATCATCAGTGTTGACAAACATATTGCTTGTTCAATAATTGACACAGTGCTTTTCTCAAGGAGACTCAAATGTTAAGCTGTGGGAGCCCCTAACATACCTTAGAAAACCTTAGTAACAACCTCCTGGCCTCCAAGATCAAATAGTATTTACCATAAATGAAAGCTGTTGGAGTCAAATTCCATATTTTTTAGGAATGTTCTTTGTTTCATAAAACACAGTTGACTCACATTTTTTTACCACCTGCTTTAAATAGAATAGTAGCTGCCTTATAGCTGTTATAATTCTTGAGGTCAATGCTTAGTTGCTTACTTCTGATATAATCATCTTTATACTATAAAATACAATGTAAGTGTAAAAGTAAGGTGATTCTGTTATTAGTTGTTGTGTATAATACACTATTTTCTTCCCCTGATATTAACCTGGCCATATTTCCTTATAAAACATACCAGGTTTTTATTGTTTATTTTGTACTTCATATCAAAATTCACTTACTTTCTTTGTGCCTTTCTTTGTCATATTTATATTTTGTAAATGATGAACAATTTTATTTTGACTTGAGGTAGGTATTTTTTAAAAACAATGAGATCGAGCACCTTTTCTGTTTAAAGGGACCAATCTTAATGGAAATATTTCCTTCAGTGAGAGTAAGACTAGAAAATATTTATTTTGCTAATAAAGGCAGTGTGGTGTGTTGACATTTTGCTATAATACTTTGCTTGATCTGAAAGAGCATATCAATACCTCTAAATTTTTTAATTCAGCAAATTGCTTAAATTTATAGTAAGATTTTATGAAGTCCAGACATGAAAAATGTCCAATGGGACTTTTAATATCAGATCTTTGTATTTATGAAACCTCTCTTTAACAGAGGAAAGACAATGATAAAGTTATAGTCCATTGAGTCATTGCTTCTCCTTGATTAATATGTAGGGTGGGACTAAAAGATTGATTATAAATGACTCCAAAAGTGTATGCAGGGAGAAAGAATAGCTGGCATCTTCAACTTTTCTAAATAGCATTTGACTGCTGTTCATTACTGGGAGGTGACACTAAGCATTGATGACACACCCTTAATCCAGACACTTCTGTTTATTGGGCACAGAGTCTGATTTTGTCTCCCTAATGGAAAATGAATTCAAAGAGCAAGAAGATACTATTTCAAGAAGACTAGGGAAAAGATGTAACCTATAAACTGTCTACAGAGTACAGAATAAGTGAAATGTTATGACAGGCAAAAATATGTGTTGGTAACATAGCTTGACTCATATTTCAAGAGAAAAATTTAAACCATACTTCTGGAGGGTACAGGCAGTGACAACTGGAAGGTGCTCTGAAATGCTACTATTTAAGAATGTGTCATGCAGATACTCTTCTACTCAATCACTTTCAAGTGTAGGGCAAATATATCTCAGGAGGAGAAAGTGCTCCCAAGTTTTGGGTTGGAGGGCTAAGAGAGGGAAGAAGTGAGGGAGGCAAACTATTAAAATAAAAAGACTATGTTATTTACAAGAGCATTAATGTTATATTGATAAAATATTGCACACAAAGTAGGGCTAAGTCAAATAATTGCATGAAGAAGTATGTAGCATCAAGGTCTTGTCACTAGCCCTTAGGGCAGAGTAGCTAAATTACTTCTAATCTTTTCAGCATCTAGTACTTTATATACTTAAAAGGAGTAGATTATTATGAGTTAAATGCATTGCAAATTTTAAAAAAATTAATGCCAAACTTAAATGAATTCTAGAGATTACAATATCTAAGCAATAGTGAAGGTAACAATAATGTCTAATCTAGATTTCTCTTTATTTTTGATCCATATTTATTTATTTTTGTTTGTGTTTTGCTTTTCATTAAAGCTAAATTACAAAGGATATAACACAATGTTTACTTTTTAGGCAAAAGTGTCAGAAAGTCACCTGCAACAATAATTTCTTATGATCTATATATCTAGGTTCATAAACTTTTGATAAGAATTTAAATTGTTTTCTTTTCCACCCTTATGTTACTAATAACTAATTAACATTCATCATTGTGTAAGTTTATGAAGGACAGCATGATGGTTTTATATATATATTGTGAAATGATTACCATAGTAAGTTCAGCTAACATCCATTTTGTCACATAGATATAATTTTAAAAAGAAAGAAAAAAGGAAAAGAAAGGGAAAAAATCTTGTAATGAGAATGTTTAGGATTTACTCCCTTTAAAACAACTTTCCTTTATAGAACATCATGTTGTACATTATGCCTGATACATATTTATTTTATAACTGCAAATTTGTATGTTTTGGCTGCACGCCTCCAATTCCCTCTTCCCCCACTCTATGCCTGTGGTAACCACCATCTGAAATCATTTTCTGTGGGTGTGGTGGGTTCTTTGTTTTTTAAGATTCCAAATATAAGTGAAATCATTCAATACTTGTCTTCCTCTGTCTAAATTATTTCACTTAACATAATGCCTTCAAGTTTTTTTTTCCATATTGTTGCAAATTGTAGGATCTCCTTATATTTTTATGGCTGATTAACATTCATGTTCATCTGCTTCTTGACACTATATTGATTCCTATCTTTTGTTTTTTAAGATTTATTTATTTATTATTTTTAGAGGGAGGGGAAGGGAGAGAGGCAGAGAGGGAGGGAAACATCAATGTATGGTTGCCTTTCACCTGCCTCCAGCTAAGGACCTGGCTGGAGACCTGGCTTGCAACCTGGTTATGTGCCCTGGCTGAGGAATTGAACCAGTGACCTTTGGGTTTGCAAGCCAGCACCTATCCACTGAGCCACCAGCCATACAACAGCTTACCAACTTAATGACCTCCTATGCAACAGCTTACCAACTGCTCCCCACCTCCATTCTCACCCTTTTTCCCTCCATTTCCATATCTTTGTCAGAGACATCTTTTGAAAATCCAATATGATCCTGTCACCCCTCTACTCCAATTTCTTTATGTTGTTTTCCTTAAGATATCAAATTAGGATTGAAATCTTGAGTTTAGTATATAAGGCCTTCCACAAACTGGTCTATCTCTACTTTTCTAGCTGTATCTTCCACCATGATGCCATTAGCTTCTGTAATATTACACCTAATGAGTTGTGATCAAGTTCTATTTTCACACTTCCATGTCTTTATTCTTCCTGCTACTCCTGCCTGAAATCTGCCTGAATCCCTCATATTCCCACCACCTCTCTCCCTACTATTTATTTCCTCAGATAGTGTTCAGATTACCACCACCACCACCACCACTGGAAACACATATTCTCCTCCTCAGTTCTACTTTGATCTGTGTAATGGATATACCATCCATTTTATTCTCGTGTCATTCTAAAAACCTAATACTTATCACATTGTATAATCATTTCTCCCAGCTTTAGCTCTTTGGAAACAAGTAACACCTATTCAGTTTTGTGTGCCCAGAACATATCATGTACCTGACACATAGTAGACAGTAAATGGTTGCTGAATGGATAAGTACACAAATTCATCTCTGGAATTTGATTGTGGTTTGGAGATGAAGAAAAAGACAATTCTGGTAATGGACAGTTTGGCTCTGACCAACTGTGATTTTTCACACATCATTCCAGATATTTAGATTTCAATGATAAGATTAAAAGCATGATATTGATATAGCCATGATAGTAGAGTAGGATTATGACTTTGGATTTCACATATCACATTTAGTGGTTGTTTTCGTTAGTCTTTGAGTTTTATGTTCATGTGAAACTTGGACTAAACTGAGCTGCTTGAGTTTCATTATGAAACTAAAACTTGTATCTCCTCATATTAAAGCCTCAGTTTAAAACTCAGCAGTTTCAGGGGATCATTTAATAAAAATGTCAATTCTGGCAGTTTTTGAGTTGAGTGACAGCCAAAAGTTTTAGCAAAACATCTGAGCAAAATTACTGACCAGTGCTTCATAAATGGTGAATAAAGCATAGCAAAACTGAAAAGGAGGGATCTCAGTTACAGTATTTTAGCTATAAATTAAATGTGTTTTAGACAAAAAAATCTGATCTCAGAAAAATTTATGACTTTAAAATATTCAGTCACCTTAAGTTTTTGACTTACACTCTCACATTCTCATTCTTCATTCACTTCAACTTTTCAGAGAATATTTAACCTTGATCTTGGGTTTTCAGAATATTCTTATTTATTTGTGCTTTCTTTCTCTTAAAAGAACATTGGCTCAAAATAACTTGGAGCAAACTTACTGTGAGAAAAGTAGGAAAATTTCTTAACCTCCAGGTGTCTTATATTACACTTATTGGCACTATAGTGGAAGTTTGTGTTTTGTTTAAGATGCACTTCTCTGTAGGTTATTTTAAGCTAAAAACTGTATTAATTATTAAACAGAAAGCATGAATATAAAATACAATTTATCTTTGAACTAAATGTTTAATATCTGGAGTATTTCACTTGCTAAAATCAATGTCAAATTTTATGATTGTTATGTATGTTCTCCCATCAAAACCTGTTGATAGCTTTAATATCATTTATAAGGTCTGTGTTACCATAACTTACAATTTACATGAAAAGACTAAACTGTATTAATTTTATCTTCTGACATGTTTTGACTTGTTTTAATAGTTCTCTTTGATTGTTCATTAGCTTCTTTGTATCATAGCCACACTTGTTTGTTGATATATTGATGACAGCCATTCTCATAGCTGAGAGGTAATATCTCATTGTGGTTTTACTTTGCATTTCTCTGATGATTAGTGATGTTGAGCATCTAATTTCATATGTCTATTGGCCATCTATATGCCCTCTTTGGAGAAATGTCTATTCAGGATTTTTGCCCATTTTCTAATTGGATTCTTTGTTTCACTGATGTTGAGTTTTATAAGTTCATAAATTTTGGATATTAACATATTATCAGATATATTAGTGAATATGTTCTCCCATTCAGTGGGTTATCTTTTCATTTGATTAATGGTTTCCTTTTCTGTTTAAACTCTTTTTAGTTTGATGTACTTCTGTTTGTTTATTTTTTCTATTATTTTCCTTGTCTGAGGATATATATGAGAAGAAATATTGCTACAAAAAATGTTTAAGATTTTACTATGTTTTCTTCTAAGGTTTATGGTTTTGAGTCTAACATTTAAGTTTTTAATTAAATTTTTTATTCTTTAAAAATACTTTTATTAATTATATTTATTATTGTTGTACTACAGTTGTTTCCTTTTGCCCCACTGCTCTCCCCTGCCACACCCACCTGGCTCTCTCTCCTGAAGTCAATGCTCTGCTCATTGTCCATGTCCATGGGTCCCTCACAATAGGTCCCCAACTGAACCCCTCCCCTGCTTTCCTCCTTCTCGCCCTCTTCCTTAGTCACCGTCATTCTGCTCTTTTTTTCCCCTCCATGTCTCTTGTTCCTTTCTGTGCTTATTTTGTTTATTAGCCTTCTGTATAAAGTGAGACCTTATGGTATTTGTCATTTGTTGCCTGGCTTATTTCACTAAGCATGACACTATCCAGTTCCATCCATGCTTTTGCAAATGGTAGAATTTCCTTCTTTATTTGTGCTACATACAACTCCATTGTGTAAATGTAGCATAGTTTTTTGATCCATTCATCCACTGAAGGGTACTTAGGTTGTTTCTAGCACTGGCTATTGTTAATAGTGCTGCTATGAACATAGGGTTGCACAGGTTCTTCTGAATTGGTGTTTCAGGATCCTTTGGGTATAATCCTAGCAGTGAAATCACTGGGTCATAAGGCAGTTCTATTTTTAGTTTTTTAAGGAAATTCCATACTGTTTTCCATAGTGGCTGCACCAGTCTGCACCCCCACCAACAGTGTACTAGGATTTCCTTTTCTCCACATCCTCGCCAGCACTTGTTGTTTATTGATTTGTTGATGATGGCCATTCTGACAGTTGTGAGGTGGTATCTCATTGTAGTTTTAATTTGCATCTCTCTGAAGGCTAATGATGTTGAGCATTCTTTCATATGCCTAAAGGCCCTTTGTATGTCTTCCTTGGAGAAGTGTCTGTTCAGGTCCTTTGCCCATTTTTTAATTGGACTGTCTGTCTCCCTTGTAGTGAGTTGTATTAGTTCTTTATGAAGGCTGCACACCATAAAGTGGCAAAATTTTAGTAAAATAAACAACATATCACAAAAGTGCTATATTTTGAAATAAATGTAGTGTGTAAATACATAAACATAGTCATTATTTTTTTAATTGTTCAAAATAGTCTCCATCTGCTGCAATAATAGACTTGATTCAACTCTGGAATCTTGCGCATGCTTTAAAGAACTTTTCTTTATCCGTGGACATCATAATGTTTTCAATCTTAGCTTTAACAGCTTCTTTATTGGAATGAAGTTGTTTATTAACTTCTCTCTCACAAATGCTGCATACATAATAGTCTAAAGGATGCATCTGGTGAACTAGGCAGCCAGATTTCCTTTGACCAAAATTCAGGAACACTGACACTGAGAAATTCTTGCACCTTTTTGGTGTTATGTGTTGTTGCACCATCTTGTTGGAAGGTAACATGATGTCCATTTGTGGCTTGCGTCATCCATGGTACAACTACTTCTCTCAAAATGTCAAGATAAACATCAGCAGTCACCTTTAAGCCTTGTGGAAACAAATGCGTGGTCATGATATCTCCTTCATTGCTGAAAACACCTAACACCATCACTGTAGCAGGAAATTTAATTTTCATGACAATTGGGACTTCATTAAGATTCTCACAGAGCCATCTGTTGGTTCTTCAGTTGACTATTTGGTCCTGCTGAAAATTCTTTTCATTGGAGAAGAAAATCAGAGGGTTTTTTTCTTTGGGATTGTTCAATTTTGTTAGCAGTTTCCTTGCTTTTTCAAAGTGCCTTTCCTTTGTCTGCTGTGTCCTAAACTGGCCTCTTCTAAGAACATACTATCTGTATCTGATATCTTCAGCAATAACCTTGCAAACCATTGCATTCAGTATCTGCAGTTCTCTTGCTGTGGAGCTTACTGATTTTCCTGGATCTTCCTAGTTGATCTCCTGGATTCTGTGTACAATATCTAGACTCGTGCAATCCTTGCACACCTTATGTGTTTTCCTTGTGGGTGTGGTGACATCAGGATCAGCATCACACACCTTCTTCATGTTATTAACTGTATGTAAATGGATGTTATTGAAGTTCGCAATTTCCTTAGCAGTTTTCCCTGCATGTAGTCAGTCCAGAAATTATGGTTGCTTTAACATCATATTCCTTCAACATGATGGCTGCTCCCAGAATTTAATACTCTATATCTGAAACAATGATGTTAAATCATAACCTTAGAAGCATAGTTTTCCAAATTAATAAGGAACATGTAAAATAAGGAGATACAAAGTTATTGCCAATTTATTGCGTGCACCCTGTTCATACACATATACTTGCAATGTAGAAATATACAAGTTCAATGACAAATTATATTTCTCTGTATGTACAGATAGGTCATGTCTATTATGGCTATCATCTTTTGTAGAAAAGAGCAATTAGCAAAATTACAAATTTGAATTCTCTTTAATATATATTATAAAAGATGATAGACATTATCAGTTAAGACATTATACATTGACTAAGATGATAGTAGGTGAATACTGGTCTAGTCAGATCTCTACTATTAATGCCCAAAAGAGAAATTAAAACACACTCATGTATTGACAGACTCTAGTAAAGATAATGAAGACATAAGATTTTAGCTGAAATGGAGGAAAGCTTACATTGACAAAACTAGTACCTATTCAGGTCCTTTGCCTAGTTTTTAAATAGTTTCTTTGTTTTTTGGTGTTCAGTGGTGCAAATTCCTTATAAATGTTGGATATTAACCCCATATCAGACGTATCATTTGGTGAAAAAGGTGAAGGTACTAAGCAAAAAAAAAAGAAAGAAAGAAAAAAAGAAAAAACAACAAAAGCTCATAGATGCAGACAACAGTATTCTGATTACCAGTGGTAAAGAGGGTTGGGGGTAGGTAGAATAGGGTAAGGAGAAGATAAATTGAGATAGAAGGAAACCTGGGATGGTGAACACAATGCAATATACAGGTGACATATAACTGTACCCCAAAACCTATATAATTTTATTAGCCAATGTCAGCCCAATAAATTTAATAACACTAGACATAAATAAAAAATAAAGACTAGTTTGATTCCCAGCCAGGGCACATAACCAGGTTGCAAACCAGGTCTCCAGCCAGGTCCGTAGCTGGAGGCAGGTGAAAGGCAACCGTACATTGATGTCTCTCTCCCTCTCTTCCTTCCCCTCTCTCTAAAAATAATAAATAAAATATTTTAAAAATAAAATAAAAGACTAGTGTATAGAATTTTGATTAATATCTATCTTAACCCGCTCAGGCTGTTATTATTAGTACACCTCCTTTTCCTGAGGTGCTTTTTTGTTTTGCAACATTGTCTTCTTTCACGTCTTAAACATAGTTATCCTCGAGGCTTATTATTGTTCCTAGTCAAAGTCTACAATACCCATTCTCTTTTGGAAATATTACAAGCCATGAGGCTCCACTTTTATCTGTGTTTTGAGGACTGCCTGGCATTATCAGGACTCTATGAGTAGGATTCATTACATGAGAATGATCTGTTTGGGGTTTGAAAAGGCTTTGAAGAATCCCAGATGTGAATGTCTCATAGATAGTAGAAAATACTTATCTAGAGTTAGAAAAAAATTATTAGATCTAAATCATATATTGGGTAGTTATATGGAAGGAACATAAATACAAAATATGGGAAAGTCTTGAGTGAAATTTTAGAGAGAAAAGAGAGTGTGCCCTTGAAAGAGGTTGAAAATGCTCAAATAATTAGAGTAGGTTTAGCATTGGGCTAGTTCAAGAAGGTGAGAATATTAAAAAGAAAAAGAGAGAGCCCTGGCTGGTGGCCTTCAAACCCAAAGGTCTCTGGTTCGATTCCCCAGCCAGGGCACATAACCAGGTTGCAAGCCAGGTCTCCGGCCAGGTCTGTAGCTGGAGGCAGGTGAAAGGCAACCATACATTGATGGCTCTCTCCCTCCCCGCCTTTCTCTGAAAAAGAATAAATAAAATCTTAAATAAATAAATAAATAAAAATAAAAAGAGAGATGAACACAGGTTGGGATTTGGAGGTAAAGAAGTTTTCGGTAACTTTTGATACTTATACAGTGATGAGAGAAAAGGCTAACCTTTAAGGGAGCAGAGGTGAATGAGAGGTTCATAGAGAAAGAAGAGACCACCCTTTCTAGATGTTTGATAATGAAGTAAGATAAAAGCAGCAGTCATGTTTTTTTTTTTACTGCTGCTACCAATGTCCTAAGCACAGTGCTAAATAAAAATAAGTATTCAATACATATTTGTTTAATAAGCAAATGATTGAATGATTATGATTATAAAGCAAGGTCAATGACAGAAATGTGGCTTATGGATTAGGGGAGAACTACACATTACTTACAGGAGAATGTCAGTTTGAATGGCAGTGAATTTCTCATCAGAAATCATGGAGCACAAAATAGAAGTGGCGTATTTTTCAGGTGCTGAAAGAAAAAGACTATTAATGTGAATTGTAAATCCAACAAACTTCTCATTCAGTATAGAATAAGAAATAAAGATGTTCTCAGATGAAGAAATTATTAGAATTAAATGGATGAAAGGAGTTCACAGAACTAAAAGAAAATAATAGCATAAGAAGTAATAGAACTTCAGAAAGAAAAGGAGAAAAGGAATTGGTAAAAATCAGAGCAAATATGAATTATTCTTCTCCCCAAGAGTTTCTTAAATTATATCTAATTACTGAAGGATACTTACAATAACCTCTGGCATATAACATACATAGAAGAAATACTAAATACAATTATATTTTAAAAGCTGCCCCTGGCTGGTGGTTCAGTGGATAGGTGCCAGCCTGCAAACCCAAAGGTCGCTAGTTTGATTCCCAGACACGGCATATAGCCAGGTTTCAGCCAGGTCCGTAGCTGGAGGCCGGTGAAAAGTAACCATACATTGACGTTTCTCTCCCTCTCTCCCTCTCTCCCTTTTCCTCTCTATGATAATAAATAAAATCTTTTTTAAAAAGTTGGGAAGATAAAGGGACACAAATAATAGTAAGTTTTCACTATTTCACTTCAGGGGGTAAAGTACAAATATCAGATATCAGTGGGATGTGGTAAGTTGCATATGTACATTGTAATATCTAGAGCAACAAGTAAGTACAGTATACAAATAAACTAAAAACACCACAAATAAAACAAAATGGAATTTTACAAATATTTAAATAACCCCCGGGGTAGTATAAAAAGACAAATAGAGACATAAGTAACAGAGAACATACTAGAAAACAAATAATAATATGATATACTTAAGCCCTCCCTAAATAATAGATGATTAATTTAAATGTATTTGGTCTAAATACCCTGTTAGAATGCAAGGACTGGCAGAGTGGATTGAAAACTTTTACTAACATTATACTGTCTATAAGAAACTCAATTTGAAACACATGGCAAAAGTAGGTGGAAAGTAAACGAATAGAAAAAATATATCATAATAACTAATTTAAAAAATCAGGGTAGCTGTAATAATAGGTTCAATTTACCATTACAATCCTAATAATGTAGGCACCAAATGACAGAGTATCAAAATTCATGAAACAAAAACTAACAGGACTGATTGAAGAGATATACAGATCAATCATTATAGTTGGAAACTTGGAAACCCAACTATTAGCAACTGTGAGAACTATGAGAAATTAGCAAAGATATAGAGGAATTGAGCAAAATCATCAACCAACAGAATTTAATCACTATCTTCAGAATATTCTTCCCAAATACAGCAAAATAACATTTTTTTAAGTGCCTGAATGCTTCATAAGCAAATCTCATCCAATTTAAAATATTTAAAATAATGTACAGTGTTTTCTCTGACCATAATGGTATCAAAGTAGAAATCAATAACAGAAAAGCAACAAGAAAATCTTCAAAATTTGAAAATGAAATAAGAATTTAAAATAGTCTATGGGAATTCCAAGTGAAGTAAAAAAAGAAAAAACAGAATTAAATGAAAATAAATATACAACATCTCACATATTGTGGAATTATGCTAAATGAATGAAACTGAAAATAGAAAAACAATAGAAAAAGTCAATGAGACCAAAAACTTGTTCTTCGAAAACAAATCGGTAAAATTGATAAGCTCCTAGTACACTGACAAAGATTTAGAAAAAGAAAGACGCACATCATCAATAACAAGAGTAAAATAGAGGACATTAATACAGATTCTTCAATTATTAAAATGTTAGTAGGAGATGCATATTATCTTTGCAAATAAATATTTTCAAATTTGGAGGGTAGGTATCCAAAAGAGGGGCTACTGGGTCATATGGTAACTCTATTCTTAATGTTTTGAGGAGTCTCCATACTGTTTTTCATAGTGGCTGTACAGTTTACATTTCCACCAGCATGACAATAGTATGGTGGTTACTGAGGTAGGGGGTGGTAAAAAGAAAAAGAAGTCAATTACATGGTGGGTACACAATGGATGTGCAAATGATGTATCATAGAATTGTACGCTTGAAACCTATATAATCTTATTAACCAATGTCACTTGATAAATTTAATTTTTAAAACAGCTTGGTGAGGGAATACTATGAGCAATTTTATTATCATCAACTCAGCAACTTAAAAGAAATTGACCATTTTCTTAAAATCACTAACTACCAAAGATTAAATAAAACAAATAGATAACCTGAATTGCCATAGTAATAAAAATTAACATTGTCATTATTGATAAAATTCCCATTTCCCTCAAACTCACAGTCCCAAAGAGCTTCACTGAGAATTCCACCAAACATATATAGAATAATTAACATAAATTCTATATAATCTTTTCTGGAAAATAGAAGGAGGTGCAGTAACTTCCAACTTATTTTATGAGGACAGTTAATCTTGCTACCAAAACCAAAGATTGACAAAATATTGTATGTCCATAGTTCTCATGAATTTAGATGCAAAAGTCCTCAACAAAATATTACCAAACAGAATCCAACAATGTATAAAATTATGGGCAATAATCAAGTAGGATATGTTCTACTTATGCAACATTTGCCAATCAAGTAACGTAAGCCATTATTTCAACAGACTAAAGAAGAAAAATTATATAATTGTATTAATTGATGCAGAGAAATAACAGAATACAAAACCTACAAATTTTCAGTAAGTTAGGAATAGAGAAAAACTGCCTCATCTTGACATAATCCATCTACAAAATTTATGGCTACCATCATCCTTAATGGTGAAAAACTGAATGCTTTCCCTCCAAAATTAAGAACAAGGCAAGAATGTCCACTCTCATTACTCTTACTTAACGTAATTCTAGCTATTGAATGCAATAAGGTAAGAAAAAGAAATGAAATGAATATACATTAAAAAGAAAGAAATACAGTTATTCTTATTTATAGATGACATGATTATCTGTGGGACATTAAAAAAAACAAAGCTGTAACTGGTGTGGCTCAGTAGATTGAGTGCTGGCCTGCAAACTGAAAAGTCACTAGTTTGATTCCCAATGGGTACATGCCTGGGTAATAGGCCAGATCTCCAGCTGAGGGTGTGAGAGAAGCATCCAGTTGTTGGTTCTCTCACACATCGATGTTTCTCTCCCTCTTCTTCTCCCTCCCTTACTCTTTCTCTTAAAAAAAAAAAAAATTAAAAAAAATTTCAAAGTAACAGACAGATTTGTTCTTGAACTAATAAATGAGTTCATCAAGCTCATAGGATACAAGATCAACATACAAAAATCAATTGTATTCCTATCTACCATCAATGAACATGTGAACAGTGAAATAAAAAATAAAACTATATAGAACTGTACAAAAAATGAAATACTTAAGAGTAAATTTAGCCAATAATATATGGAAATTTATATACAAAACTCTAATAAACTCAAAGAAGATTGGAGATATGTACCATCTTCAAAGATTAGAAAAATTAGTATAGTAAAAATGTCACTTCTTTTTCCTAAACTGATATATAGGTTTAACACAATTTCCATCAAAATCTAAACAGAGATGTTATAGGTATAAAAAAAGATTATTCTTCCACTTACATAGAAAAGCAAAATAACTGAAATATAAGAACAAGTTTAAAACTAGAAACTCAAGCCCTGGTTGGTGGTAAGGCGCTGGTCTTTGAACACAAAGGGCACATAACCATGTTGCAAGATGGGTCTCCAGCCAGGTCTGTAGCTGGAGACAGGTGAAAGGCAACCATACATTGATGCTTCTCTCCCTTTCTTCCTCCCTCCCTGCCCTTCTCTCTAAACATAATGAATAAAATCTTATTAAGTAAATAAAACTGGAAACTGGAAGAAATCACTCTACTTGATATTGAGGCTTACTATACAGTCACAATAATTAAGGAGTGTATTATTGGTGGAATAATTGACATATGGATAAATCCAACAGAATAGATCCCCACCCAACTGCTTTTTAAAAAGGTTTTATTTTATTATTTATTTTAATTTTATTTATTTTATAGTTATTCTATTATAGTTGTTCCAATTTTTCTTCCTTTTCCCTCCTCTACCCAGCTCATGCCCCACTCTCGCAGACAAGCTCCACACCGTTGCCTGTGTCCATGAGTCATTCATACATGTTCTTTGACTAGTCCCTTCCCCTTCTTTCCACTGTTATTCCCCTTATCCCTCCCCTTTGGCCTCTGTCAGTCTGTTCTGTGTTTCTATGTCTCTGGTTCTATTTTACTTGTTAGATTATTTTGTTCTTTAGATTCCTCTTGTAGGTGAAATCATATGGTATTTTTCTTTCACTGACTGGCTTACTTAGCATAATATTCTTGTTTCATCCATGCTGTACAAAAGTTAGGAGTTCTTTTTTTCTGCTGCATAGTATTCCATTATGTAAATGTACCACAGTTTTCTGATCCACTCATCTACTGATGAGTATTTAGGCTGTTTCCAACACTTGGCTATTGTAAATAGTGCTGCTATGAGCATAGTGGTGCATAATTTTTTGAATTGGTGTTTCAGGATTCTTAGGGTATATTCCCAGCAGTGGAATCAGTGGGTCAACAGGAAGTCTAGTTTTTAATTTTTTTTAGAAAATTTCATAGTGTTTTTGACAGTGGTCGCACCAGCCTGCATTCCCACCAGCAGTGCACCAGGGCTCTCTTTTCTTTATACCCTCGCCAGTACTTGTTTGTTGTTTTATTGATGATGGCCATTCTGATAGGTGTGAAATGATATCTTATTGTGGTTTCAATTTGCATTTCTCTTATAATTAGTGATATTGAGTATCTTTCCATATGTCTATTGGCCACCTCTATTTCCTTCTTGGAGAAGTGTCTATTTATATCTTTTGCCATTTTTTAATTGAATTGTTTATCTTTAGATAGAGGAGGAGAGAAAAAGAGAGGGAGAGAAACATAGATGTGTGGTGGCCTCTCACATACTCCCAACTAAGGACCTGGCCTGCAATCCAGTAATATGCCTTTAGTTTACAGGCTGTGTGCTAAATCCACTGAGCCACACCAGCCAAGGCACCACATAACTGATTTTTAACAGAGGCACAAAGAAATTCAACAGATGAATGTAGCCTTTTGAAGAAATGATACTGAAGCCACTGAACATTTATAGTTAATTAAAATTAATCTGAACTGAAGCTTTATATGTCATACAAAAATTAACTCAAAAGGGACCCATTAAATATAAATTATAAATTAGATTTAAATATGAAATTGTAGATCTTATACAAAAAAAAACAAACAAAAAAAAAACAGGAGAAAATCTCAGATTTAGGACTAGACAAAGCGTTCTTAGATATGATACCAAAAATAGGATCTATAAAAGGAAAACTGATAAATTGAACATTGTCAATATGGAAAATTTTGCTCTGTGAAAGACCCTGTTAAAACGTTGAAAAGACAAGCTGCCGACTGAAAGAAAATATTTGCAAATCATGTGTATTTTGAGACTCTGGAAAGTGTTAAATTCAGTGTCTTTTGCTACAGAGCACTTTTAAGTGACAGTATCATTTATCTTTGTAAGGATCCATTTGAGGAGATTAGGATCTGGTATATTTACCTACATTTTAAAAGCAAAGAAATGCAGGTGCTAAGTGGTTAAGGGACTTTTCCCCAGGTACCAAGCTGGGTAATGAGGTGATAAGAAAGAAACAACTATCTAGATTGGGACCCCTTTCTAGAGGCCACACTAACTTCCCCAGTATCACAATTGAATCTTTCATAGGGCACTACCTTTAGGCTAGCCACAAAACCTGCTCCTTGCTCTCTAAAAGTCCACGTCTAAAAATAACTAGGCAAGTATGTGGGGATAAGATTACGGGAAGTTTTCTATTCCAGATGAGGAGATTAGATATTATTTGATTGGCACTATCATTGAAAATAGTTGAACAAAGAAGTGCTTTAGCAAGCTGTATCTGTTCTGAAACAAAGAACTGAGGTAGGCAGAATTTAGTTATGGAATTACGAAAATAATCCATTTGAGAATTAGGAAGAGCCTAACTAGCATGGGATTGTGGAGGATGGGAAGACAGGGACAAGTATTTATGGGGCACCTCCTATCAATATTGGGAATATAAAGGCATTTAAAACAGTGTTGGGCATGTCAGCCCAATTTAATAGTGACTTTTGTAAATTATAAAATAAAAATCAGAGTTAGCCCTGGCTGGTAGCACAGTGTGTAAGGTGCCGGCCTGCGAACCCAAAGGTCACAGGTTCGATTCCCCAGCCAGAGCACATAACAAGGTTGCAAAACAGGTCTCCAGTCAGGTCTGTGGCTGGAGGCAGGTGAAAAGCAACCATACATTGATGTCTCTCTCCCTCTCTGTCTCTCTCTCTTCCCCTCTTTCTAAAAATAATTAAAATAAAATCTTTAAAAAACAAACAAACAAAAAAAAGAATTAGTAATGAGGCAAAGCAGCAAATGTCTGTTGATGTGAAGTGAAAGTGAGTAAGCAATAGAAAAGTATATCTCTGGTTTGATGGAACATCCATGAGAAGAAAGTACACAAAGAACATAACAAATTTTGTCCCTGTATTTAATCAGAATCCAAATTGACTCAAGGGTCAATAGACAGGTAAATGTCCCATCAAGTTTAAATTGCCCTTGTGTTGGTAAGATTTCTTTATAACATAATTCTTCATATCCTAAACCTCAACTTGTCCCTGTTGGATGCTCACCCATCACTAAAATGACCAACAGTTCCAAATCAAAGATATCCTGTCTCTGAAGGACATTGGGTATTAACAGCATTAAAGTGAACATGATACATTAAGAAGAATTGAGCCTGTAAAAAATGGAATTTAGGAGATGGGGGAAATTCATTCATTGCTATTTAAATGGACTTGGCTTTCACTTTGAAAAGAACTAGCTATTTTGCATGGATTAATAATGAGAGTTATATTTCTAAAAATAAAACTATACATGAAAGTTCTGACTCTATCAGTGGTTCTCATACCTTGGTGTGTGTGAGGATTACCTGATGGATTTGTTAAAATGCAGTTTCTTAGGCTTCACCCCAGTCCTCACCTAAAGAATCTGAGATGCTGAATTTGGAATGGAATACAGAAATTTGCATTTTTACATTTTCCAATCCCCCACACACCTGGTTTATTTTTATACACTATAAAGATCATCTGGCAAAACACTTCATGAACACAGGGTTAAAGCACACACATCGTCATGTTGCAGAAAACCCGGTCTCAGAAAATGTAAACACTCTGTCCAGCATCATACAGTGAATTAGCTTAAAGTATTTTGATTTAACCACCAGCCATATACTGTCCTGTTTGTCTTAGTTCAGACAAAACATCTTGTTTATGATTTTGTTGTTGTTGTTGTTGAGCTGTAAAGTCCTTTCACATGTGTATTGCTAAATGTTGGGACCATCTTGTCCTTGCCTTGGTTTGAGATGGAGTCAATGTGAAACCAAGAAAGGAAAATTAAGAGACAACTTAAAACCCTTTGTTTTCCTATAAATACACCTCAGGGTTATATTCCCTCCTCTCTCTAGTTGCTTAAATCTTTGCTAAGTGATGAGGATGGTCTGATAAGAATATATATTTTCAGGATTGTATGCTTTCTTTTCTAGGCACCCTCACTTTTCTACCACTTCTCTTATTAGATTAAAATAACAAAAGCATTTGTTCATAGCAAAAACACAGATGTCTCATGGCCCAAAAAAATGTGGATAGAATATTACATTTTTTCTAAAGCCTGTTTCTTATTAAGCCAGACTTGATTGGTTTTAGACCCAAGAGACATCAGCCAGTGCTTATTTCCATGGCTTCCTTAAAGTTATAGTCCCCTAGAATCCTTCCCTTTTTTATTTTCTCTAGGAAAAGTAACCGAAAGAACACATTTTCAACCTTGATGCTATCTCCTGAGAGGTTAGAAGAATCAGTTAACTTTTTCCTCTATTTGGACTGTCAGCTTCAATATTCTCCCTGATATTACTTTATTTTTTTAATCACAGTCTCCAAGCAATAGCAAAATTTTATTCATGCACATGATGACTGTGATTTTCTAGATAGAGTTTTGTGCTTTGGAACTTGAATTGCAATGCAATTATCTTTCCTTTTTTTACCCTTGCTTTCAAGGGAGATAACCCTACAAATTTTGATTTTCTAGACATAGTGGCCTTCTTTGAATTGCAAATATTCTATTCCTTTATATTTTTAGGCTGAAATTTTTATATTGCAAAATGCATTCTTAAAGATGTATACAAATGTACATAAGTGCTCATATGCATTTAAACATATATGTTTTTTAATGCAAATATACTGGTGGGCAATAACCCTTGCTCAGCAGTACCTTAAAGGTTTGTCTAATTTTGACATTTCATATACATGGAAATACAAGAAAACATCTCCTACAGTCCTTTTCTTGTCGTGACTGGTTAATTTTCCATGTCAATCAATGACAATGTCATAATACAAATGAGTACATTCTACCCTTAGGATTAAAGTAAAATTTGAATATTAGTATTTCAGGCTAATTTTAGAAAGTGGTGAATGGGAAGTTAGTGAAATATTGGCTATGGTTTTATAATATTACACTAAGAATGTTAAAAATAGTAATTTGGAAAATCCTATGTCATTGAGGCCTTGTAAGAATCTGATCAGAAACACAGCTTCTCCTCCTATATCCCAAATTATATGTATAGTTTTACACACACACACACACACACACACACACATTTTGGTAAAGATTTAGTAGGTTTTCTGTGTACCTATTGTTATGATTTAAAACACCTGAATATTTTAGCACTTACTGAGGATAGTTGGCATTGACTCGATCACCACTGACACCATCACGTCTAGTATAGTGATTAGCACATAATCACATAGTATATGCTGAATGAATACATGTTTGATGAATGAATAAATGAATAAGTTAATGAAAGTTCTAGTTGTTAGAACTGAATTGAAATTTACCTCCCTGTAAATTAGAACTCTGTTAAAATCTATCTATTGTAAAAACAAATAAAACAAAGCATAAGTATGTGCTTGATTTAACTGTGGAAATATTTGAATACAGTTACAAAGAATCACCTCAATTTCCCAAACTAAACATATTCTTAAAATATTCCACATATTAGGTAGTTTCTATAATCTCTCATGACCCTAGTTACACAGTTATAATCCCCTGAACACTTTATATATCTCCTTCTTAAAAGGTGAATCAGAATGTTAACAGCCCTCTAGATTATACTATAATCAGTGAAGTAGGATAATTGCCAAATTTAATTTGGACACTTTACTTAAATTTACTTTCATTTTTTCTATACACAGTTGTCATAGAGGTTTATGGTCCAGTAATATAAAAAGCCAATTGTCTGGGTTCTTCTTCCCTTTGCTGAAGGTAAATGGAGACTCAAAATATCTAAAGTTCTCTTTCTTTGAGGAAATCAATGTCTCCTGAGTCAAACTACTTGAGCTCCTAAACTAAACAGATTTTGAACATCAAAAACTGCCTCAACAATAGAAGGATTTAGGTGGATGAAATATGAAAATTTTCCTCAAAAGTCTCAAGCCTTTAAATTCTTAGATGATCACCATCTTTATAATTCTGTTGTAGAAGCATACTTGAAACTATCTCAGTACTAAAAAATGTCTGAACACATCAAATTATAACACCCCTTTTCACCAACTCAAACCATAAAAAATGATTATGGTTTACTTTTTGAGGTCATTGAACTTCTAGAATGTGTAGATTTATACCTTTTTTAAAATCAAATTTGGAATGTTTTTGGTCACTATTTTTCAGTATTATTTGTTCCCCTTTGTTTCTTTCCTTTCTTTCTGGAATTCCCATGTTGCATATGATGGCACACTTGATTGTGTCACCGATTCCTTAGTCTCTGTTACATTTTTACATTTTTTAGTCTTTGTGTTCATCAAGCTGCATAAGTTCAACTGACCTCTCTTTAAGTTTGCTGACTCTTTTCTCTGCCTGCTCCAATCTGCCATTGAAACTATCCAATGAGTTTTTTGTTTTAGTTATTGTAATGTCAGCTTCCGAGTGTCAGTTTAAAAAAATAACTTTTTCTCTATTACTTTCTATTTATTTATACATTGTTCTAGCTCCCTTATGCATTTGTCACTGATTTCTTTATATAGCTCTTCAAGGATATATAAAATGATTGATTTTAAATCTCTAGTAAGTTCCAATACATGTTCTTCCTCAGGAAGTTTCTATTTATTACTTATATGGAAAGGGGGGCATGTATCTATTTTTTTCATGCTTCATAATTTATGGTTGACAACAGGGCATTTTGAACATCATTTTGTGGTAAACCTGGAAATTAGATACTTTATCTTCCTTCAAGTTTATATTTGTTTTTTGTTATAACTGTAGCTACTTGCTAGGTGATTTTTCAAAAATATTTTTACAAGTCTATATTGTCAAGTGGAAAGAGGGAAAAGGAGATAACTAGATGGAGCGGGCATAGGTAAAGGGGAAGAAAGAAAGACAGAGAGGGGAGGGGAAAGGGAGAGAAAGTGGAGAGAGATCTCTCCTAGTATTTGTAGATTGGATCTGTGCTGAGGTTACTCCTTTGATATTTAGTCATCCTTGTTTGCATCTTTAGTTCCTGCCTACACTGAAGTAAAAGTGGAACGTCTTCTCAGGTTCCTTCTAAGTATGCTTACCCCACTGGTCACGTATATGGCTTTCTAAATTCCCTATGGGTAAAGGCCCTCGTTTTCCAGAAAAGCTTTCTCCTCAGTTTTTCTTCCTAGGCTATCTAACTCTTGTATGCCACAACCACAGTCTTTAGCCTACAGGTTGTTTTTTTTTTTTTTTTGCTTAACACTGTTTTAGGGAATGCCCATTGCTATTCTGCCTTGGGTAAATTTCCAGTTACGTGAAACAAAGACATCTCCCAGTATCCATCCTTCATGTAGTCCCCAATCAGGTTAGATCATAAAATCAATTCTTTACAAATGAAGTCTGCTCTGCTCTCTCTGGAACTAGGAACCAGCTGTCTTCAAGACTATCACTAAGCTGGGGAGGGAATAGGGCAAAGACAAATATGTAAGAAAAAATTTTCTACACTTTTTCAGTCAGCTCTTTTGATTCGGTATTCACTCAGTTGCTATAAATTACTGTTTCCCAGAGTTATAAAATTTTAATTTGACAGGGTTTTTTTTTCTGTTTGTGTGGAGGGATAGGCTTTTAGAGCTGCCAGCTTTGCCAATTTATTGATATCACTCTCATAACAAATGAATTCTGAGGCTGCATTGGACCTCATTCATAGATTATAACCTAAATGTACTTCAGACCTGATTAGTGTTCACCCTTACTTCATGGAGCATGGGTAAAATATCTATAATACTGTAAAGGATTTGTGTAGTTAAGTCCAATATCTGAGTCACTTCAGATTTGACATCTGTTGTTTTTCTTTTCCTTTTAGAGTTGTTTAGCTTTTACTTGTTCTATGTATGGAGTAATTTTGGATTGTATCCTGAGCATTTTCAAGGTTATATTTTGGGAGTCTAGGTTCTGTTAAAATCTTTTGGAGAATGTTAGCTTTCTTTGGTTTATGTGCAATCAATCCAGATTGTTTTGGAACCACAGGCCACTTTCTGTTGTCTATGGTTCTAATGTCAGTTTAGTTTTTTAGAGTCTTCGAAGTATTGTTTGGTGTCCAATCCAAGGGTCAGTATGGAACCTGGGTAGTCTTGTTCTCAAAACCTTTGCTATGTGGGATTGGGTTCTCCACATGTACAGCTCAGAAGGACCCAAGATTTCACAAACAAACTTAAAGGACTCCTTTTTCCACTTCCCTCTATATCTAATTTTCCCGAGTTTCTGGCCCTTATGGGTCCCTTTTTCTGATTTTCTGATTGATGGATTTTTTGCCTTCCTGTACCATCACACATTTCACTATTGGATATGTTTGGGGCAAATCAATATGAGAGAAAAAATTATGAGTTTGGAGCACAGGAGACCCCTTTCCCTGTTATTCTATTCAAAATGAAGGATTTATTTTTCTCTGAGATTTAAGTGTTTGCAAGGCTGTCAATTCCCTTGCTGCCACCAAAGGAGTGAGGACAGCCTCATGACTGGGACTTGCCCTGAGCAAGGCTGGTTTTGTAAGACATGAATGAAAGAAATGGTGATCTATTCTCATACTTGGTTCTATAGGGGCATCCTTCATGGTCCTTTGACCAGAAAGTGTGACATATTCTTTGAGCTTTCCTGTCAGTGCCCACTTCCTTGTTCCAAGATTCAAGGTGTCCTAGATTTTGACATAGTTTAGGCTTGACCATCTTTTTTTATTTGACATGTTATATTAAGCTTAATGAATCATCAGATTCTCCTTCAGATTGATTATTTAACATCCTTTATTACATTTTCCACCTTTCTCCTATACCAGACATTTTGTTTCTGAAGGACACAGGGTATGATAATTACTCATGTTTTATTCTACATTAAATCAAAACATAAAATAACAATAGTGATCTATTACCTGAAAATGGTCTGAAAATAGAGCTTTCCATATCTCCCCATTGTAGGCTTATATAATATATATAGTTATAAAGATCATGGAGCAATTGCATATTACACCCTATTTAAATCCTCATTTGTCTTTAAATTTACCAGCAACTATGTAGTTAATGCTCACTATTAATTGTTACATCATTTTGGTTTCTAGAGATTTTTCTCTGGTTGATCAGGAGACAATCATAGGGGCATTATCTTTGACTTTCCTGCATGTTGGTGGAAGTTCAAATTTTATGGGTTGAAAAATTTTAAATTGAGGGTTTTAAAAAAATCCTTAGCTCATGTTTTTCATTAAGTATTTTAAGTGTTTAATTCCATTTCTTCCTTGCTGTTGAACAGACTGATGATAATATAATTTTCTTAATCAGTACCTTGCTCTTTCTGCTTGCTCCAAATTTTCTTTGTTTGTTTGTGTTTAAAATCTAGTAATTTTATAGATTCTGCCTGGGTACTCATGCTGAATCAATAATGTCATATATGTGCTATATATTTTTCACTATTTATTTAATTTTTTTGTTGTTGTTTCAGGAAAGTTCACTTAAATTTTAATTTAATATTTGTTGTTGTTTTTTTTTTTTCAATGTTTTCTATTGTCTGTTATTCAGCTAGATTTTTGGGCCTATTTCCAGTATTTTTCATTTTCATCAATCATTTTATACCTTTTAGGTATATAAGAATTGCCACCCTAAAATATACCACTTTGGCATAGTAATTATTTTGAGCTAGAGGCAAATGAGAAACAAGAGATACAGAATAAAGCCTTCTCATGTGTAAATCCAATTGTTCCAACACCACTTGTTGGAAAGATTATCTTTTCTCTTTTGTATTGCCTTTGCTTCTTTGTAAAATATTAATTTACTATAGTTATATAAGTTTATTTTGAGTTTCTCTGTTCCATTTCATTGATCTATTTGTTTATTTTTTTTACCAACTCTGTTGTGATTACTGCAGGTTTAGTAAATCTGGAAGTTGGGTAATGTCACTACTCCTTTGATGTTTGTTGGCTATTCTGGACCTTTTGCTTTTTTGTTTAAACTTTAGCATTAGTTTGTTAGTGTCTACAAAATAACTTGCTGGGATTTTGATTGGGATAGAATTAATTTATAGATTAAGTAGGAAAGAACTGAAATCTTGACAATATTGAGTCTTCCTATTCATGAACATAGAATATATTTCTATTTAATTCTTGATTTTTTTCATCAGAGTTTTTGTTTGTTTGTTTTACTCACATAGATCTTATATATACTTTATTAGGTAAATATTCTCTTTTGGGGACATGAATATAAAAGGCATTGTGTTTTTAATTTCTAATTTGACTTGTTTATTGTTGATATATTGAAAAGCAATTGACCTTTATATTTTAACCTTCTATCTTGTATTCTTCCTATAATTACCTATTATCTCCATGAGGTTTTGTTGTTGCTGTTGTTGTTGTTAAGCCTTAAATTTCCTACATAGATGATCAAGTCATCTGCAAACAAATATGGTTTTATTTTTTCTTTCTCACTCATTATTTCTCCTTCTTCATTTATTGCATCAGCTAGTAGCTCCTGTATGATGTTAAAAAGCAGCATTAAAAGGGGTCATCCTTGCCTTGTTCTTGATCTTAATGGGAAATTACTGAGTTTCTCACCATTAAGTGTGATGTTAGCTATAGGTGATATTTATTTATTTTTGTAGCTATCCCTTTTCAAGTTGAGGAAACTCTCTATTTTTTAGTTTATTGAATTTTTATCATGGGTATTAAATTTTGTCAAATGTTTTTTCTGTAACTTTTGATAAAATTATATACTTTTTCTTTTTTTGCCTATTGATATGATGAAGCACATTAATTAATTTTCTAATATTGAACCAGCATTGCTTAGCTAGAATACATACTGCTTGGCTGAGATATATACTTCTTTTTAAACAATATTGGGTTCAACTTGTTAATATTTTATTGAAAATGCTTGCATTTGTGTTCATGAAAGAGGTCTATAGTTTTCTTTTATTGATTGTTCTTTGTCTGGTTTTGGTTTTAGGGTAATACTGGTCTCATAGAATGACTTACAAAGTATTTCCTCTGTTACTGTCTTCTGAAAGAGTATAGAAAATTGTTTCAATGGTGAACCCAATTGGGTGTATGTGTGGTATTTTTTATTTGTTTGTTTGTTTTAGAAAGTTTGTAATTACTGATTGAATTTCTTTAGTACAGACATTCCTTGGAGACATTGTAAGTTCAGTTTCATACTATTACAATAAAGCAAACATTGCAATAGAACAAGTCACATGAATTTTGGGGTTTCCCAATGCATATAAAAGTTATGTTTACACCATACTGTAGTCTATTAGGTGTGCAACAGCATTTTTATCTAAATAACCTTAATTGAAAATACTTTATTGTTAATAATTACTAACCATCATCTGAGCTTTCAGTGAGTCATAATCTTTTTGTTGGTGGGGGCTCTTGTCCTAATAACATTAAAGATTACTGATCACAGATGACTATACTAAGTAAAATAATAGTGAAAATGTGTGAAATATTATGAGAATTACCAAAATGGGACATGGAGACACACAGGGAGAAAATGCTATTAAAAATATTTGTCAATAGACTCTTCTCTGTGCAGGGTTGAGAAACTGTTATAGCCAAAAGACTGTGATGTAATAACTAAATGTAATGCAGTATTCTGGATGGTATCCTAGAAGGAAAAAGATGTGACACCCACTCTACATATGTTCTCTGGGTCATTTAGAAAACCTGGTGGTGTTACTTTGGCCACATGTATGAAAATGTTCAAGAAAGGTTATATTGTAGACATCAAGAGAATGGGCACTGTTCAAAAAGGAACGCTTCACAAATGTTCCCATGGCAAAACTGGAAGAGTCTACTCTACAATATCACCTAGCATGTAATGGGCATTGTTGTAAACAGGGGCAAGATTCTTGCCTAGAGAGTAATGTACATATTGAGCATATTAAGAGCTCTAAGAGCCGAGATAGCTTCCAGAAACACGTAAAGGAAAATGATCAGAAAAAGAAGGAAGTCAAAGAGACAGGTATCTGGATTCAACTGAAGCATTAGCCTGCTTCACCTGGAGAAGCAAACTGTGTAAGAACTAATGGAAAAGAGTCCAAGTTGCTGGGACCTGTTCCCTATGAATTCATGACATGATAAGTATAAAAAACAAAAGACCCCTGTCCCCTTTTCTTATTGATAATTTTTCTAACAGCTTCATGTAAAAACTGCACACATTTAATGTGTACAATTGGTTGAATTTGGACATGTGTGTACACCTGTTACACTGCTATCAGAGTCAAAGTAATATTTATCACTTTTAGAAGTTTCCCTGTTCTTTTCCTTTTTCTTTTTTTAAAAGATTTTATTTATTATTTCCAGAGAGAGAGGGAGAGAGGCAGAGAGGGAGAGAGACATCAATGTGTGGCTGCCTTTCACATGCCTCTAGCTAAGGACCTGGCTAGAGACCTGGCTTGCAACCTGGTTATGTGCCCTGGCTGGGAATTGAATCAGTGACTTTTGGGTTCACAGGCCGGTACCTTATCCACTGAGCCACCAGCCAGGGCCTTCTTTGCCTTCTTAATTGGCTGTTGATATTATTTTAAAGTAGGAACCTGATAGGATCACATCTGTAAAATCATCAAAAGATTTATTTATCTTTTCTTGATTACTTTGCTAAAGTTGTCTTTAAATTTGCATGCACAAATTTATGTATGGGTATCCATACATAAAAACACACATATGCAACATACTCTCAAATTTTCACATAAATTCATACACACACACAGCCATTCAGACACACATGTTTACATGCATAAACTATTTATCCACATAGACCCATACATGCCCACACACATCTGCAAATGAACATACTCATATAAATGTCATAAAGTGTTTTATAAGTCAATTCATAGCACTATAAGTCAAGTATATATTTTTCAGTGCAGTGCTTGTTCTTTAGTCTACAAAAGTCCATATATAGAAAAAAACATTTCAACATGTGTTTGTAGAATTGAATACAAGAATGAATAAGTTAACTTTTTAAAAACTTAGTAATTTTACTTTCCATATGAGTTAAAAGACAAATAGTAAAAGTTAAAAACAGTATCTTTACATAAATTAATGCCCAGCCCATCATCTAATCTCTTAGATTATTTAGGTGGTCTAATCCATCAACTATTTTTTCTTTTAACAAAATAAAATCCAATTATATATAAAATACTATTACCTAGGATTCTGAACTGATTTTTCATGAGATCAAAACAGAAATATAATCAATGATTATGGTTGAGGATTTAAATCTATTATTGTTCCTTAATTCCATGATAAACAAATACCTTGTGAATTCTCCCTGAAAAGATAATCATATACTATATTTAAAGATACTTGCATCTTTATCTTAATTTAACTTAAAAAGAAACACTTATGTTCTCATTAAATCTGTTCTACAGTTTTATTTAATTGATTTAAGGTTCTCTTAAAATGCACAAAACCGCTCACAGTAGTAATTACGCTAATTTTTTAAAATGCACTCACAATTCAATCATTAAGAAGAGAAGCAAAGCTTCAGTCCATTAGCAATTGTTTATAATAGCACATCTCAAATGATTAAACTGTAAATTTTTTGTAGGTCTTGTTTTATAAATTGAACTAGTCAAGTAAACATAACATTTGGTAATAGTCTTCACAGGAACTGTCAAAATGACTTATTGTTTTTATAGTCCTGCATTCCTTCAGAATTAATAATACCTTTGTGCCCTTTATAACACTTATTATTGATGCCATGAAGTTCTCTATATTTAATGAGTAGATGTTTCATTATAGTACACAGCTCTGTTGACAGATAGAAAATTTTTCTAATCTGTTTCTCTTTTCCTCTTGATTGAAGGATTGTAAATATGCAATTAGCAGTTGAAGTAGAAGTAAAAAGAAAATATCAGCTGTCAAGTATTTCTGCTGAAAGAAATAGGAGGCTTTAAGCTAAGAACAACATGACAAATGATAAAAACATCCTTGCCAATAAGGGGTGAAAGTTGTAAAATATTTAAACGTTTGATTTTTTGTTCTTCTATGAAATAATTGTAATCATTGTCTTCTGTGAAACAGAAATTAATGAAAAGATCCATTATTTTCCCACAAAACTGGTTGAGGTCAAGCTCTCATACTTCTCTATTGATAGTCACCTTATAATTTCTATATTTAATTGCTTTTCAGTATTTTTTCAGTAATGAAGGGGTCACTAGCTTTTAAGAATGAAAGAAAATAGAAAATACAACTATGAGAGTTTGTAATTTATAAAAGTGACATCAGTCAAAATAACAGATAGGAATTCTTGGTCACTGCCAATTAAATTATTTTTTTACTCCTTTCAGTGTATCAATTTATGGCAGAAGGGTTTTCATCTTTTGGTATCTCAAATTATACTCTTTAATTTTCTGATGATTTTAGGTATCATTATTTTGGAAAGTTTATCTTTTATTTTATAAGATCTGCACTTATTCAACAGATTGACAGATACAAAATGATTTGTATAACCTATAAGTAATAGAAATATATTTCTATTCATGGAGAAGAGTATTAAGATATTTTGGAATGTGCAACTATATCAGAGATTTGTCCTTTAGAAATGCAAAAACTTTTATTGCTAAATATTATCTTATTGCAGTTTTTATTTTATGATAAACCACAAACTAAACCTCTCCTATTTAGTTTTGATAAACTTAGTTTTTTACTTTTTGCCTCACAGAAAGATAATTTCTTTTTTTTGAGGAGACAAGAATATTTTACACTTTTTCTGTGAACTTTATCATCTTCTTATTATGTCTAACTATTTCATTGACTTGAAGTTTTATTTACATATGTTATAAGGTAGGGACCCAGTTTTTCTTATTTCTACATATAAACCATTTTCTTCTACAACTAGTATAAAATAACCTATCTTTTCCCCCAGTGATTTGTAAGGCCAGCTCTTCCATTTATGAAGTGTCCATGGATGGATAAGGCTATATTTAGCTCCTTACACTGTTTCATGACTGTTTGTCTTGAACTTGAGGATTAATTTTAAGGGGTGCAAATAGGATGGATATGTTTGTAATATTGATTTTTTTTCCAGCTAAACCTAAGATATTTTAAATACAATTTATTTAAATTTTTATGGTATCCCGTGTAGGTTTAACAGCTTTATGTATTCTTCATTTTTCTTTATATTTAATATATTTTTTACTTCTTAAATTTTATTTTTACTAGTTTTTGATGGAATTGAGGAAAAACTGAATTTGTAAGGAGATCTATCTGCCCATCTTGCTAAGGTCTTCCTTTAATTGTGAAAGAATCAAAAACTATTCAGGACTGAAGAGTGAAAATCAGCTCTAACTGAAAAAGTAAGAAGCAGTGCTGCCATTCATTAATCAGGATGGGATAGCAGACCTACAGATAAAGTCAGCTGCAAAGTTAATAACGTTGTATCACCCAAGGTCACTCTGCAGTTGTAAAATGCCACAAAGAACCCACTCTGAGTGATTGCAGTGCCCTCCCCGATGATGTTTCTGATCTGCTTTGCTTTATTCATTAATTACAGGATATACTGTAGACAATTGCTTTGCACATTGCCTTAAAACAGCACCCAAACCCTTGTTAATCCCCATGTCTTTAAAAAGAAGGGGAACGGTTTAGTTGGGGAACTAGCATGGATGACCCATGGACATGGACAACATGTGGGATTGACTATGGGAGGCGGGATGGGGAGAGCAGTGGGGGAAAATGGGATAAATATAATACAACATCAATAAAATAAAAGTACAAAAATAAAATAAAATAAAATAAAATAAAATCCTCCTTAAAAACAGGGGTCAATCTAGACTTTTCTCAGGATCCCCCAGATGGAACCAAGCCTAACACAAGAGGAGTCCCTCCTTCCTCTTCTTTAAAAATAGCTTTTCATCTTCCTTTGAAATGTCTTCCCGGAATGCAAGGGAAACGAAAATGGTTGGGTTGTTTTTTTTCCCCCCAAAATAGCTGACTCACTTTTTTCATTTTTTATTTTTATTATTAAAAAAAAAAAAAAGATTTTATTTATTTATTTTGTTTCATTTATTTTTCTTTTCTTTTCTTTTTTTTAAAAAGATTTTCACTATTTCCAGAGAGAGGGGAAGGGAAAGAGGCAGAGAGGGAGAGAGACATCAATGTATGGTTGCCTTTTACCTGTCTCCAGCTATGGACCTGGCTAGCAACCTGGCTTGCAACCTAGTTATGTGCCCATGCTGGGAATTGAACCAGAGACCTTTGGGTTCACAGGCCAGTGCCTAGCCATTGTGCCACCAGCCAGGGCCTAGAAAAGATTTTATCAGATTGATAATAACGCTTTACAAATTGTATTAGCTTGTTTGTGTGTTCTTTTGGGGTTTCTATGAAGATGCTCAAATATTTTTCAAAACATTTTTTTTGCCTTTTATTCTTAGTTGTTATCACTTTTCTTTACCAATTGCATTGGCAAGGATTTAAATGCTATTATGCTGAACAAAAGCAAAAAGATAATGAACAAGATTATCTTTAAGTAGCTTCCAGTCTTATCAATGTTGAGAAACCTTATCTAGCTCTTTATCTGAAAGGCATTCATCAAACTCACCTGGCTTTTTGTTTAAAGTAAATGCAATCTCAAAGTTATTATTATTAGTTTTTATTTTTCTTTAAAGTGTTTGGTAAATTTTTTTTTTGCAGCTGGGCTTTATTAAATTAAAGAATTTCTTGTCTCAGTTTTTTTTTTCAATTAATTTATTGTTGTATTACCTTTGTCCCATTTTTACCCCATTGCTCTCCCCTGCTCTACTGCCCCCATCCCCTCTCCTGCAGTCAGTCCCCACCTCCTTGTCTAGGTTCATACTAGTTCCTTGTCTTTTGTTAGTTTTATCATTCATTTATTGTTTTGTTTTTATCACATAGGAATTAACAATTGATTTTCCTTTATTTACTGAGATTTTCCTGATATTTTTGGACATTTTCTAATGATAAGCCATCCTGGCTTACCTGGAATAACCCAAATCTTATCACAGTGTGCTTTTTTCAGATCTACTTTTTTTGCATCATATTGTAATCTGAATTTGCATTTTCCTGGTGACTAATAATAATGAGCATTTTCATGTGCTTTTACTCACTTGTATATCTTCTTTTGAATGGAGTGAAGATTAATTTTACACTCTGAATACAAACCTTTAAATATATGTTCTTTCAATCTATGGCTTGCCTCTTAAGTTTCGGTATATAAAAAACAGAAGTTTTAATTTTGATACAGTTTAATTTATTAATATTTATCTAATGCTTGTAGTTTTTATGGTTTGCCTAAGAAATCTTAGCCTAACACAAGATGTAATGATTTTATTATAAGATTTATAGTTTTTGGTTTTACATTGAAGCCTACGAATAGATGTTGAATGAATTTTTATATTTGATGGGAGGTAGGTGTTAAGGTTCATTATTTTGTCCTAAAAATACTCAATTACTTTAGCATCATTTGTTGAAAAGGATCTGTTTTCCTCCTTTTAATCACCCTGATAGCTGTCCAAATTAGATGTGTATATGTAGGACTATTTTTGGATGTTATTCTGCTTGATTGATCTGTACCTGCATCATTGTGCCAATGCTGTACTATTTAGGTATCTGTAGCTTGATATCATCTTAAAGTCAGATAGTGTAACTTCTTTCACTTTATTCTTTCACAAAATTATTGTGAGTAATCTAGGTCTTTTACATTAAGAATCAGTTTTTTCTACAGAAAAAAAATAATACTCTGCTGGAATTTTGAATGGTATTTCATAAAATCCAGAGATTAATTTCAGGAAAATTGATATCCTGACAATATTGAGTCTTTTGATACATAATGTATATATTTAAGTGTTCTTGATCTTTTCTCTTTTATAAATTTCAATGTACCAAACTTGCATTTATAAAAACCATGTTTAATATTGAAATTCCAGTTATAGTACTTACTGAAAGAGAAATATCCTTTAGCTTTTTTTTTTTTTTTTTAAGATTTTATTATTTTTGAGAGAGAAGGGCAGGGAGAGAGGAAGAAAGGGAGAGAAACATCAGTGTATGGTTGCCTTTCATCTGCCTCCAGCTAAGGACCTGTTTGGAGACCAGGCTGGAGATCTGGTTATATGCCCTGGCTGGGAATCCAACCAGCGACCTTTGGGTTTGCAGGCCGGTGCCAATCCAGTGAGCCACTAGCCAGGGCTCCTTTAGCTTTTTAATTATGATTATAACACATTTTTATTTTGACATAATTTGTTTTTACTCAATTGTCACATGCTGAACAATTTTTCCAAACTTTAAGTCTTCTTTTACTGCTTAATAAGGTATGCCTTAAAGTTACTCTTAATAATTTCTTTAAAGACATTTGAAATTTTAATTTTTACCTTGAAACTGTTTGTTCAATAAATATACATTATTAACACATGAGTTCAAACAAAAGAAAAATCTAAAGTAGTATCTGTGTAATTAGTATTATCTGTTAAGATTTCTTAACTATTTTGCATTTCTATGTAGCATGATATTAGCAAGAATTATCTCATTCCAAGGTACTACAATGTTTGGAATTTTTATTTTTAGCTTCAAAACGTAGTTTTATTCTTCTCAACAAGTTATCTCTAAGGAAACAAATATTTTATAAGTGTAAAATTTGCTGTATGCAGAACTCTAAAAATCTGGTAAACAAACATGCAGAATGTCAGATAATTATATTACCAGCATCTCAAAGACTAAAAAAAAAAACACAATGCAAACATAGAAAAACTCATTATTATTTTTTTAATCCAGAAAAATTTTGTTCCAAGAAATAAATAATGAAAAAGATATGATTAATATACTGTATCTCTTTTAAGCCCAAATGTTTACCTCAGAGAGGATAATTCTGACTTTTACTCTCAATTATCTTTGCCCATAATAGGACCCAAGTTTAAGCCATTTTAAAAATATAATTTATAATTTAATTTTTCTCCATTGGATGCTTTTGGTTTTGTACATAGGTTTAAAGTAGCAAATTGCAAAAAAAGTTTGTAAAATAATAAATGTTGAATAAAATGACTGTCAACTGGTACCAACACACTTCTACACTCAAGACTAAAAGTTACTAACATGATTGTTCCATAAATTCAGATTTGTTTACCAAGTAATAGTGTCATAACAGAGGCATGGACACATGGAACAGACTGATAGCTCTCAGAGAAGAAGAGATAGGCCAGACATGATGAAAGAAGGTGAAGGAATTAGCCAAAGGATATGTATGCGTAACTCATAGATACAGACAACAGTGTGGTATGGCCAGAGGGAAGAGGGATAGGGGATGGGTTAGAGTGGGTAAAGGAAGGACATGGAAGCATCCAAAATAGAATTAACAATAAAGATAAATGGAAAAATAACATAACAGGGAAAAGTAGTAGCATAATATTCAAAAAGAAACCATAATGTGTCTTTCCAAGGTTTTCTTTTGTTGAAGAAGTTGTTGTCTTCAATCCTTTCTCTCTCTCTCTCTCTCTCTCTCTCTCTCTCTCTCTCTCTCTCTCTCTCTCTCTCTCTCTCTCTCTCTCTCTCTCTCTCTCTCTCTCTCTCTTTTTTTCTTTTGATTCTTTTCCTGGCTTCAACCATCTTGGCTAATTTCAGTAGAGTATGATTTTCTAGGAACATGACAGGGACAAATTCATTATTGTAAGGGAAATAATAAGGGTCCTTCCTATTCAGTCCACAACATACTTAGCTCAAGACTGCATATGAAACATTTATAGTAGTCTTAGGAAAACACATACTTGAGCATATTTTATTGGTTTATCTTTTAGTTCACATATATTTCCTTTTTTATCATCTAATCTGTTTCAGTGTCTAATTATAGATTTTAAAATTTTCAACTTTAGTAGTTTCATTTCTGTCTTTTCTATACCTTTTTTTCCCCTCTTCATCATGTTCATATTTTCCTTTACCTTCTGGATCACATAGAACAAATTTATAACTATGTATATGTCATTTTCTATCAATTCCATAATCTCTAATTTCTAAATTTGTTTTGTTGATTTTAATCTTTTATGGAGCATATTTTGCCTGGCATTTAATTTTTTTAAATTTATTGATTTGAGAGAGAGAGAGATTGATTTGTTGTTCCACTTATTTATGCATTCATTGATTGATTCCTGCATGTGCCCTGGTAGAGGATCCACAACCCTGGTATATTGGATAATGCTCTAACCAACTGAGCTATTCTACCAAGGCCATGCCTGATAATATTTTATTATAGTCTAGATTATTTTATTTATGCTGGACAATTTTTTTATTTTCTTAAAGAATATTTGGCTTTGTATCAGCATGCAGTTACTAGGATCAGTTTGATTTTTTTCAAGGATTTCTTTTATGTTTTGTTAGTGCTGGTTCAGAACAGACTTTTCCCCCTAGTGTTCAATTAGTTCTGCTATTAAGCAAGACCCTTAATGGATGAGAACTCTATCTAATGCCTCATTCTTATGAGATCTCTTCATTATGGCTGGTAGCAGCACAGGCTATTAACAACCTGGTATAAAGCTGAGGAAATTGTTCAGCTTACTTTGTAGTGGTTCTATAGTGGTTTCTTGTATGCACAGAGCAGTACTTAGCCGAAGTCTCATAGGGATTTCTCTGCAGATATGCAGAACTATTTCTCTGTACAGACTCTCCTCTGTAAGTACCCTGTCCCACAATTCTAGGATCCTTGGTTTGCTTGAACTCCAACTGCTGACTCCTTGATACAGGGAGACTACTGAGATTGGTTTGGGATTTTATTCTCTATGCTGCAGCCTAGAAGCTACCTCTAGGAGGGAAGTTTGGTCAGTCATAATGCTAACTTCATTTTCCCCTTTTCTTGGAGATTCCAGTCCTGCTCCGTTTTTGTTGATTGATTTTGTAGCTTTGTAGGGAAAGCAATTCCCATAGCAAGTTACTTTTTTACCGTCAAAGGTGAAATTTTCTTTTTTTTTAATTAAAAAATGTTTTAATTTAATTTTATTGTTGTTGTATTACATCCATGCCCTTTTTCCTTCCATCTCCCTCCCCACCTACCCACTTCCCCACAAAGTCAATCCCACTGTTGTCTATGACCATGATTCTTCCATACTAGTTCCTTGAAATTTTCTAGTTAAAAAAAAAAAATGATTTACACCCTGGCTGGTAGCACAGTGAATAAGGCACCAGCCTATGAACCCTAAAGGTCACAGGTTCGATTCCCCAGCCAGGGCACATAACCAGATTGTAACCCAGGTCTCCAGTTAGGTCTGTGGCTGGAGGCACAGGTGAAAAGCAGCCATACATTGATGTCTCTCTCCCTCTCTGCCTCTCTCCCTTCCCCTCTTTCTAAAAATAATGAAATAAAATCTTTAAAAAATGATTTAATATACTCTTTGTTGCTTTTGAAATAAATAATTTTACCAGCCTCATTAAGTAAGATAGGCGAAACATTTTCCTGTGTTTTAATATTTTCTGTAATACTGTGTGTATCTCATTATTAACAATTTGTTAGACTAACTTCTCAAGTCATGTGGGCCAGTTTCGTTTTTTGCTTTAAATCATCATTTTAATTTTTGCTTAATTAAAATTGGGTATTAAAGTTTTTTCCAGTTTCTGTAACAATTTGACATGTTATGTTTTTCCTAAAATTTTAACATTTCATCTAGTTTTCCAAATGTATTGATTTATAGTTTATAATATTTAAAATCATTATTAAATCTTATTTCTTCTTTTATTTTTAATTTAGTTTATTTTGTATCTACTTTCTGATATGTTTTTTACATCTTACCAAAGTTTTGTATATTTTATGTGCTTTTTTTCCCAAAGAACAGTTTTTTAATGTCATCTATTTAGAATTTTTCTCTATGTCAATGAGCCCTGCTATTGTCCTATATTATTTATTTCCTACCTTTTTATTTTGGGTCTGTTTTGTTTTTTCTAGCTTCTTTCCCCATTTTCCTCATTTACTGGTTAAAACATTTTCAAATACCTAAAAATAAAAATGCAGAAAAACTAGAAACAATTATGAATAGGCAGCTCACACATGTGGTAAAGCCACATGACTTAGAGATCTGTGTAGAAATTATAAACTTTTAGAAAGCAGAGATATAATGTCATTTTATTTCTATCAGGTTGCCAAATCTTATATAATTATTTGAGCCAACCATGTTTGGAGCAAGGGAGTGAGGGTATTCATATATTACTAATTTTTTTTGATAGAATGAAACTATCTCAGAGAGGATTCTGCAAATGAAATTAAGAATATGTATGTCATAAAATCCAGCAGTCTGTTTCCTAAATATATTCTCCAGAGAAAATCCCCTAGAAAACAAAATCCTTGAGGCCAGGGCTTTTTATTTCTGTTGTTCACTAATGTAAACTCTATATGCCTAAGCACATATTAGATGCTTAATAAATATTTTTGGAATGAAACAACTTTATCACAAGTGTTTCAAATGCATATGTGTGAAAATGTTTACTGCAGCATTATTTGCTGTAGCAAGGAGACTTCACTGAGTTCATTAGTAAGGGAACATGTAAATGAAATGTTAACAATAACATTCAGAGGAACACTATGCTGCAGTAGGAAGCATTGAGAATACAATAACGTAATATGAAATGAAGAATAAGCATCAGAGTAAGATCAAAGCAATATATCAATTTAAATTAAAACAAAAAACTAAACTACATATTAAAAGAGGCATACATTTTAAGGATATAAATTGAAGTGATTAGAGTAGGTAAGAAAATGAAAGAACGATAATAGGAAATTAAAGTTAAAAAATTAAAAGGAAGACACAGTGGTATCTTTTACTAACAATAGCCGGGTACTGTGTTTCCATCTGCATCCTGCCTTCAAAACCTAAGAAAAAAAAGTGTGTACACTCATGTCATTTTAACTTGTTTTGCTTTTTAAAATATATAATTTAATTTACTAAATGACATAGCTTTTCCATGAAGGCCTTGGATTACAACGTTGCTTTGTTGTTTTTTTCGTAAATAAATTGATGCTATGCCCCAAACCAGGTATTTCTTTGACATTAATTTATAATTAACGACCTGGCTTGCCGGTTTGTGGCAGACAAACCACCTGTTTTGTCATGCAAATCCAGCATTGTAAATAGTCACATCATTTAACAAAACAATTGAGGACCCAGTAACAATGGACATAACACACAAGGAAGGTAAAAAGTACACATTTTTTTTTTAAGATTTTATTTCATTATTTTAGAAAGAGGGGAAGGGAGAGAGGCAGACGGAGAGAGACATCAATGTACGGTTGTGTTTCACCTGCCTCCAGCCACAGACCTGATTGGAGACGTGGTTTGCAACCTGGTTATGTGTCCTGGCTGGGGAATCGAACCTGCAGCCTTTGGGTTTGCAGGCCGACGCCTTATCCACTGTGCCACCAGCCAGGGCCTTAAAGTACACATTTTTAGATAATTGCTAAGTCAGACTGTTATGGAAACTGAATGTTATTACCATTGGTTACCATTGGCAGTTGTCCTTTGGCCTATTAGCGCACGTGTGAAATGACTGTGGAGTAGGACCCTTTTGCAATAATATGTGTTGTTCTGTTCCATTTTGGCACCTCTGTGGCTGAGCTGTAATGATGAATGTCATGTTCTCACAGCAAGGCATCACCCTTCTGTGTTAACATTTAAGCTTAATGTCCATTAAAGGAAAACCAAAATTGTTTTTCAATGGTCTTATTAGAAATGGGTAAAATTAAGGGAGTAAGAAGTACTAAGTGGCAGTTACAAAATAGTCATGGTGATGTAGAGTAAAACATATGGAACGTAGTCAACAATATTGTAATAACTATGTATGGTGCCAGGTGGGTACTGGAAATGTCTGTGGGGGGACACTTTGTAAAATATATGATTATCTAACCATTATACTATATACCTAAAACTAATCAAATATAATGTTAAATGCAAACTGTAATTGAAAATTAAAGTTTAAAAAATAAGTTAAATGAGTAGCAAAGAGTAAAAATGAAGTAGAGTATCCCCAGGAGCATACTGCAACATTTTAGGAAAAGAACACAGCTGGCTGTTGGAACTGCAGAGCCACAGAGGAAGTAAATGGATCCTCTTATGCTTGCACTCCTCAACCAGCTAAAGAGACCAGAAGGTAAGCACAAGGAGAAAAAGGAATATTACAAAGGAGGTCTGTTGGGGAAAAGTTGAGCCATTGTTAATATAATGAGAATGGTTTGCATGGCATTGATATAACCTAGCATCCAAGGAGAGTGTAGTGGAAAGCACATGTGTGAACAATGATGACTTCACTGTACAAGTCAGTGGGGGTGGTAGATACCCTTGAGTGAGCATGTGTACTGTGTGGCCATTACATGCAAAATACTGACCAAGTAGAGCAACAAATCTGCATTAAACTATGCGTTAAGCTTGAACATTCCTCCATAGAAACGATTTAGATGATTCAGAAGGCTTTTGGGGATGATACAAATATGAATCAGCACCAATAAATGTATGGTACAAATCCTTCAAAGATAGTAGAGAATCTGTTGAAAATGATCCATGTTCTGCAAGGCCTGCAACATGCAGAGCACCTGAGAATGTTGAATATTTATGAGCTACAATCAACAAAGATCAGTGACTAACAGTGGGAGAATTAGATTCTGGAGATTCCAAAAACTACTGTGTTCAAGATTTTGACATAGGATACTGGCATTAAATGTGTCATGGCAAAATTTGTTCCATGGCTTCTGCTACCATAGTAGAAGAAACATCATCACCTTGGTGGCAAAATTTGTTTCATGGCTTCTGCTACCATAGCAAAAGGAACATCATCTTGCTGTTGCCAAAGACCTGATTCTATTTGCTACCAGTGAACCAGATTTCCTCAAGAAGGTCATAGCCAGAGATGAAACATGAGTTCACAGCTATGACTGGTACATGGAGGCCCAGCTGTCCCAATGGAAATCACTTGGTTCTCCATAAGATCAATACCATCTTAACTGTGTTTTCTGATTGGGAAGGTGTTTATTGTCCATCATGATTACACTTCTCCAAGCCAAACAGTTAATAAGGAGCACTATTTCAATGTTCTTCATTGGTTGAAAGATGCAATATGATGTGTGCAGCTGGGGATTGGTAGATTTATCACAACAGTACGCCTGCTCACACATCACATCTTGTGCAGAAATTTTTTTGTGAAACAACAAAATTTCCCAGGTGGCTCAGCCCCACTGCAGCACAGATTTGGTGCCCTGAGACTTCTGGCTTTTCCCGAAAAGGAAAAGGGAAGAGGTTTCAGACCATCAACCAGATTCAGGAAAATACAACAGGGCAGCTGTTGGTGATATTAACAGAGGATTTTGCTGAATGTTTTGAACTGCTGCTATTTAAGGATTTTGTTAGATTTCACCTATGATTTTTACTTTCTATGTGTGTGTTAATTATATCCACATAATTCTAGAAAACATTTGAAGTTATCACTTTGTTATAGTCTATCTGTCAAGATATTTTATATTTTAAAAATATTTTATGACCAATACTTTAACAAGACTCACATAAAATCTTAAACTCATAAGAGTAAATGGAATTTAGAAATTCTTAAATAATATTTTAATTTTCTTTTATTAAAGATTTTTATTTATACAGTATATTGTCAGGGGAAGGAAATCCCTTGTCTATACCTGGTTGGGCCTTCTGAAGGGGTCAGCCTAGGGGTCAGCCTTGGAGTTAACCGACTTATCAACTTTGAGTAGGCTGATATCACCCTCTATGGAAGTCTTTGGTATAAAGCCTTCTTTGTCCCAATGTGTACTGTAATGTATATAAGACTGCGTTTGCTATAAGCTCTGTGTGTGCACTGCTGTTGTGGGAGAGTGGAAAAACTGTGTGGAAATGCCAGCATTCTCCAGTGCACTGCTGCTGTGGAAGCAGGAGAGTGGGTGTGGAAATGTCCATACTTTCTGCAGTCATTAACCCTGCAGCTACAATAAAGCATGCAAAACCTTCTAAGAGCTCCATGGAAGTTCTTCTTCGCCCCCAGACCAGGGTCCTCCTCACTATCATCACTTGGTGGTGTTGGACCCAACAGGATCAGACCTGATATATATGGATGTATTTTCCTACTAAAAATTATAACAAAAAAGATAAGCCCTAGGGAATCTCTATTGGAGAATACTTTTTGGTGGCAAATAACCTAAAAGTTAACCCAAATGGACTCAGTGCTTACAAGAGTTATAGGTTTACATGCTGGAAGACCTTGGCTTACCCAGGGTTCCAGTCATTGCAGGATTGCATGTCTCTCTTTGTCTAAATCTTGGTGCTAACACCACCAACCTGGCTTCTTCTCTGGCTCTCCCTTCAAGATCGCAGGATGGCTGCAATGGCTTTAGTTTTGCTTCTCTTAGTTTTGTATTTTATAATAGCTTTTTAAAAGTTTCAAGAATTGAGTTTCATTTGTTTTGATTTATAGTCCTAAGCGAATCACTGTTTTATGGAACTAGAAAACATTGATTGCTTGGGCCTTGTTTGCATTTCATTCTTGAATGTGTGGTGGTGAGTTTCACCTAAGCATGTTAGTTGACACAGAAGGTTTCATCAAAAGAAAAATCAGTATGCTTTAAGGGGAATTAGTCAGTACCGGAGGGTAAAAATAATGGATGTTCACTGTGGTCTGTCTCCTTTGATGACTTCTGTTCTTTGATCATTTTCACCCATTTTTCCCCTCTCTCCACCTTCCACTTCTAGCAACCACCAATCTATTCTCTGTTTCCATGAATGTGTTTTTTTTTTTAAAGATTTTATTTATTATTTTCAGAGAGAGGGGAAGGGAGAGAGGCAGAGAGGGAAAGAGACATCATTGTATGGTTGCCTTTTACCTGTCTCCAGCTATGGACCTGGATTGAAGACCTGGTTTGCAACCTGGTTATGTGCTCTGGCTGGGAATTGAACCAGCGACCTTCGGGTTTGCAGGTCAGTGCCTTATCATCCACAGTGCCACCAGCCAGGGCTGTTGTTATTATTTGTTTAATCTCTATATAAGTGATATCACAGAGCACTCATCTTTCCCTATTTTCACTTTACATAATGCCCTCAGGTTCAAAAGTCTTTAATGACTTTTTAATTTTTTTGCTATATGATTATAAGCATATTCTTATATTTTTACTTAAGTAACTGCATAGTTTCATTTCTTACTCTTTAATTTGAGACATTAATTTATTTAGAATTTCTATTGTATGGTGAGTAAAAATCTATCTTTATTTTGATTGTTTTTAATTTTCTCAACACCACTTACTGGAAAATGTATCTTTACTTTATTGATGTGAGATGCACATCAACTTCTTATATGTGCATGGTTCTGAAGTCAAATTCTAGGGTTTTACAGTTTTTATCCTGCTGCTTGTTAGAGTAACATCTCTTTGTTCTTTATTGTTAAAATTGTCTTGGCTATTCTGACTCCATAAAAATTAAGAATAAACTTGGCAATAGGCATAAGAAACATTTTTGTGCTTTAGGTTGGAATAGATTGAAATTATAGACAAATAAAAGAAAATGGACAGTTTTATAGTATTCAATATTTCCAAACATAAACATGTTACAGCTTTCCATTTATTTCAGTTTTCTTTTATATTACTAAGTAAAACTTTACTTTTCATTTTCAAAAAAGTTCTAGCATATTTTCTGATAAACATTTTTCTAGAAATTTGACCGTTTGTTACTTTTGCTTTTATATAACTGCTATACTTAAAAACTATTAATTAAAAAATTTACTGGTACACAAAGACATAAAGAAAAATGCACAAAAATATCATATAGCTGATGAATTTTCAAAACCTAAACCTACCCATGTAACAAGAACCCAGAGTAAGATATAAAATATTATCATCATTTTAGAAGCTATAATTTCTTACAGTCAAGATCCCATCCTTGGAGAATAATCTCTATTCTGGCTTTTTATAATGTAGATTAGTTTTATTTTCTTAAGTAATTTATATAAAACTAAGCATTCTGTATATACTTCTTTAACTCTGGATTTTTTTTTTAAGATTCTATTCATTAATTTCAGAGATAAGGGCAAGGAGGGAGAAAGGGAGAAAGGGAGAGAAGCATCAATGTATGGTTGCCTTTCACCTGTCTCCAGCTACAGACCTGGCTGGAGACCTGGCTTGCAACTTGGTTATGTGCCCTGACTGGGGAATTGAACCAGTGACCTTTGGGTTCACCAGCCAGCACCAATCCAGTGAGCCACACCAATCAGAGCTTTCACTCAGGATTTTATGTGTGAGTTTTTATCCATATTATTGCATGTAGTTGTAGAGATTTCAATCCATGTATTTGCTGTATAATAATTTTCTACTTTATGAACATATGACAATATATTTATCAATTCTATTGTTGGTGGGTATTTGTATAGTATTTTTAGTCTATTGTAAGTGATGCCATGTTGAATATTTTACTCAATGAATTTTAGTAAACATTTGTGTGCACACTTATCTTGGGTATGTATCTAAAAGTGCAATTGCTGGGTCATAGAATATGCATATGACTGGTTTTAGTAAACATTGCCATAGTTTTCCAGAATGCTTATGCCAATTCACATTGCCATCGGTAATGTAGGAAGATTCTGTTTACTTCATGTCCTGAATGTCAATTGGCATTTTCTACTTGGTCATTTGTAGTGGTATCTCATTGTGGTTTAAATTTACATTCACTTGCCTAATGAAATTGAGATTTTAAAACATTTTATTGATTTTGAAATAGTCTCTTTTGTGAAATACCTGTTCAAGTCTTACCATTTTAAAACTTGCTCTTTTTTCTAGAAATGTAGAATTTCTTCATACTTTTTTTTAAGATTAAAAAAGATTATTTTTAGACGGGAAAGGAGAGAGGGAAAGAGACATCAATGTACGGTTGCCTTTCACTTGTCTCCAGCTACAGACCTGGCTGGAGACCTGGCTTGCAACCTGTTTATGTGTCCTGGCTGGGAATCAAACTAGTGACCTTTGGATTCGCAGGCCAGCGCCTTATCTACTGTGCCACCAGCCAGGTCTATACTTTCTTGATATTGAATATATGTTGCTTAGGATCTGTGGTTGCTTTTTAACTTGCTGTATGTTTCCAGATGCCATTGTAAATGGTATAATTTTATTTATTTATTTTTGTGTGGCTTGTATATAAAAATTATATAGATGATATTTGAACCCTGATCATGTATCCAGAAACATACTATACTTATTCATTCTAATAGTTTGTCTATAGAATCTTTTTGGATTTTCTAGATAAATAAATATGACTCCTGCAAATAGTAACATTTTATTTCTTCATCTATAAACCTTATACCTTTCATTTCTTATTTTACTGGCTGGTACCTTCAGTATAATACTAAACAGAAATATTGAGAGTAAGCAGACTTGTCTCGTTCAATAGAAGAGGGTTTTAATATTTTACTGCTGAGTGATACTTATAGATATTATCAATATTAAGAGCATTCTCTTTCATTCTTGCTTCACTAAGATACATGTATTATCAAGTATGGATATTAATTTTTATGAAATGCTTCCATTTGCATGCAATTATACATCCAGTTGATGACTGCATGCAATTTCTCTTTTGCTTTAATGGTTTTTAACATTTTTTTTTTAAGTAACATAAATGCTGGAACTTAATCTTTATTTACAGGACACTGTAAGATTATGAAATTCCACAGAGAACTAATAAATCTATTGAGAGGAGAGGTTTCATACAGTATGTACAGTTTGGAACTGTTTAAATATAGTTTCATTATAAAAAAGTGCTACAATAACAAACCACATTTACAAAGAGTTCTTAGTAGAGAAATAGTAAGACAAACTTATACCGTAGTACATAACAAACAACATTCAATGCCTCAGCTGTACAGTCTAAAAGTTGAAGGTCCCAGGACCACCATCCTGAACTTGGAACATATAGCTATCACAGGTCGTTTCTGGCACAACATTTTGGTCTTCCTCTTCTTCTACAGATATTTTTCAATCAATTGTAATAAAGCTTTGTATACAGATTCATTTTCGTGGTTTTGTAGGTCTTCAATTTGTCTGAATATCCACATTCTTCAATTATTATATGAAGTTTTTCAGTTTCACCTAGTTTCTCAGCAGCCTGGAAGATATTTAAAATGGCATCCAGAATAACCAGAATAATTTTGGTATCTTTCACAGTTAAGAGGTTCCCCAATGGTTCTATGATGCTACAATGAACAAGGTACACAATCTGTTCAACTGTTCCATCACTTGTATAGTTGGTCACAGCCCCTACAACTTCCTTTTGTGTCTTGAAGTCTGCCTTCTAGAGAACAATAATGAGGAATGACACTAATCCATGATTCACAACTTGCTGTATCTGGTCCTGGTGGCCAGCTGTGATGTTTGACATTGTCCACGTAACTTCCTTCTGAATGTTGGTCTTAGAGTTCATTAGCAGGCTGTGAAAGTGCTCCTGCATCTATCACAACTTGAGTCTGTTCAGCTGTTCCAGTGACAATATTCCCAATGGCTTTTAGTGCAGGAGTCACAAATGTCAATTGAGTAGCTTCCACGAGCTTCCCAAGTTGGGGCACAACTCCTGTTTTCACAACCATTTCAAACCATTCATTGGAACCATCAGTAAGGTGGTAAATGGCCCAGCAGCTGTCTGCTAATACTTCTGGGTTATCATGCTGCAGGAGACAAACTAAAGTAGGAAGAATCTGCTCAACAGCATTTAATAAGGGTGTAGGATTCTTGTTCTGACAAAGGTTTGAAAGTGTCCAGGTAAGAATATGCAAGTAACTATATGTTAAGTTGACATATCAGGATCTGCAAGAATAGATAACAGTGGACCAACTGCATCATACTTGATAACCAAGTCTTGGAAAACTGAACAAATCACCGGTGATGTTTCCTAGAGGCCACGCAGCTTGTTTGCCATAATAGTTACCTAAGAATCAGAATTTAGTGTGCTGTTGTCCTGAATCCCAATTCCCACAGGATGTTGAATTCTACTGGATAATATTTGCATTTTAGGCTAGTTTAATCACTACTATACTAGGCTTAGGCATTGAGGGAAATTCTGTGAATCAAGGGCCCCATTGAATCCATAGCTTTACTCATGAGGTAAAGGAAGGAATACAATTTCTCGAAAAGAGATATCTGCATTTACTTGGTTTAAGATTCACTGACCTTAAAAACATTGGTTAGTAATTTTAATCAGTTTTGAAAGTTTTTCGTGGATGATAGATTTCTTATACTTCCCCTTATTCAAATTTCTGTTAATTCCCTTATTTCTAGTCCTGCCTTACACAGTCCCACTTGTCTCCAATTCCTGAGTATTTTGGGGTGTTATTCTATGTCAGTTAGCTTACTTCCCATTAGATTATGCTCTTGAGTCACTTGATGTTCACTTTTCTTAATTCTTCTAAAATCTATATGTTTCTGCTCTATCTATTGCAAAAATTTGTTGATACCTGTACCCACTTTTCCCTTTATCTGTTTCACCTATTTTATTTTCCTAATTTTAAAATTTTGTTATTTTATTATTATATTATAGTTGTCCTAATTTTTCTCCTTTGCCCTCCTCCTCCCAGCACACCCCTCTCACAGTCAATCCCTACATAGTTATCCATGACCATCAGACATTCATGCATGTCTTTTGACTAGTCCTTTCCCCTTCTTTTGAGGAATTTTTATGAAGAAATCAGAGATAAATAATATATATTTATTTTATCATGTATAACCCAACTTCTTCAGTCAACTATTTTCTATTTTCCTGTTTGGTTTTGGATACTTTTTTTGGTAATCATCAATTAATTAAATATAAGTCCAGAATTAGTGTCCCTATAATTTAGGTGAGCTTAAATCATTCACATAACTTGTTATTCACATTTATTGTCATTGATATTGCATAATGATATTTCTCAAATTTTGGGTGACTGTATTTTTAAGTTTATTTGATTGATTATACTATTATAGTTGTCCCAATTTTTTTCTCCTTTGCCCCCCTCCACCTGGTATGCCCCACCCTTCAGCACTCCCTCTTAGTTCATGTTCATGGGTTGTGCATATAACTTTGGCTTCATTCTTTCCTATACTATTCTTAACTTCCCCTTGTCTATTTTGTTCCTACCAATTATGCTTCTTAATCCCTGCATCATTTCCCCATTTCTCCCCTTGATTCCCTCCCAGCTGATAATCCTCAATATGATCTCCATACCTATAATTCTGTTCCTGTTCTAGTTGTTTGCTTAGTTTGTTTGTTATTTTTAGATTCAGTTGTTGATAGTTGTGAGTTTATCATTTTACTGTTTATAGTTTTGATCTTCTTTTTATTAAATAAGTCCCTTTAACATTTCCTGTAATAAGGGCTTGGTGATGATGAATTCCTTGTCTGGGAAGCACTTTATCTGCCCTTCCATTATAAATGATAGCTTTGCTAGACAGAGTAATCTTGGTTATAGATCCTTGATTTTTCATCACTTTGAGTACTTCTTGCTAGCCCTTTCTTACCTGCAAAATTTCTTTTGAGAAATAACTTAGAGTCTTATAGGAATTCCTTTGTAGGTAACTATTTTTCTCTTGCTGCTTTTAAGATTCTTTATCCTTAATCTTTAGCATTTTAATTATAATGTGTCTTGGTGTGATCCTCTTTGAGTCAACCTGTTTGGGACTCTCTGTGCTCCCTAGGCTTGTATGTGTATTTCCTTTGCTAAATTAAGGAAGTTTTCTTTCATTATTATTATTTTTTTAATTTTATTGTTGTTGTATTACATCCATCCCCTTTTTGCTCCCCTCTCTTTCATTATTTTTTAAAATAAGTTTTCAGTTCTTGCTCTTCTTCTTCTCCTTGTGGCATCCCTATGATTCAGATATTGGTATGTTTAAAATTGTCCCTCAGATATTGGTATGTTTAAATTTTTCCCAGAGGTTCCTAATCCTCTCCTCATTTTTTTCAATTCTTGTTTATTCTTTCTGTTCTGAGCAAATGTTTATTTCATGCTTTTTTTCCAAATCATTGATTTGAATCCCAGGTTAGTTCCCATCACTGTTGGTTCCTTGTATACTTTCCTTTATTTCATTTTGTATGACCTATTCTTTTTCCTTTATTTTGTAGCTGTACTCAATCATTTCTTTGAACATCCTGATCACTAGTGTTCTGAACTCTGCGATTGATAAGTTGGCTATCTCTATTTTGTTTAGTTCTTTTTCTGAAAATTTTTTCCATTCTTTCATTTGGCCATATTTCTTTGCCTCCTCAATTTGGCAGTCTTGTGTGTTTGTTTCTGTGTACTGAGTAGAGCTGCTTTGACTCTGTATCTTGATAGTGTGGCCTAATATAGTAGGTATCCTGTAGAGTCTAGTGGCACAACCTCCACTATCATTCAACCTGGGTATTCCAGGTATGTATTTTGTGTCAGCTGAGTGCACCCTCCTCTTGTAGTTGAGCCTTGGTTGCTGTTGGCAGATCAATGGGAGGGATTTATCCAGGTCAGTCACCTGCAATGACTGGCTATTGCCACTGACCACAAGGCTCTGCTTGTGGGCAGGTTGGTGGTACTCTGAACATAGTCTTTAGCTGTCCACTGGGTGCATTGGCCCTGGAGTTTCTTGAGTGGTGCATACCTAGGTCAGCCCCCACCTGTGTTTTTCCTGGGGCCACCCTGCCTGAGCTATCAAGCAATTTGAGATGGCTGCTACTTGTGCTGGGCTTGGAGATTCACAGGAAAAGCCATGCTACAAATCTAAGTTGGATATTGGTAGTACTTGGCCTTGAGCTTGCCGAGACCAATTGTTGCTTGTTTGATAGGATTTACAAAGTTGTGAAAATATAAGCCAAGACTAGTCATTCATATGGAAAAGCAGTGTGGGTGGGTTGGTAAATTGGGTGGAGCAAATCTCTGAGGATCTCCAAGGCAGGTCAAACAGAGTTAGACAAGTTGATGGAGTCTCATTCATGACAATAGCCTGCTGGGTCTGTGGCAGGGGAGAGGGGGGATTCCAGAAAAGTGACTATGGCCTCTGTCTTCCCTGATTCCAGATACTTCAGCTTCTCCCTGAATACCACTGGTACCCCTTAAGCTGCCACCCAGTGCTAGAGCCCAGAGGGAGTGAGTCTGAGTAGGTGAGTCTGTGTGTGGGTTTCTTAAGAGGAACTGCTTGGGGCTCCAGCAGTTTCTTCTACCAACTCAATCCCCATTGGTTTTTGCAGCCAGAAATTGTGGGACTTATGTTTCTGGCACTGGAACTCTGGGCTGAGGGGCCTTGTGTGGGGCTGGGACTCCTTGATCCTGAGATATCCCTCACAAATTTTTATCCACCACATGTGGGTGAGAAACCAGCCCATTCTGCATTTGTGCCCCTCCTAGCCATCTTGATGGATGTGGTTTCTTTAATTTTGTAGTTGTCAGACTTCCACTCAACTTGACTTCTAAAGTTTGTGGCTAATGGTTGTTTTATAATTTAGTTGTAATTTTGATGTAGTTGGGCAGAGAGGTGAGCCACATCTGCCTATATTGCCATCTTGACTGGATCTTCCCTATGTTACTTGGATGGCTTATATTTTGTATTTAAGTTTTCATTTGAGGTGATTTGATTCTGGTAAACTCTGCTTGAACAGTAAGCTTATAAGAGGGTGGGAACTGCTTGTAGAGTTGTGGCCCACACTGTTTTAGGGTGAGGGCTTAGATAGGATATGGAATTAGATCATTGCTTTGTCTCATTTTTCCAAACTGCCATAAAAAACATCCTGCTTAGAGTAAAGTACCCCAGATGCTCCTGCTTGGCCCTGGACTCAGGAGATGATATGGAGGGATTTCTATTTCTGGTTTCTCAAATTGAGTTACTCAAGTTGATTACCCTGATTATGCCTCTGGATGTCCTCTGTTCATGGATTCTACTATCGTGGTTATACTCAAATTTGCTATAACCTTCTGTGTCAGTACAATGTGATGACCTAGAATGGGTTCACTTGTGTAGGCCATACTGTGAAGCACACATAACCACTATGGATTTTGATTTCTCCTATGCTCTGAATCACTGAGAGTATTTATGTCATATATTGTACTGTGTGTGTGTGCATATGTGTGTGTGTGTGTGCAAAATATACAGTATACATATATTATACTCTGTGTGTGTGTGTGTGTGTGTGTGTGTGTGTATGTGTATGTGCATGTATGGGATTTGGAGAAGGTGAGACTGCTAATGTTGCAGGTACTCAGTCTGCCCTCTTAAAACCAGATCCTTTAAGCTTGCCATATTTAGATACCTGATTCATTAATGCACATTAGACTCTTATGCTAAATCCTGCATTTCATACTAACCAGTACAGTTTGAGCTTTCTGTTCCAAAAGCTATTAAGAATTCATTTAAAATTCTCTAATACAGTATAAATATTGTATAATGGTATAAATCACTTGGGTTTTTTATGATAACATGGTTGTCCTTCTCATTAAGAAAACATAGCCTATTATTAATACCAAGATTCTATTAGACTGGTGGCTGAAATCTAATGTCACCTGTAGTTTCTTATTCTTTTTTTTTTTCCTATCTACAGAATCTTAAAATTCTTACTTATTCCTCATGAAAGACCATTTTAAGAACAGCTTGGGAGGTTGTTCTTATTTATCTTCTACTATGAAGTACTTGGGAGGATAATCTGATAATTCAGTTCTCTACTAATCAATTTAGGTTCTTTATTATAGTCAAGTCTTCATAAATGGATTCAATGCTCCTATTTATGGAACTTGTCTATTTTCTAGAAAAATAAATCAATTCACTTTTCTTAGGTCTTTTTAAAAATACTCATATATAGATTCTTTTCACTTCTCTTCTTCCTCAATCCTTGGTCTCTAGAGGCTTTTGAAAGGCTAGTAGCAAATAGTGTGTGCAAAAACTATATTCCCTCATGTCTGACATTGATTATTGTGGTGACAGTTTGTGGTAGATGCATGTACATTAAATTCAGTCATGTTGGCCCTGGCTGGTGGCACAATGGATAAGGCACTGGCCTGCAAACCCAAAAGTCGCTGGTTCGATTCCCAGCCAGGGCACATAACCAGGTTGCAAGCCGGGTCTCCAGCCAGGTCTGTAGCTGGAGGCAGGTGAAAGGCAACCATACATTGATGTCTGTCTCCCTCTCTGCCTCTCTCCCTTCCCCTCTCTCTGAAAAATAATAAATAAAATCTTTAAAAAAAATTCAGTCATGTATAGATGTGCCCTGAATTATAGAAGACCCATCTGTATTAGTGTATATTAACTGGAAAAAGGTGAAGAATTTTCTAATAGAATGGCTATTTAAAAGTGAAGATTTATAAAAGGCACTATTAGGATTGACCATCAGTCAGATACATGGGGGGGTGGGGAAGCACAAAAGGTGCAAGAAGGTAAAGAGAAAGAATGAAATATAGAAAGAAAAATATTCCTCTTTAAAAGCTGACAGCTTCAGAACAGGAATGCTCTTAGACTACAAATGAATGTGATTTTGATCAAGAGCTTAAATTTGGGGATACAGGTTATATCCGGATATAGCTACATAAACATAAACTATATATGCAATTATATTATACCCAAATCTTTCTGTATCAACAGTGATAGAAAACTGTTTCCTCATATGACCAGAAAAGTTTTTGTATAGAGAAAGAAAACAAGAGAAAAGCTGAATTGGTGGCAGTAAGAAACAGGTAGCAGAGCCATTCCTGCTTCACTTTCCTATTAAGACCTTTACATTATAGGCAATAAGCCCTGTCCTCACCTCACAGCCTTCCTAGGACCCAAGCTTGAGTCTCTATATTGCTCTTATGGTCCATGTTTTTACTTTATATGTGGATAGCAACATCATGTGTGTATATGCTTACATAGATGTATTCAGTAGCTAAAAAGTATACATATTTATCTTCATGGCAGTGTAACCCCCAGCCTTTCTTCCCCTGGTCTGATGGATAAGATTGGGGTCTCTTTTAGAAAATATTAGGTAAGGTTAAACTTTCTTGAGTCAACTAATATCAGTTAACTAGCTTAAAGAAGATGCAGGAATAGAGTAAGATTGATTAGTAAGAGAAGTTGAGGCACAATTGTCAGGCCTCATGGTTTCATAACAAAGCTACTAAGTTGCATTTGCTTTAATTTCAGTGGTTTTATTTTATTTTTTTCGCTTTATAGTTGTGTTAAAGCAAACACAATTTTTTTGAAAAGGAAAGATGTATATTTTCTCTGCCCATCACATTCCTTCACAGATACACACATGAACAAAAAGAATGTAACTCTGGAAGCAACTTAGCCCTACATGTACACTGATTTCAGTCTCAGAATTATTGTCACTACCTTGCTTGTGCCAAAGGAAAGCCATAGGATGTCATAGTGCTATTATACATGCCACTGAAAGTTTTTCATTGACTTCAGACATGTAAAATTAATCTATGTTTTTAAACCTGACATAACTGATGGATTTTTGGCAGTAAAACTTCATCCATTACTTTAATATTTCTTTACTTTGGAGCATATTGATTTTGTAGTTTTGTTTGTATTATTTTTTATTAAACTATGGAAAACCTAAACACCAGATAATTTTTTTCAATTTTTATTTGTATATATTAAAGTTTGATCTGAAAGCAAATATTTTAAGTCAATAATAAACTCTATTAGATTTAATTTTATCCAAAATGAAGTTATATATTATACAAGCCATGTAACTGCTCTGTGTGGTTTTACCCCACATAAAGAGTAAGACTTCTCTCTTGAAAATGGATATTGGTGTGAATATGTGGTGAAAGGACCATGAACAGAGAAGGAGAAAGATGCATTATTTCCTGTCCTCTAGAATCTAAATCAAATATAAAATTTGTTCAGTCTCCATGGATATAAGTCTATGTTGCATAGATTTTTATATTCTTACAGAAGATTTTCAGAAAACTACATACAAAGTAAAAATTAACCTAAACACAATTTTAATACTAAATTAGAGTAATTTTATCATCTTCTCTGATAACCTTCTAAATTCTGAAATATTTCTTTCATAGTTTTAGTCACCTGTGAAGACCCAGGTGAAAAAATGGAACTAAGATGACTTTGAGTAATAATGACTAATGCTTTATTTTGGAATAAATGTTAACATACAAATACAAGTGAAAATAATTCTCAAGAAGCTTTACATTATGGTGGGAAAATAGAAGCATGCAATAAGACTTTAAAATTTTTAACCAGAAATTGATTTTCTGCTGTTTAAAACTACAAAATCCTCTGTTGGAATCACCATCAGCTGCCCCATCATATTTTCCTGATTCTTGTCAAGGACCTAAAATCTCTTTGCTTTCAAAGGTGATTTTAGTTTTGGGAAAAGCCAGAAGTCTCAGGGTATCAAACACAGGCTCTGTGTGTGTGCAGGAGGAGGCTAAGTCACCTGGATGATTTGATGTTTCACCAAAAACTCTGCACTAGATGTGGTGCATGAGTCAGCTCATTGTTTTGATGAAGCTGCCAATCACCAGTTGCACATAGCTGTAGTCATTTTTGTCATATTGTGTCTCTCAACCACTGAAGAACATGGAAGTAGTGCTTCTTATTAATTGTTTGGCCTGTAAGGGTATACTCATGATGGACAACACCTTACCAGTCAAAAAACACAGTTAACATGGTCTTGATCTGGCTGTGACTTTGCTGAGCCTTCTTTGGGCAGGGAGAACCAGGGACTGCCACTGAGATGACTGGGCCTTTATTCCTAGATTATACTCATAGTTGTATACCCACAATCCATCTCTGGTTATGACCTGCTTGAGGAAACCTGGTTCACTGGTAGTGGTTTGAATCAAGCCATTAGCAACTGCAGCACGATGTTTCTTCTGCTCTGGTAGCAGAAACCATAGAACAGATTTTGCCATGACACATTTCATGCCAAGATCCTGCTTTAAAATATTGGACACAGTACTTGGACACTGATCTCCAGATCAGTTTCTAGTTCTCCCACTGCCAGTTGCTGATTTTCATTGCATTGTCCCCAAAATCCTTCTGAATCACCTGAATGGTTTCCATGGAGGAATGTTCAAGATTAATGCAGAATTTGATACAGATTTGTTGCTCTACTTGCTCATTTTGGATGTGATGGCCACACAGTACACATGCTCACTCAATGGCATCTACTGCTCCTAGTGACTAGTATAGCGAAGCCATCATTGTTCACTATGTGCATTCCAATCCATTCTCCTTGGCTGCCAGGTATGTCAATGTTGTGCAATGTGTTCTCATTATTATTAACAAAGGCTGAACTTTTTTTGAACAGGTCTCATGCATCATCTATATATTGAATTGTGTGATCACTACTCAAAGTCAAATCTCCTTCACCATATATTTGACTCCCTTTACCTGTCATCTACTTCTTTCTACCTGTTATCTGCCTCTTCACCTCTAGTAACCACCATACTATTGTCTGTGTCTCTGTTGACTCGATTGGTTAGCACACGGTACTTAATACAGTACAGCTTAGATTTTTAATGAATAGTAACTATGTTAAAATTATATTCTAGAAAGCAGAGAAACCAAGATGGTGGAGGAATAAGTGGGGTTAAACTGATCTCCTTGCAGGACCAATCTGGAATTACAATTTAACTGGGGAGAAATCATCCAGAATAACCAACAGAACGCCAGCTGGAGAGAAGCCTTATAACCACGGACAGAAAAAAAGAGGCCCCTACATTGCAATGTGACTGGTAAGAAGTGCGGAAATGTGAGAGGGCTAACTGGGTTCCCACAGGTGGCAGCTAAAGGGATGGAGAAACATCTCAGCAGCCAGGGGCTCCACCTGAGAAGGGTGGGTTCTAAACCCCTAGCTGGGCTTCCCAGCCTATAGTGACAAAGCTGAGAGTAAAATAGCATCCAGACGTGAAAAGTGAAAAGCCATCAGGTTTAGCAGCTTGAAAGAGAGAGCTAGAGACACAGTTCTTAAAGGGACCATGCACAAAAATACCCACTTACCTGAGCTCTAGCAGAGGAAGGGCAGAGTGGACTAGAGATATTTAAGGAAAGTTTGGGGTGGTGGCTTTGAGGAGAGAAATGAGGGAGAAGTCCATGGGTTCCCAGTGCTGACCCATCCCCCATACAGCCGGCAGACCATTCTCCTTGTGTTGGTAGCTGGAGGGGAAGCAGAAGCCCCACCCACAGAAATCAATCTGCCCTATCCAACAGTGCCTAAACCTAAAGGCTGATCATAGATTAATTGGATTAACAACTCAGAAAGTCAAAGCACACCAATCTAAGAAGGAGAAACAAACAAGAAGAGCCATCTAAAATGGGGAGACAGAGAAACAAGCCTCCATTGAAAGGAAAGGAGGACTGTCAAGAAAGGATGCTAAATGAAATAGAAGCAAGCAATCAGATATGAAATTCAAAATAATGATTATTGAGAGGCTTAATGAGCTCAGTGAATACAAAGAAAACTACAAACAACTCTAGGGGAACTACGAAGAACTCCAGGGAGCTACAAGGAACTTACTGAGAACTACACCAGCATTAAGAAGGACATAGAAACTATCAATAAGAACCAGGAAGAGATGAAGAATACAATTTCTGAATTGCAGATCACAGTAGAAGGAATCAAAAGCAGGCTCGAAAAAGCAGAGGATCAGATCAGCAAGCTGCAGGACAACATAGGAAAAAATTCCCAGACAGTGCAACAAAATGAAAAAAAGGCTGAAAAAGAATGAAGAAGTTTTAAGAGAGCTGCAGGACAGCATGTAATAATATTCACATCATAGGGATACCAGAAGGAGAAGAAATGAAGCAAGGGCTAGAAAACATGTTTGAAAAAGTAATGACAGAAAACTTCCCTAACTTGAGGAGAGCAAAAGTCATGCAAGTGCAAGAAACACAGAGAGACCCAATGAAGGTGAACACAAACAGGCCTAATCCAAGACACATCATAATTAAAATGGCAAACATCAGGAGAGAATCCTAAAAGCAGCAAGAAAGAAACAGCTAATAACATACAGAGGGGCTCTGAGAGGGTTGTAAACTGATTTCTCAACAGAAACACTACAAACCAGAAGGGATTGGCAAAAAAATACTTGAAGTAATGAAAAACAAAGGCTTGCAACCAAGAATACTCTATCCAGCAAGGCTCTCATTCAAAATAGAAGGCAAAATAAGGAGTTTCCCAGACAAAAGAAGGCTACAAGAATACATCTCCACCAAACTAGCACTGCAAAAAATGCTTAAGGGTCTGCTTTCAGAAGATAAACAGAGAGAGACAGACTGGAATACAGTTACAAAGGAAACAAATGAAAATGAATGTGAACTATCAATAATAATCTTAAATGAAAATGGATTAAATGTACCAATCAAATGACATAGGGTAGCTGAATGAATAAGAACCAACTTTAACTTATGAATGCTTTAAAATAATCATAGTATAGGTAGATCTTACTAAATAATGTATAGTTTTGTATTTTTTGTTGTATCTACATTACTGCAGGTGAAGTTTTCTTAAATTGAAACTATTTTCTAAATTGGGAAAATCAAGTTACATGCAGTAACAAAAAGACTGAATGCAGTTAAGGGGGAAAAAGTAAGAAAATGTGGATGTATATTATATAGAATACATATGTTTCTTATTTACTGTTACAAAATGTGGGCTTGTTTGTAGGTGTATAATGTACAGATGTTATTAGCAATTCATATTTTAAATAGCAACCAATTGGTAGTTGGTGTGTTGAGAAATTAGTCAATCTTTAGGTTAGAAAAGATGCTGAGAATGAAGACTAATTTGGGACAAAAGTGAACAAATACTGAAATATATGATTCATGTATATAGGCAATATATATTCTCATATTAGCATTTAAATTAGATAAGGTTTCTTCTAAACAGATAGTGAAAATAGACATTTTGAGCAATGAGGGCCCCTAAGTTGAGGCTGCTTGGGAAAATGTATTAATGTTATAGTAAACTTCATTATTCAAACGTGAATGTACTTAACTTCTACCTCAACAGACTCTTAAATAGTTCAGCGGTTATTTTAGGATTACATAGGAAGTCAACCACAAGTTCAAAAATAGCTAGAATACTATTTAATCAAATTATTTAAATGCTATGTTTTTTTAAACCTCAAAGTAGTAGACATCATAATTTCTACTTGACCAGCTGAGCACTGCAGGTGCCATTATTTCTGAAGGCTGCAACTGGTGAAACGTGTACAGGAGAAAAGAGGGTATTGAGGAAAATGAGACCTCTACACAGGGAGAAAAATCAATCTACTATCTAAGATGGAAAACTCCAAAAAGAATAAGTTGTAGCTTAAAATAAAGTTGAGTTGTGTTATTGGAGGGGTTAAGATATTACTCAAAATCCAAATTCACTTTTTACTGTGGGTTTGGCACTGTTCCTAGGACAGCTTTTACAAAAGTGAGTTTTGCAATACATCATTTTTGTGATATATTTCACCAAAATAGCATTCCAGTGTAAAATAAGTTTTAAAGAAAAAAGAAAAAAATGCTTAATTTGCTACAATATTTCTAAAATGTTATTTAACATGTAATAATTATATAAGCTATAGACATTTTAAATATTTTGTATTAACTCTTAAAAATCCATTATGTACTTTAAATGTTTGTAAAAATTTATATGTGTGTAAATGTATTTGTTCATGTGTTTCGTAATATTGCAATAAATATTACTTTAAAAAGTAATTCTTTAAACAAATGAATTAACATAAGCATTTTGCAATAATGAAAAGATAAGGTGTTATTAAAATTATCTGATAGGCTGACAGATAGAAGGCAGTAATTAAATGGTGAAATGTGAAAGGAAAAACAGAAATACACATTGGTGTTTACAGGATAGACAGGGAAATGTTAAGAAAAATAAAAGAAATGGAGAAGCCAAAGAATTTATATGCATGAGACAGGGACATGAACAAATGAGGACATTGCTGGAGGGAATGGGGGGTACTTGGTGGAGGGGAGCTAAGGGGGTAAAATTGGTACAGCTGTAACAGCAAAATCAATAAAATATGTTTTTAAAATGTTCAAAATTATTGAGCTCCCAAAAGCTTTTGCTCACTTTGCTTTTATCTGACAATATGTACTATATTGAACTGAAAAGTGTTAAAGATATATTTATTAATCTATATTTAAGTAACAGTCATAAAAATTACTGTCCAAAATAAATATCACATTTTTGTCTTGGCACTTGCCTGTAAACCCAAAGGTTGTTGGTTTGCTTCCCAGTCAGGGCACATAACCAGGTTGCAAGCCAGATCTCCAGCCAGGTCCACAGTTGGAGGCAGGTGAAAAGCAACTATACATTGATGTCTCTCTCTCTGCCTCTCTCCCTTCCCTTCTCTCCAAAAATAATAAATAAAATCTTAAGGAAAAAAAAAAGAAAAAATAAAATTTGCCTTATTTCATTCTTTGAATAGAAAATTATGCTACATAAAAAGTTATTAGTCCAGCCATAAGCATAGTTTCCTGCTATATTCATACATAATATAGATAAGTAATTAATTCTAGCAGATTTTGATTGATATGTTATTTTGCTGCATATTCATTATATATAAATGGTAACTTTATTAAATACTTAAATTATTAAAATTAAATTAATTTACTCATTGATTAATGCTTTTATTTTATTAATCAAATGTTTAGTTGAGCAATTGTCTGCTAAGGTCCAGAGATATAAATGTTAATATTACAGTTCCATGATGTTTAGAATCTTTAAAGGAAAGACATATTTTATACAAATGTAAGGTGATGTTCCCTGTGATGGGAACATAAGTATAATCCTAAGAATACAGAAATGTTCTATTCCTGCCAGCATTCAATAGGGATAGATTTACAGTGATGTAGCCATATGAACTAGATACATAAGGATGAAGAGTTCATATAATAATGGTGTACTCCTTTAGTTTTTCTCTTGTCTGGGAAGCTCTTTATCTGCCTTTTGATTCTAAATGAAATATTTGCTGGATGGAGTAATCTTCGCTATAGATTCCTGCTTTTCATGACTTTGAATATTTCTTGCCAATCCCTTCTAGCCTGCAAAGTTTCTTTAGAGAAATCAGCTAATTGTCTTATGGGAACTCCCTTGTAGGTAACTAACTATTTTTTTCTTGCTGTTTTTAAGATTATCTCTTTGTCTTTAACCTTTGGCATTTTAATTATGATGCATTTTGGAGTGGGTCTCTTTGCATCCATCTTGTCTAGGACTCTGTGCTTCCTGGACTTGCATGTCTATTTCTTTCACCAAATTAGGGTAGTTTTCTTTCATTATTTTTTCAAATTGAGTTCCAGTTTCTTGTTCTTTCTGTTCTTTTTCTGAAACCCCTATGATGTGAATATTGGAATCTTTGAAGTTGTTTCAGATGTTGCTTACATTATCCTCATACTTTTGGATTCTTTCTTGTTATTGTTCCAATTGGTTGTTTTTTGCTTCCTTTTATTACAAACCATTTATTTAATTCTTGGCTTCATCCACTCTATTGTTGTTTCCCTGAAAATTATTCTTTATTTCAATTAGTTTATCCTTCATTTCTTACTGAATCTTTTTTATGCTGCTGAAGCCTCACTAAGTTCTTTGAGCATCCTTATAACCAGTGTTTTGAGCTCTGCATCTGATAGATTGCTTATATCTATTTTGTTTAGTTCTTTTTCTGAAGATCTTTTTCTGATCTGTTCCTTCATTTGGGTCATGTTTCTTCATCTCCTTATTTTGTCAGCCTTCTTTTGTTTGTTTCTATATATTATGTAGAGCTCCTATGGCTCCCTGTCCTGATAGCATGGCCTAATGTAATAAGTGTTCAGTGGCACAGTATCTCATATTACCCAAGTTGGGTATTGGAAGTGTGCCATCTGTGTGAACTGAGTACACCCTCCTCATGTTGTTGAGTCTTGATTGCTGCTGGCAGGTCAACAGGAAGGATTTATCCAGGCCAGTCAATTGTAAGGATTGTCTGTGACCCAGCTCTGCTCTCTGTAGGTTAGCTGTGCAGGTTGGTGGTACTCTGACATGGTCTATAACTGTCCACTAGATGTGTAGGTTCTGGGGTTACCCAGATGGTTTAGTCCAAGGTCAGCCCCCACCTATGTTCTGCCTGAGGCCACCTGGCAGATCTGACATGCAATCTGAGATGGTTACTACTTGTGCTATACTTGGAGATTTCCAGGTTGAGCTAAGCTTTGAATCTAGGCTATATGCTGCTAATGCCAGGCCTGGGGCCATTTAGTAAGAGGTATATACTGAAGCACACTGAGGCTGGCTTTTGCTTGTTTGTTAGGATTTAGGAAGTTTTGAAACATAACATAAGCCAATATTAGCCACTAGTATGGAAAAGTCTCAGATAACAGTTTGAATGGGCCCATAAATTGGGTGGGGCAAAACCTTAAGGGATCTATAGGGTGGGGCAAACAGTATTAGCAAGGTTAATAGAGACTTAGACATGGTACCTATCTCCTGGCTCTATAGGTCTATTGACAGAAGGGCTCAGGAAAGCGAACAATGGCCTCTGCCTCTCTTTCTGCCTGAGAGAAAGCTGTCCTCCAGCTCCTGCCTTGATGCCAAACTCTTCGGCTCCTCCCTTTATGCCATTGGTGCCTTCCAAGCTGCTACCCTGATACTAGAGCTCAGAGGGAGTGAGTCTGAGTCCTTTAAGAGGAACTATTTAGGACTATGGAAGTTTCTTCCACCAACTCAATCCCTGCTGGTTTTTGCAGCTGGAAGTTATACGGACTTATCTTCCTGACACTGACACTCTGGATAGGGAGCTTGGTACGGGGCTGGGATCTCTTGCTCCTGAAATATCCCTCTTAAATTTTTATCCACCACACGTGAATATGAGACCAGCCCATTCCATGTCTTTACCCCTCCTGCCAGTCTGGATGGATGTGTTTTGTTTTTTTTTCTTAATATTGAAATTGTCAGACTTCCATTCAACTCAACTTGTGATAGTTCTGAGTGATGATTGTTCTATAGTTAAGTTGTAATTTTGATGTGGTTGTGTGAAGAGGCAAGTCATATTTACCTATGCTGCCATCTTGACCAGAAGTCATTTATCCTTTATCTTGATGAGGAAAATATTATAATTTATTTAAAATATGTATCTCCAGTCACCATTTAGTTTAGACATCAATTTTTTAAAGTGTGTTCAAAACCAAATCAATGGAGTTTAAGTATTATTTCAGATTTTTTCAAAAGAAAAATACATTATAATGAACATATTAAATTTATTCACTGATGTTTATCCATAGCAAATGTTCAAATCTTCCTAGAGCAAATATTGAGCTCCCTTCTTTTTCCCCTCCTATCCTTCTTTCACTTCCCAGTTACTTAAAGTATAAATAAATGTAAATATTAATAAATAAAGCTCTAACATATTTCTTTCACATAGCATCTTCTCACTAAATATTTTGAGTGAATAAATAAAATAATAAATCTTGATAAAAATTTTTGTATTAGTGATGTTACTGATTTTTAAGTAAAAATAATCATAAGATTATTATGGAGTTGTAGTAAAATAACACTATAAAATGTAATTATACTCCCTAACTCATGAAGTATGTAAAATGTAAATATTAAAAGTTGAGGGAAAGAGTTAATTGTAATATTGAGTGGCATATTACAAAATCAGCCAACAATTTATTAAAAGACCAAAATGGACAATATACAAAAATTTTAAGGGATTATAAACAGGCTATTTGGTTCATTAATGTTGTGCTATGAAATTTAATCCTTAAATCCTTTATTGTTCTTTATTTGTGCCTTTCATCCTGTTTTCTAATAAGTACACACCTCATTTTATGTACTAATTAGAAGGAAAAGTTACATGCCTCTTGTCTTTTCTTCACCTGTTCTATTAGAATTCTAACATGATGTACTATGTTTAAATCATGTCCTATTCCAACTTACCCTGAAAATGTCCTCCATCCTTGCAGAGGGCCAATAAAATAGAAGTTGTTTTGTTTTGTTTTGTTTTGTTTTGGCTAAGATCTGCTCAGGATACTGCTATGGCACATACTGTGGTCTATCAACATTTTTCTCAAGACTATAAGTGCCTGATAATAAACATATGTATTTCTGTGACAAACACAAGAATATTACATATCTTTAATTGATGAAGGTATTTCTGTTGCTACTAATTCACACCAATATCCACTCAAGTCTTTTATATCTGACCTCAAGAATTCTGTCATTTGCATTAAAAGTAGCACTTCTGATCACTGTAATCTAATGTCTTTTGTCATTGTTCCTTGTGGGTTTTAGTAAAAATAGTAAATTTTCAGTTTCCTTGTCTGTTCATTAAATTCCCTTGCTTTATCTCTCAGGCACAAATTCCTACAAGTTAATCAGAGAGCATATGGAACAAACATTATGCTCTATTTAGGATTGCTCTCTTCTTTTTTGACCCAAATTCATTGCCCTGGTTCCATCTTTCTCTAGGACACACAATCATTTCAGGTATAAACAGAGCCCTAGCTAACCTATGAGCTTGGTTCTTCTCCGGATATCCCAATAAGTCTTAAGAGCTAGAAATGACACTCAATCCAGAGTATCTACCACCTTAAAATGTTTTCCAAAACCCAAATCAAATGAAAACATCATATGTTGTCATTACTCCTTGTGAATGTTAGATATGATCATACCACTCTAACTGTAAAAGTGTTATTCACTAAAAACATAATTATATTATTAAGTAATAGCTAAGCAGTAATGTAGTTAATAGTTTGATATGTCTTACTTTCATTCATAATTAATACTTCAATAGCTCCCTTCTTCTCTACCTCCCAACAGAACTGTTATGGCTAAAAACAAATATGGATTAATATCTTTAGCAGGAAAGGTGAAGTAAAAATTTTTAACTAGGTTTTGGTGAGCATTATCAACATAATCTTTTGAGCTGAAATTTTTCTATTTTTAATCTTGCCATTTATCTTCACAGTGTTTAAAAACTTAGCTGTTTTTTTACGTATGAGTTTTATTTTGACATAGGTGATGGGTTCTGATATTCCACCAGTTTTAATTCCAGATATATTTTAATTTTAATGCCTGTTATATTTTCTCTTTGGTGTGGGCCCCTTCACTTTTGTCTGCAAAATCTTCCCACATTTGATCCTCTTGCAAACCCTGAAAATGTCATGTTGGGAAGAATCTAGTTGTAAATCACTGAACCTGTAAATGGTGATGGTTTACACCATATGGATATTTATTGTTTATTAGAATACCCTAAGGTAAACAGTTTCAGTTTGGTTTTCTACCTCAACCAAGAACCCCAGGTCTTTCTAGTTTTCTACACCATTAGCACATTATTCTCCATCCTGAAATTCATTGTCCTGTGTTCACCTGTTACTGCTTTAGTTTCTAAAAACAATAAACAATCACAGTCATAAGTAGTAAGGACAAGCATGATCAAGCGAATATTCTCTATTTACCTCACATACCTTTCTATTATCAGGGAGAAACATCTCTACCCTAAGTCTTCAGCCATCTTTCTCTTGTAGCTTGTTGACCAGAACTTGATATTTTGCTCAACCTAAAACCAAAGATATCTCCTGAACCAAGCTCTTCGCTGTAGCTTTCCTCCTGCTGCTGCAGGAATTTTCCCCATGTTTCTTGACCCCTCAGCTTTCTTCTACTCACACTCTACATTTTAGTTCTACTAAACTTTCAGTTTCTAGAATGTTCCATGTGCTCTTGGCATCTATGTCTTGCTGTACTCTGTACCTAGAATAGTTTTTCCCTTTGCCAAGCTAATATCTATGAATCTTTCAATTCTCTGCTCTGACATTGTTTGCACTGTCACAGCATTGTCTGCCCACAATCAAGTGAAGTGACTCTTCTTGTAACTAGTAATCTTCCAGACATAGATCTTGCTAAGCTACATTGTCTATGTAAACATTTTGATGTAACAGAGCCTGTGATCCCCTTCATGGTTTGGCAGCAAGGAGTTTGTGTCAGAGAATGGTTGTTACAGTGGAGAATAGTGTTTTAAATTTCAAGAGCTGAGGCTCAAGTTAACTCAGAAGATAGCTGGAGTGAGTTGGGTAGTGCCAATTCCAGACTCCAGTTCAGAAATGAGTGCCTGGGTTGGCATGGGTGGGGGTTGCAGGGGAAGTCAGAGAGGGTTTACACTGACATGCATGCCTGCAACAGGAGTTCCTGTGCTCTCTCCCATGGATCTGTACAAGACAGACCTTGCCTGGTAGATCTTGGAAAGGTGACAAGGCTCTTGCTTCTCCACATGTGGATGTGGGAGTAGAAATATCTTTCTGGTATACTTAGGCAAAGGGCCCTGAATGCTCTCACACATTGAGAAAACTTTAGTGATTTCTGAGTATCAGCTAGTCATAGAATAAATGAAGAGACTCAGATGTCTCCACTAAGTGGCCTTTTGTTCCCAGTGACATGGGAGCAACAAGGTGGTACTGTGTACCTGAGAGAGGTCTAAAGGGGAAGAGAGCCTGAGGTCTCTTTGTGGCTGGAACAAGGTCCTCACAGTGACAGGTGAGTATAGATGAAGGTATGCTTGACATCTTAAGCAACCTGCTGTGCATGAGGATGGCCTGTGCCAGAACCACTGGTCATCCCTGGGCACCATATGAACTCTTGAGAACACAGATACGGACTAGGGAAAAGCAAGAAAAATATTAGGGGGTGCTCCTGAATTGATTCAATTTCTATTAACTACTATAATGAGGCCTTAAAAGCAAAATTGTCAGGAAAAAATTATACTTCTTACTTATTGAAATTTCTACAGTGTTTGATCAGTTGCCTAAGATACAGGGTCTGTGGGTATCAACCTTATCTCTTGTGGTCACTGTTGTAAAACTAGAACCTGACACAGCACGCAGGAGCCAGATGCTTGCAAAGTATTGTGTGAAGGAATCAGTAATAAGGTAGGCTGGAGGTGGAGAACACGTTGTAATATGTTAGAAAAATCAGGGAGGACTCTATGGAATTGAAACTATGGATTAAAGTTCCATTTCATTTAGAAGCAACTACTATCAAAATACTTCACAGGAAAAATCACTTACATATGAAATCTGTACATTTCTATGAAATTTATACTTTACATGTCAAAAAAACATTTAAAAACTTCTTCAGAAACCTATTTTATTTGTATTATGATGGGGGTTGCACACTGTGAATGATAAGATTTTATACAGATATATGTGTACATATGTTTTACAAATATATATGTAATATTGGAAATGAGACACACTATATACATTCTTTAATATAGGGCTAGAGGAATATACATATTTGATACTTAAACTCAAATACTGAAATTCCATCATTTCCAATAAAAATTGTGTAAATTTTACAGTTTGAAGTGAGTTTATAGAAAACGAATAAGCTCAGTTTTAAGTTAAGACTTATAACAAAATCTGATAAAAGAATTCCATTATAATTGTTAAGTACCTGACTTCGGGTTTACTCATTATTTAATTTTTACATGGTGGAAAACAAAAATTATAACTTCCTGTTCAAAGTATTGAGAAACAAAAATAACCCAGCTGCTTTGAACGAACTTGTTTCCAATCAGAAAACATTATACATTTATATGGTTCTTCACAAGATGAAGAAATATAACTCAGAAATAGAGGAAGAAAAGCAAACAAATAAAGGAGAGGAAGTAATCACACACCATATTACAACTTCTGCTACAATGTTAAATTACTGTGGGAGAGCCAGCTGGTGAAATTACTGGTCTTTCACTGTTTTTCTGCTAGTTTCAAATTTGGTTTGAGCCTCTAGGGAAATGAGTTTGAATGTCTCATCTCATTCTTAGAAGCAACAAATCTCAGAAAAAAACACAAAACATTAGTTTCTTTCTCAGAATTGGCACTGTGTACAAAGTTGTGAAAAACCCAGGCTCTGTTGGTAGGTAGACTAGTCTCTTCATCAAGGTCTGGTGGGTCCCAGGTCTGTGCCTCTGTGCCCCTTTCTTAAATAAATATGTGGCTCCTCAGTTTCCATGTGACTCCATGGACTCCTTCAGCTGTGCTGGCATATACGAGTTTGGTGGCATAGCTTCTCTCAAATAACTATTTTCCTCAAAGAGAATTAGTAGTGATCTTTAGCAAAATGAGATAAGATTGGGGATGGGTGACAAAAAGGAATGTTGGTCAGACACCAAGCAGAGATGGTTGACTTTGTCTCTGCCACCATTCAGGTCCTCCTCAAGTGCTAAATGTGCAAGAGGACTTTGGTAGTAGGAAATTACATTTTTTCCTACCATGTGCCTAGCCATGTTGGAATTGTTTTAATCTTTTATTTTATTTAAATCTATGCAAAGCCTCCCCCATAAAATAAGATACTACTGTCCTTCCTGCCTCATTTTTCAGCTTGGAGAAGAGGTAATTTTCTCAGGTAATGCAGAATCAAACCAGAATGGGCCCACCCACTCCTTGGCCAGCCCCTATCTAATGATACCATGCTCTAAGACAGTGTAATTTATCTTGACTCACCAAAGAAACCTATATATAATATTAGTTTTAAAAATGTTTACCTCCTGTAATATATTGAAGTGACGCTACACAAGTGCTAATATTATTAAAAAGAATGAGATGGAGAGGTGAATTTATGTGTTTGCTTAGAAGCTGTTGGCCCAGGTCTAGGTTTTTAGCATCAGCTTAGAATTAAGAGTGCCAGAAACTCAGAAATTCCTGAAGATGATTGCGCTTTTCATACAATTATGAAACAAAACAAAACTATTCAGTGGTAATATTTCTTTCTTCAATTATGTAATTGAGTTGTGCTTGAACATTGGCCCCCCAAGGCTGAGCTGTTGTCAGTTGTTTAAACAACCAAAAGCACAGTGAAATGCATTTTCCACATAACTTGAAAGTATGAGCTGAGCTTTTGAAATGCATAAAACATGTGAAACATTCCATCAAGCCGGTTATATTTGAGCCTTGTCACAATGCACAAAACTTTTTGTTGCCTCTAAACTATTGCTTCATCCTAATAGGAAAATGACTCTGGGTATAATAATGTTCTTTCCCCTCTGAGCAATGAATATATTAGTCTGATACAAAAGAAAAATCTGTTTTATATTCTTTTTCTGGCACTATAAACAAGTGCTCCAGTAAAACTTAAAAAGTGAGGAACTTAACAAAACCTTTGTGTTTTGGTATGTTCAACATTTCCAAGTCATTTCATTCCATTAAGCTTTTGCAGATTAGCATAAGAAGGAAACATCTATGTGAGAAAAATATTAATAGGTTGCCTTCTGTATACACCCCTACCAGGGATTGAACACACAATTAGGGCATGTACCTTGACCAGGGATTGAACCCATGACCTTCCCATTTACTGGATGATGCTCCAACCAACTGAGCCACACCTTAGCCAGAGCTAAGTCCTATAGCATATTTAAATAGCATAAGTCTGCTCTTGACCTTGAGTCATATCCACATCCTTTTGCTTTTTCATTCTGTCAGATGAGTACTGGCAAGAAGGTTGAGAAAAATGTCAGAAAGATCACCATCACCTGGAAGCTCCCAACTCCCCATTAGCACTGAGCTAAAATATCTATTATGTCATCACAACGACTCTTTGGTGGTAGTAGTTAAAGGCCTCCAGGGTCATTTATGGAAGAAAGCATCTATAAAAATCTGTTCACAAATATGAAAGTTGCATAATGCCTTTTTATTTCCTATTATCTTTGTTAATGACTCATCATTATCCCAGCCTATCCAGAGTTGACTTAGAATTGTAGCAAGCAGTAATGAGAAGGGCCCATGGAAGCCCCATCCTGTTGGAGGATAATGAAGGCACAAATGAAACAGCAGCTTTAAAAATGAGTGGTAAAGCCAGAAAAGCTATAATTAACTCTGCTAAACGTGGAGTCTCTAGGCACCTTGACACTCTGTTCTTAGGGGAGGTCTTTCTGTAATAAGGAAAACAATTTCTGAAGAGAACAGCTTCTATTTGTTCTATGGGTTTTCCATTCTGTCTCTTGTGGAGGAAATTCCAAAGTCAAAAACGAAGAGCTTCCTTGTGCAAGTTGCCTTATGCAAGCTTAAAAGTTTGTTTTCAGCTCAGGCTGTAGACTCAATGGCTTAACTACAAACATGTATTTCTCACAGTTCTAGAAACTGAGAAGTCCAAGGTCAAGGAGCTGGCAGATTCAGTCCTTGGTGGAGGCTCCCTTCCTGACTTGCAGAATACTGCTATCTCTCTGTGTCTTATATAACTTCTTTGTCTGTGGGCAAAGAGTGAAAGGGAGAGAGAGAGAGAGTTAGTTTTGTTTTCTTCTTATAGGTACTAATCCCATTGGGGGCTTCATCCTCATCACCTCATCTAAACTTAATTATGTACCAAAGGCTCCATCTCTAAATACTATCACATTGGGAATAAAGGCTTCAACACATAAATCTGGTGGGGACATGATTCAGTCCTTAACAGGTAATGTGAGCTCTGTTCCACAGAGGGACCTTCTCTGCCATAGGTGCCTCCTTTCAAGTACAGCACTTCCCACTTTCTACTGATGCATTTTTTTCCACTCAGCAAGGCACTGGGATCTTGAGTGACTATAGAAAGTGAGTTTTATAGAAGATTTCTGTTAAGTTGATATTATTAGTCCTCTTTCTGAAGAGTTTAAGACTAATTTTATGCCTATCACAGGGTGAAAGATATACTATTTTGTCTTCTATTTCATAGAATGAGATGATGCTTATCAGGTGTTGAAATCAGGTGAGCACAGGCACTGGAAGGTCTTTAAAGTGAGTTTGATAACTTGGCAGGGACAAGTTTTGTGATGATGACAGATGGCTTCACACCCCAAGAGATGTGTTATCACTTTATTTGCAAAAATTAGAATCATAATTGTCAACATGGCAGATGAATCATGTTACTTGGGTTTTCATATCATTACAAGAAGTAGAAGAAAAAGCAAACATTATTATTAACTTCTACATCACTAGAAACATCATGCACCAAAAACATGTGCTGAGCAACTTGTCCACCAGATGCAGGCTTTGTAACTCTGTCTAGAATATCTAACTTTTATTCAATTCCTTATCTTTAAAACTTTGTACTGTATTAGGATTGGAAAGGAACAAGGTCATTCAAGTTCACTTCCTGGTTTGGCCCTCATATACTGACTGACTCCCTGACTCTGAGGGTGGTCCACCTTTTGGGAGGATATGTTTAGAAGAGGTGGGTTGATAGCCTCTAGCTGCTGCACCTTCAGATTTATCCCAATGTTTGTGCCAAGGTCACATTCACTCCAGGTGTTCCCCATCAATGAATCAGGGCAGTTGGGGTCCCAGATTTGGACATTTCATCTTGATGTAAGACTTCTGGCCAAAATGTCTTGGAGATACTCTTGTAATTTGGGACTGTTCTTACCTAATCCTTCCAGCCCTTCCTTTCTTCACAGTTGTCCTGTCTGCATCCTCAACTTGAAGGCTCTGCCTGGTCTTTCCTTTATCTTTTGTGATATCTCATGGTCTCTTGCACATCTAATTCTATCTTGGGGTCTGCTTCTAAACTATGCACTCCCCTGTGTGCCACTAGATGAGCTGTCTTGTTGACTATACTTTACATCACTCCAGGTTCTTATGCTTGCCTCTCAGGGTTCTTTGAGACCAAGGACCCTGGGTAGTATTGTATTCAGCTGGAGCTACCAGAACAAAATATCACAGAGTGGGTAGCTTAAACAACAGGTATTTATTTTCTCATGAAGCTGGAAGTGAAGATTCCAGCAGACTCAGGGTCTGACGAAACCTTTGAGACAAAACCTTGCAGACAGTACCTTCTCACTATGTGCTCACAAGGTGTGTTCTGTGTGCATGCATGCAAATAGAGTGAGGGAGAGAGCTCTGGTATCTCTTCCTCTCCTTTTACAGAGTATAACCTATAGATTTAGGACCCCACTTTTATGACCTCATTTACCCCTACTTACCTCCATAAAGGCCTTATCTCTAAATACAATCACATCATGGATTAGGACTTCAACATATGGATTTTGAGAGGACAAATTCAGTCTATGACAAGCAGGTGCCACATGGTAGGAGTTCCCATACTAACTGAATTGAAATGACCTTGGATGGGGAATTTTATCTCTCTTGGCCTCAGTAAAATTAAAAGATTGAACTGGATAGTAAATGTATAAACACTAAAAAAGAATATCCTTCCAGAATTCAAATTCTCAAGAGACCAATAGTGTGGTTATGCAATTTTTTCTTTAAGTTCAGCTGAAGATAAATAACACAAATGAGCAAGGATCTTGTGAAGCCCACCCTCTTTTTGTGACATTGTAACAGTAAACAGAGCATTTGTTTTTTTATTTCTTTCCACTACATTGCCTTGCATAGTTGTTGTGTAATGGACTATTAAAAGCTAGCATGTGTGTTTTTAAATAAAAATGGTTGCCTATCCAGTCTTGTGAAACAATTTTAATCAGTCCTCAAAGGCAAAGAAATATTAAAAATTTGTGCAGGTGTTAGATTTAGCTGGCTACTAATCTCATGCTCTTGTTGAGTCTGTGGGTAGCAAAGTATGTATTCAACATGAAGTACTCCATGAGGTACTCTGGAAGTGGTTACTGAACAAATAAAAACTGACTGGTGAATAAAATACAGTAAGAGCTATTATATTTTAGAAGAGAAAATGAGTGACTTGGGACCTTAGATGTAGGAGTAACTGTTGCAATGTTTAATACACACACATTGATTGCTCTTCAATTTTTATTGAATTTAGATATCTCTATATACTGTCAATTCAATTCCATGGCTTTGCCTAGATTTGTTAACTCCATGAATAGTAAAAACATTATTGAGCAATTAGAAACAGTTCTTTTGTGGTACAAACAATCCCTTTAACCATATTGCTACTCATTCATATATACAATCCTCAGAATATAAAATATGAATAAGGATTCCATTAACTAATGTAACATTCAAGTAATTACATTCTTTTTGTGTGTTGCAATATATATTCAATGTGTTCAGAGAATTAAAAAATTTAATAGCTATAAACAGTATCTAAGTGAATAATGAAAATAAAATGCTCTTTTTTCACAGACGTGAATTTTTTCATATTATCTCAATTGTTTATATTAAGACAGAAAGCAAGACTGAGTAAAAGGGATATGATATAGTTTTCAACACAGTTGAATACACAGTGCAGACTTTTCTCCATTTTCTTTCTGGAGACCATAAAAACATTTCATGTAAAAATATATTCAGGTAACACCCTTTTTTCTCAAAATGGCAATGAAAAACAGCTGATGATTCATATCCAGGAAAATCCTTAGGAGGTTTTTCTAAGCCCAAATAGTCTCCTCCTTCATTGGAAGCCCTGTGGAAGGTTTTCTCTAGCAGGAATAATGCCAAGAGAAAGAGAGTAAATGAAACTACTTCTAATAGGTTTTGGTATTGTAAACATACATGCATTATATTCAAACACTCAGGATAACTCACTTAGCCAATTATATCATCTCCAATCACATGTGGAAAGATCTTGGGCTAATCTAATCAGCTCAGGGATGCTACATTTATTTCTGTGTTTTTGATGCCTTTCTGATATTACAAACTGATTCGTAAACATGCTCTCCAGTGAGGATAGCTCTCCTGCTCTTAGAAATAGAATTTCAGCAAAAAACAGTCTGGGGAACTAGCAATCTTATTGTGATTCTTAAATTTAGAATTTTTAAAAAGTCACTTTGTTAAAGTATAATTGACATACAAAAGGCTGTGCATAATTCATACTATATACAGCCTGATGAGTTGGGAGAGAAGTGTACACCTATGAAACTATCCCTACAATCTATGCCATAAATATGTTCATCACCTCCAAAAGTTTTTTCCACCCTCTTTCTTGCTATTATTATTATCATAATTATTGTTTTGTGATGAGAACATTTAACATAAGACCTAGCCTCTTAGTAAATTTTTAAGCATTAAATACAATATTGTTAACTATAGGCACTATGACTTACAAAAGCTCTGTAAGACTTGTTTATCTTATATAACTGACACTTTCCATTCTGTGCTAATATCTCCTTGTTTACTTCTCCCTCCCCACTCCATCCCCTGGCAAATAGTATTCTATTCTGCTTACATTAGTTTAATTATTTTGGATTCCTCATTTCAGTGTTATCATTGTGGTATTTGCCCTTTTGTGTCTTGCTTATTTTATTTAACATAATGTCCTTTAGGTTTATCTATGTTGTCTTAAATAGAAGGATTTCCTTCCTTTTTTGTCTGAATAATATTCCTTTGTATTAATATTTATATACTATATTCTCTTATGCATTAATCCTCTGATGAAAATTCGTGTTGCTTTCATATCTTGGCTGCTGTGAATAATGCTGCAATTAACATAGGAATGCAGGTATCTTTTCAAAATCTTAATTCCTTTGTATATAATCAGAAGTATGATTGCTGGATTATATGGTATTCCTATTTTTAATTTCTTGAGGAACCCTGTTTTCCACAGTGTCTACACCAAGCTACACTCTCATCAACAATGCGTAGGTCTTTTCTTTTCTCCATATTCTGCCATACTTGTTATTATTTTTTTTCTTTTTAATAACAACAGGTATGAGGTGATATTTCATTGTGTTTTGATGTACATTTCCTTGAAGAAAAGCAAAAGTTGATGAGTAAGCTAACATCAAATTAAAAAGCTGCCAAGCAAAGGAAATAATCAACAAAATAAGTCAACCTATAGAATGGGAGAAAATATTTCTACACCATCTATTTGATAAAAGGTTACTATCCAAAATTTATAAGGAACTCCTACAATTCAATGGAAAGAAAAGATAATTTGATTTAAAAATGGGCAGAGTCTGAACAGACATTTCTCCAAAGATGATATACAAATGATATACAATGATTATGTAAAAAAAGTGCTCCACATCTCCAATCATCAGTGAAATGGAATTTTTCAATACTCTCCAAATAAAGAATAGTTTCTTTTAGAGTATAATATTAGTTTATTGTTTAACTAAAATGTAGGCTTTGCTTTTCAGATTTTGTTGAAGTTTTCTAACCATTGGAGAACTTTTCTACATGATCTTTAAGGAAACTGTGAAGATGATTGTGGGAAGGCAAAAATAAAAAGTTTTAATCTGTACAACTTCAGCCAGTAGTGTAGATGCTCTGCCCAGATCTCCTAACTCTCTAGATGCTGGGAAATGCCCTCTTCAGGGTGGGTTGGGAGTTCATTCATGGGAGAGAACTTCCATTTAGAATACTTGCCACGGCTGGTATCTATAGCTTCTGGAAGGCTTTCCTCAGGCTTCTGGGCCCATTTTGTTGGCAGGGGCAGAAATTCAAGTTATTTATAGCCAACCTCTTAGTAGAGTAACACTCACATTCTACTCTTCCTCAGTGTTAACTTTGTCATCATTTTACTCCCGTCCCTTTACATTATCTTAACACATTGTTGATCACAATTTAGAGCAATAGCTAATGTAAGTGCAAACACGAGTTAATTTGTTATCAGTCAGGAACATTTGGGCTTGAAAACTTGAGTTTTTCCCCTAATCGGTCAACAATGTGTTAATTAAAAAAATGCCTAGAAACTAAAAACCAACATGGGGATCCTGGTTTTCCAGATCACATTCTTTCCAGGCTCCATGACACTTTAATTAGCATAATGGGTTGTGTAGAGCTATTGGTTGAGGTATGAATATACTAAGAAATTCAATTTCAAATTCCATAAATCTGACCTTTTATTTGCTTTATGTTTAAGGGGAGAAAAATCACCACCCAAGTATGTCTTAGACTTGTGGTCATTTGTTTCTGTACATTGTTTCTGACAAAATAATTACTTAGTAATATTTTTAAGAAACTAAGCATTACTGAAATGGAAAGAATATTCTTATTGTTTTGGTAGAGGTAAAAAAAATTTTAACTCTTTGGGCTAAGTTACAGAATTTTTAAAGAGCTATGTAAAAGCAACTAATTGTTCAGGCAGGTTCATGGAGTTGATGGTGAAGATCTTTCTGCTACACCAGTTTCAGGTCAGTGAATAGGAAGAGCCCAGGTCACATAGTGCAGTCCACATGGCACTGAGCATTTGCTTAACTTTACCCATTCAGGAAAGCAATAATCATCTGAAATGAAATAGTACATTATTCACTAAACCCATAATCTCAATTCAATAAAGATATGGAGCAAGAAACAAAATGTTGTAAGGCTGAAAACATGATTATTTTACATTTTTAAAGATATAAGCCTTTACAAATACAATTAAATGTTTTGAATAAATACATGAATAAATTTGTGTCTTTTAGAAGAGTAAAAATATTATAAAGCTTATAAAATATTTCTCCCACACTATATTTGAAATACCTCAATAACAAGGGGATATCATAAAGATATTTTCCTATAAATGCTACTAACTAGTGTTTCTCAATGTCATGTGGATGCAGAGTTGAAGAATTATACTAATAATTTTAATTAGCATATCATCTTTACTCTTTAAAGCGACTCTTCCTAAGTTATAAGAGGCAAAAGCTAGTCCAAAACAAGAACACACACTCTGATTTACTGATAAAATTGTCATAGAGTTAACAGAAAATACTAAATGTTTTTATAAGCAAGAAAGATAGAGAAGCTAATTTAAAAAGTAGTAATAGCAGTATTAATAATGAAATAGGTTCTTTAAATCCTATTTTAATTTAGCTTTCCACACACCATTGATTCAACTATTTACAATAATCATAGAAAGGACTGACCTTACCTTGGAAGTTGTTTAATATAAGATTCCATGTAATGATTAAGTTTCTTTTAACAAAAATACTTAATAATGCTTTTTCAAATGAAATAATAATCACTGACTACAACTATGCAAGGAGTTAGCACATATTCTAAGACCTGAAGAGCAAAGATAAGTAAGTTTTACAAATTTCCTGGAATACTAGAAAAGATAAACATAAATACACATACAATATAATGATATTCACACCAAAAATTTTTTTTAAAGGAAACACCATTAGAGATAGAGGGAGAAGGGGAGAAGAAGAGATGGGAGGAAGAGGAAATGTAGTATGGTAAAGGAAGGGCATGGGTTTGGGATTAGGATATAGTTAGTCTGCAAAGGAGGGCAGGATCAGATCATAAATTGTTTTATATGTTATACAAAGTTTTTAGTATTTACCTACAAATATGTTTGTAGGACTTTAAGAAAGGAGGCAACCAGATCATACTTGAGAGTAAAAATTCACTCAATAACAGTGTGAAGAATGACTGCTAGAGGGGAATAAAATGGAGATGTGGAAAATTCAGTCATAATACTTTTACTAACCCTGGAATGACAGGGTAAAGCCAAAAACACATTGTAGGATTCAGTTAAAACATTGCTTAGAGGGAAATCTATAGCATTGAATTCATATGTTATACAAGAAAAAAGCATCTAAAATCCACCTGAGTTTTCACCTAGGAGACCAGAAAAAGAAGAAAAAAAAATCTAAAGTAAGCAGAAGAAAATAAATAATACATGGAACAAAAAAAAAAAAAAAAAAAAAAAAAAAAAAAAAAAAAAAAAAAAAAAAAAAAAAAAAAAAAAAAAAAAAAAAAAAAAAAAAAAAAAAAAAAAAAAAAAAAAAAAAAAAAAAAAAAAAAAAAAAAAAAAAAAAAAAAAAAAAAAAAAAAAAAATCAATGAAATTGAACACAAAATCAACAGAGAAAATCAAGAAAACCCAAAATTGAAAAGATCATTAAATCAATAATCCCCCAAATAAAGCAGGGAACATCACTGCAGATGGTGTGGAAGTTAAAATGATAATAAAGAAATACTGTGAACACCTCTATACCAACAAATCTGATGACACAGAAAAGGGATCAATTCCATAAAAGACAGAATTGGCCAAGTTGGCACAAGAGGAAATATATGATCTGAATAGGCCAATATTTATTTTAAAAATTGAATAAATAATTACTGACTTTCAGAACAGGAAGCAGTAGGCCTAGGTAGGTTCACTATTGACTTCTACCAAACACTCAAGGAAGCAATTACACCAATTATCTACAAGTTCTTTCAGAGACTATTTATAGCTCTTACATACTGTACTTGACAACAAGTAACTAAAATGAGGGAATCATTCAAAATATTGATATTTCTATATCACCACCATCAAAATCAACAGAATTGGAACTCTTGTTAATATATACAATTTTGCCCTGGCTGGTAGCACAGTGGCTAAGGCGCCGGCCTGCGAACCCAAAGGTCACAGGTTCGATTTCCCAGCCAGGGCACATAACCAGGTTGCAAATCAAGTCTCCAGTCAGGTCTGGGGCTGGAGGCAGGCGAAATGCAACCGTACATTGAAGTCTCTCTCCCTCTCTGCCTCTCTCCCTTCCCCTCTTTCTAAAAATAATGAAATAAAATCTTTAAAAAAAATTACTCTAAAAAATATATATATACAATTTTTTAAAGGATAACCATTTTAAATTTATGATTACTTTAAACTTTTTTCCATAATAAAACTAGAGAAAAATCTTTGTTTCAAAAGAAGTCAACAGTCATCCCAATTTTACAGTAAAGTATTTTAAAGATTTTCTTGTATTTTAAACTTCAGGTTTTATAAATTAAACATGCTAGTCCCCCTAGACCACTTACTTCCTTTTGTTTTAGTAACATCTCTGTAAGTAATACTGTGAATAATTTTACATCCGGTATTATCTCTGTAAACTTATTCTAGAAACCTTTAAATAATACTAATATTTGCTTAAACAATTTTTTTTTTTTTTTTTGCCAGAGCATATCCTCTATATTTACACATTTTTCTACTTCGAACATTGTTTCATTTATGAAAGTTTTCATGTTCAGACCTCATCTTTCCAGGACCTTTTTTGGTTAGTGCCTTAAAATAATTACTTTTATAGGCATTTTGTTATTGGCCCAGATTCTAAAGAATAGCATGATACGTGCTAGAAACATCTGTACTTTTATTGAATTGTATAGCACACCTTTCAGCCTATATACTTTTATATGTATACGTGTGTGTGTGTGTGTGTGTATTTACAAATGTTCAGAAATGTACTATATATATGATTCAATAGTATTTACAAATTAAAAATGTGGTTAGTTTGTTGCCATACTATTTATCATTATAAATACTTTTACCATGGCAGAAAGAATTGTTTCCCCAATGAAATGCACTTTTTTTCCCTTATTATTATTTAAAAACTTCAACAGGAGCTTTCACATATTTATCCTTTAGCTTAGTGAAAATCTGTAAACTACTGGACCAAGACTAGCATTACTTAAATATCACTTGAAACAACATAATCATTGTTTTTATGTTCTGGGTATAAAATATTAAATGTCTTCATATGCATAAAGGTTCCTATTATCATCAGCTAATATCAAAGTCTAAAACTTAGACTGAAAGCCTTATAACAGTTGGTATAAATCCATATTTAAGACACTCTTTTGATGATTTTATAATTTGGGGAGAATTTTTCATTTACTTAGAATGTAAATACACACACACATATGAGAATACCTAAACCTATTCTATACATATCACCTGTAAGGTGAAAGGGTGCTCCAAGTCATCCCATCTTCTCCAGATAGTAAGTGGAGGGTGGTTGGCCTTTGGTAGCTGAGACTAGTCACAACATGCATCCACTGACCATCATCATTCTCTCAGGGCCATGGCAATGGTGATGGTGACCTTGGTCACAGTTTCCCATACTTCCTGACCTTTGGAAAGCAACAGCACTCCCTGCTTTTCTGCATCCACAGCACAATTGGCAATGGTCCCCTTGATTTTGCTCCTTTAGCCTACCCAATAGTATTGTAATGAATCCATTCCCAGAATTAAGTCTATTTCTGCTTCGAGGGCATAGAATGATTTTTTCCTGATTTAACCTGGGGTTATTGGAAGCCACTTGTCTATTTAGAGAGATTTTATTTCACTAAAACTAGACAAAACCCACAAACTACAGGATATCACAAAATGCTTATAAAAAGACTCACTAGAATACTCCTTTTAAGATGTACCTTGTGATGTGGGAGCTTAATTGCTTCCTTGCCTGTTTGGACAGAAGTATAAATAAAAGTTTTATTATTATCTCATTATATCCTATAGATTTTCTTGTATCATAGAGAATCAGTGTATTTCACTTTAAAAACAACAGCTTCAACTAATTAGGGAAATAATTAAACATTTCTAGACTTTCTGATTATTACAATTCTTCAGCTGAAATAAATAGAAATTCATTTTAGTGGTTCTTCAGTCAAATAGTAAGATGGAAACAATAGGGCTTTCTTCTGTTCTTCCCTTTGAGTTTTCTTTAAAAAAAAAAAAAAAGTTTTCTTTTCATGCAATTCTTACCACAAGTTCCCCTCCCTTATTTGAAGCATCACTCAAGACATATAGTGGTATTACAAAGTTTTGATAAATGAACAGAAAAAATTTTAGTTCTGGTTTTAAAAATTATGCCTAACAGCTCTTCTTAAGTCAGTCAGTGAATTAATGTTTATAGGCTATTTTCAGTGTGCAATGTATTGTACTATGTGAAATGAATGTTATGGACTGACTTATATGTTCCCCACAAATTCATATATTGAAGCCCTAATCCCTGTTGCAGTGATATGTAGAGATGGGACCTTTGGGAGATAATTAGGTTTAGATGAGGTTATGAGAGTGGAGTCCTCATGATGGGATTAGTGCCTTTATAAGAAACACCCCAGTTCTCTTGGCTCTTTATTTCTACCTCTCTCTCTCTCTCTCTCTCTCTCTCTCTCTCTCTCCACAAAGAAGGGATCCTGTGATCACAGAGTAAAATGGTGGCCATCTGATCATGAACTTATAGTGTTCTGAATGGTGAAAAAGAAATCTTTGTTGTTTAAACCACCCAATCTATTGTATTGTCATATGGAAGCCTGAGCTAACTAAGACAATGTAGGGTTCATAGACTATAAGAAATGATCCTTGGCTTCAATGAATTTAAAATAACTAACAATGCAAACAAGAGAAGGTGGAGTAACTAACAACACAAGATAGGATAGTCCATAAATATTAAAGAAATTGAAGAAAAAGAGATCATTTTGTCCGAGGCCAAAGCAAAAAGACATTGCAAGATTATAATTTTATTCCTAATATATTGTGCTATCATTCAGCAGAAGACAAGGAGGCATAAAGCTTAAATCTATTCCACAAGTGAGAACTTTCCCCTGGAAAATCCATACCTTTCTCTTTTTTTATTTCTATATATTTTTTACATTCTCATTTCTCTCCTGACCTTTTTGTACTCACCCACACATTTCAGCATGCCTCTGAGATGTGACTGATACTGTGATGGAAAAAAGACCCACTGAAAACAACTGTGCTTACTTTTTTATTTTAATGATGAATCTGGAAAGCTTCCCAGATGGAACATTTATTACACTAAATGTATTCTGCTGAGGAGGAAATTGACCAGAGAAGCATTGGGCAACTACATGTATTTACAGTACGTTGACCTTTCTTCTCCCCATTTCTGTGAAACATCTGTGAGTGATCTCGCCAACATTTTTGGCCTATGACTGGTTATTTGAAATCAGGCATTTGAATTTCAGATATATGCATTTATATTTATGTAGCCAATAAGCCATCTTTACAAGACATTTTGAAATATAAATAGCCTTGTTTAGTGGAGATTGACAGAAAATTAGATTTTTGTTTACTTGTTTGGTTTTTTTGTTATATATTTAAATCATATTACTTCATGCAAAGACCTTACATTTTATAAAAATAATGGCAACAGTATATTCCTTAATTATCAGTCATGCAGAAAAGAGTATGCTCATCATACTGATAGATATTATCAGAGAACTAGCCCTTAGGTATTTCTCCTGAGGTACTAGGTTAGCTGGATTAGGAGATAAGACCATTTCATCAGCCCATGAGAGCTCTATGGTCTGAGAAGAATGAGAGAGAAACTAATAACTGGGAACAGAAATCTCTTGAAATAATACACAAGGAAACATTTTCCTCTAAAATGTTTTCACATGGAGTTTTCTTTTCTTTCTTCAATTTCTTTTGTTATTGTTCTCTTGTGGTTGTCCCACTTTTTTCCCTGTTGCTCTCCCCTGCCCAGCCTACCCTTACCCCTCTCCCACATTCAATCCTTGCCCTGTTGTGCATGGGCCGTTCCTTGACTAGACCATTCCCCTTCTTTCCCTCTTTCTCCCCCTCCCCACTTCCCCTCTGGTCACTGTCAGTCTGTTCCTTGTTTCCACTTTGCCCATTTGTTTTGTTGATTAGGAGTTTTAAAACATTGGAGCTTCTTGAGTCAAACAGGAAAATAGGCAGATTGCACCTTAATCAGCCCTATTGTATTCTTCATCCCAGGTCCATTTTTCATAGCCCTGTGGTCCAGATTGTTATTGTTAAATGGAAATAGTAATATATGATATACTAATTAGCTGCCCAATCAAATTAAGCTTTAACTGGCCAAAGGAGAAGAAGCATAGCTACCACTCGCCTCCTATAACTAGCGGCTATGAGGTTTGATGGTGGTGTGGTTACTCCTGAGGCAACACAACATGCTTTGAGGATCGCTGCCTTGAACTGACTCCTGAATGTGAATCATGCTTTCTGACTGTGTAATCTTGCAGAAACTAAAGGACTCCATTTCTTTGTCTAAAAAGTGGGAGTGAGAGGTCTTGCCTCACCTACTTTTTGTGACAAAAAGTAAATTGATGTAAACAAAGTGATTATTAAGGTCTCTAAGACATGGAAGGTGAGTCTTACTTAACATTTTTCTCATATATATTTTCAAATTTGGGGTCTCATTTAATCCTGGGAATCGCCCTCTATTTAATACCTATAGTGATATTATATTATAATAGTGATATCATATCTGAGATTGGTTGATGGAGTTTTTATAGTGACATAGCTTTCATTTCTTTTAAATCCCCATATTTCTGTTCTGGCAGTCCGCTGAAAAATATTCACAGGTGCCTTGCAAAGCTGACCCACTTTGGGGGTGAAGAGGGACTGCTGTACTTGCCTTTCAGGGATCAGACTCCCACTCAGTCCAGCTGAAATCATGGGAAGAAAGATAGAGAGACACGTGACTCCAAAACTCACTTAGGGTAAATATACATATATGACTGCATAGAGTACATCAGAATCAGGTGAAAGGAGATGTAAATGTTATTTGCCTATATTCTTTGTGTAGGCATACTCATATGTGTGTTTATGCAGTTACTTGAAGCTGCCTAAATAGTCAGCTGTGTCTACAATAAACATAGCCATGACAACAACATGAACAACCTATGAGGCTGTTTTGGCAGAGCATATTTTTTTAATTCAATTTTTTCCTAAAGGGGATACAATCTTTTGGTCAGTGATACTTCAGCATGAACCGCCTTTGAACATGGCCTTCTTCTTTTTTTTTTTTTTTTTAATTTTTTTGTTGTTGTATTATGAACATGGCCTTCTTTATAGCAACAGTTGAGAACTTCATTATGTATCTCCAGGAAAAATACCTCATCTCCCTGAAGTGTTGGAGGTAAAACATAACATTTAAGTTCTCTGCTGCTCCTTAGTTGAAATGTCAAGATCTGGACTTACAGTACACTGAAAACTTTTGTCATTGAACAAATTCCACAGTAGGCAAGGTATACTCATAGGACATTAAAATGATCATTCAACCAAAAGAAAATAATAAGACAGGCTAGATTGTAAATCTCAGGTACTCTCAAATGACTATTAAAAATCTGCCAAAATTCACTCTTTAAATGATGTGACTCCAAGCAACCCAACTTATTAATCTTATGGGCTGATTACAACCCTGTTACATTATTAAGGTTAACCCCTCACTTCTGGAAATTAGAATTTTGTGAAATGAAGCACCAGCTTGAGAACCTGGAATCTAGTAACTATAGATTATTAACAGAATTGATTCTTAAAACTCTCATCTGATTCGGGAAAATGAATGTAAATTTTCACATTTGTGTGTTTAAAATGCCCTGGAATATCTCTTGTATGGTTTAAAAAGCACAGATTTCTCTTGCAATCAGTACCTTCCACATTATCCATTATGAGAAAGGATACAATTCAGTACAGAAACATCACGTGAAGCCCGTTCACTATGCCTGTAGCTTTCGAGTTGCCTCAGATGTATAATCAGGAGGTGTCTGCTTACATACTAAGGGAAGGGAGATCCATTAATCACAGAAAAGCATTCTTCATGTAGAAAAAGGGACTCACTCCACACTTTTCACATAAAGATGTGACATTCAAGTAGAAATGGATGGAATTTGTTTTTATGAATAGGGTCCTTGCTGACTAATTCTTTTTCTGGGGAGGGTAATGGGCAAATGCTGTCCAGATGCATTCCTCTGGAACTGTTCCCAGTTTGGGAAAGTGAAAACTACTGTGCTTGCAGCATAATAAAGGGCAGTCAGGGAAACATGATATCTCCATAAATAGTGCAGTACTGTCCTCTCCCTTGTTTGGTGTCATGGAGCCAACGCTGTTGCAGAGGACTTCTGTCACACTGAGTACTGAGCTTCATCCAGTCACTTTCTCCTTCCTTACCTTACCTAGCAGCAGCAAAATTGGACCAAAAATGGGATCAGAAACTACTCAAACTCCAAAGTAAAGAGGAATGTACCAACACCTACTTGTGTGCTTTCCCAATCCAATTGGTAGGCAAATGAAGAAACATTATACCTTCTTCCTCAAGAGAAGAACTTTCTCCTCATTTCTCACAAATTGGCCCCCACCCCCCTTCTGTCCCTCTTCCATGTGGCCTTTTCTTCTACTGAATTGGATGCAGCCTCTGCATCTATTCACAGTCCTCATCTTATTCCTTAGCTTCTCCTTGGCAATCTTCTTCATACTTATGTTTCCAAGTGAACCTTCATTTTTCCTCATCTTATTGCCAATGAGTACACAGAGCATTGTTTTATTTATGCACTAATATATGGATTTATTTGAACAATAATGTATAGCTTGTTTTCTATACTTGCATGCATTTTGTACTTGCAGAAGCTCTAGCAATTCTAATAGTAATTTTCCATCCCTCGTCACTGTGACATCGTTGATCATCTTTATTTGCTGAGGCTAAAAGGAAGTACCCTTGGTTTAGGATGGAGTCAGATGTCCTGGACTAGGGTTCCTGCTCCATTGCTTACTGTTTGTAGGGCTGTAGCTGTGTTATTTAACAATTCTGCCCTAGTTTATGCTTTTGAGAAATAAAGAAACACTTAAAATCATATATGGAAAGACCTACACTGCACTGGGAGACTTCATGTGGAAAATAATTTCTAATACTTATCCTAGTGTATTACTCTGCTCAAGCTGCCATAACCTAATGTCACATACTGAGTGGCTTAAACAACAGAAATTAATTTTCTTACAGGTCTGGAGGCTGGATGTCCAAAGGTGAGAAGGATTGATTTCTGGTGAGACCTCTCTTCCTGGTTTACATGTGACCTTTCTGTGTGCATGCACAGGGAGAGAGTGAGCTCCTGAGCACTGATCTATCTTCCTCTTCTTATAAAAACACCAGTCTTATGGCATTAGGGCCCCCACCCCCTATGAGCTCTTGTAGCCTAATTATTCATAAGGGCCCTATCTGCAAAATAGATCTATTCTGCGGTATTAGGTACTAGGGCTTCAACGTATGAATTGTGAGGGGGAGGATGCTCAATTTGGCCTAGTAAAATTATTAGACTTTGAAGGCAAATTGATATAATAGAATATACATCATAGTAATGTTGGTGAACATTATACGAATTAATATATCTTGATGGTTACCCCAATTTTATCTCTAGCTTCATACTCCTAGCTCTGTGTCTAGGTACAGTAGTTGTCACCCCTTATCTATAAGGAAACTGTTTTAAGAACCCCAGTAGAAGCTTAAAACAACTGATAGTGTCCAACCCTTTATGTACTATTTTTCCTATACCTACATATCAATGACCAACTTAATCTATAAATTAAGCACAGTAAGATAGTTACAAAATAAAATAAAATAATTATAACAATATACTATAAGTTATATAAATGTGGCCTCTATCTCTCAAAATGCCTGATCATACTGTATTCACCCCCTCTTTTTCTTGTGATCATGTGAGGTGATAAAATGCCTCATTAAGTTGAGGTCTGTATTCTTTTCACTAAACAGAAACACTTCACAGCTTCTCGTTGGCACATCCAAATTACTGGTATCACTACTCACGAATGATGAGGCCATTGCTAAGTAAAATAAGTGTGACTTGAGTACGAGCACTGTGATACCTCAGCAGTTAATCTGATAACTGAGATGGCCACTCAGTGACTGATGAGAAGTGCTGTATACAGTGTAGATACATTGAGCAAAGGAGTGATTCAAATTTTGGGACTGGACAGAGCAGGATGGTGTGAGGTTTCATAACACTACTCAGAACAGCACACAACTTAGAACATGTATTGTTTATTTTTGGAATTCTCTATTTAATGTGTTTGGACTGTGATTGACTACTGGTAACTAAAACCATGAAGTGAAACAGTGGATCAAGAGAGACTACTGCATCCAACCAGGTATCTTCTCATAAATGTTCCCCTGGGCACTTCAAGTTCCTCCTCCTTTCACCCTGTCTACTTCTCTACACTGGCTATTTTCTCCTGAATCCATTCATCTATTTAAATAATCCAAAGAAGACCCTTGGAAATTCTGTGGAACTCCCAGTCTCTTAGTGCCCACATTTGGTAAGACATCCAGTCATTGCCAATTTTACCAAAATGCCTATTAAATCTGATTTTACATTTTCTACCTGTAGTATAGTTAACTTTACATTAATGGAGTTGAATATATGTTAAAAATTATTATTTTATGAAAACAGTACCCCTGTGATCTAACTATTAAAAAAGCAGAAACATAAAGTGACCAATGATTCAATGGATATACAAGCTCTGTCTGGAAAAAGTCCAGCCATTGTTATATAATGAGAACAATTTGCACATCATTGATGTAACCTGGAAGCCAGGGAGAATGGATTGGAATGTGCAAGTTTGAACAATGATGTTTTTGCTGTACTAGTCAGTAGGGGCAGTAGAGTGAGCATGTGTACTGTGTGGCTGTTGCATTCAAAATGACTGAGCAAGAAGAGCAAGGAATCTGCATCAGATTTTGCATTAAACTTAAACATTCCTCCATGAAAACTATCCAGATGATTTAGCAGTCAGCAGCTATGGGTAATTAGTGACTGGCAGCTTCGTCATGACAATGTGCCTGCTCATGCATCATGTCTCATGCAGATTTTTTTTTTTTTTTGGTGAAACATCAAATCACCCAGGTGACTCAATCCTCTTACAGCTCAGAGTTGGTGCCTTGTGACTCTGGAGTTTTCCAAAGCTCATGTATCCTTTGAAAGGGAAGAGATTTCAGGCTGTCAATGAGATTCAGAAAAATTTGATGGGACAGCTGATGATAATTGGGAGACCTGTGTGATGTCCCAAGGTGCCTATTTTGAAGGGGATTAAAACATCATTGCCCTATGTACAATGTTTTTTGGATCTTCTTCAACAAATGTTTCTATTTTTCATGGTGCCTAGCTGGATACTTTCTTGTATGACCCTCAAATACTTGAGTATAACAACAAATAGGGATGTTATATGGAGCCTATAGTGAGCTCCGATAAGGCTCAAAGTCAAACTTAAGGGTTTGGAATAAAGCCATGCCTTCTTCTGCAAACAATTTTCTTTTCCTTGGAGAATTATCTCCTAGCTTGCTAAGGGGCCTTAATAGAGACTGAACTTATGTCTATGTCACAAGTGAACATTATATGGTAAAATAAATATTCGTGGGCACATCATGTCATAAGGTGGTTATGTACATCAGCAATCCATAATTGGATGCATGCTCAGACCCTCTGGCATTGCATCTTCTGCTGCCTTCTCTTTTTCAACCAACATCCATGTACTATGAAAAATAGAGACTTTATTGAAGATACAAAGGTTCATTGTACATAGGACAATGACACTTCGGTCCCCTTCAAAATATACACCTTAGAACATCGCACAGGTCTCCCAATCACCATCAGCCGTTGGCTGAAAAAGAGAAGGCAATAGAGGGCATGCTGGGCCAAAGCTGCACAAATATGTGCGAACATGTTCTTAGCACAAAAAAGGACTAAAGTCATTATCAGAAGCCTGGGTATAAAGTTAAAAGGTGAGACAAAAAATAGCAGGTCAAAAGAGGCTGATGTAAAAGAAATATAAAATTCATGTATTCTTTGTAGCTTTTATATGCCTATTTATAAGGTCATGGACAAAGCATATTCTTCTGTTTACATAGATCACTAAACATAAATTCTTAAATACAGCTTAATATTTTATAGGAAAATTCAAATTAGGATTTTGAAAAATAATATTTACCCTCTTTTCCTCCACCTTTTGACCCCTGTGAAGGACTCATTTGAAGGAGGAATGGAGGATGTTAGTTATGGAATTTGACTTTTAATAAACACCATGCCTGTGCTTAAATTTATGGAGTGATTGTAATGAGTACCAACCTGTGTGTATGTGTGTATTTATGATTACATGTGCTTATGAAATATAAACACATATAAACATACATGTATGTGTCTACGTACTTATCTGTGTGGCCTGTGTATTATAAATGAATGGAGTTGTATTTGATAATACAGCATGCATAAAATGACTCAGGTTACTTGTCACTCTACCGGCCTTCAAACACAAATGGACAATCATCAAACTACCACTATAAAAAGAGTTACATGGATCCTAGATAGGTGAGTTAGAGAATATCCTTTTACTCAGTTTTTCTTTGGTTTCCAGAATATAAACTCATGACATCTATGATTATTTACACATTTTTTTCAAAGAAAAACACGATATTTTTATTTTTATACAGTAGCATCAATGTTAAGCCCATTCATTAACACGCTGACCAAATGGGTTTTTAAAAGTTATATTATCAGAAGGAAGCTGGCTTTGTATAGAGTAGTGATTTTCAACCCATGTGCTGCAAGAATTTTAAAACATGTAATACCTGACTATTTAATCAGGTGCACTGACTTCTTTTCCCTTAGGTTTTCAAATTAAAAATAATGACAACAGCCAACACAACAATAGCTGTCTGGTGCAAATGAAGCAAAATTATACCTATGTATTTTATCAGATTGGAAAAATAGCTGTTTTTTGGAGTGCCATAGAATTTTAGTAATCAGTTTATTGGGTACCATGAGATGAAAAAGGTTGAAAAAAATCACTGGTGTAAGATATAAAGAAAGACTATTGCCAAGCACAGTTGTAATAAAAGGAGCCTAAGATTCTTTGGTGGTTTAAGAATAAATAATTCTTCTTATACAAACATACTATTTGCTCTACTCCAGAAATATCCAGTCAATATTTTTTAGCCATCTTTCCACTGTTGTTCTATAGGAGAGGCTTCTGGAAGTCATACTTGTTTCTCTTTCTTCCACAATCTACTTTCTAGAACTAGTGCTATGATGTCTTGGTGTTTGGGACACCAACATCTTAAATCCCCCCAAATTAGAGATTAGATATATTTTCAGAAAAATACTAGTTGTCAAATAGGCATAAGAACTACAATCTTTCATGCTGACATATGTACCCTTTTGGCTAGAGTACCTGTCTTTGTGTTTGGAAGAGCTGGTATGATTGCTGGCTCAGTACACAGGTGGCATACAGAGATCAATGAATCACTGCAGCCTTAGAACCACAGGAACCCAATTTCAAATCATAAGAATTACTATAACAAGGAACTTGGTAAGCATTAACATTTCACATACACACATAAAACCTACGTTGAATTTTCACTTAAGAATACCTGGTGATTAGTAAGTAGAAATGTTAATGTAATTAAAAATGATCTCTGCATGCTTACATTAGGCAAAAAATAAGCTCATGATAATATATACAAGATTGGAAATCTGTATGTATAGGGAGTATCTAGGATAGTGCTCACTTTCCAGAGCCACATTTTCTCTCTAGGACTTCCAGAAGTTTGTTCATTTTCACTGTCCATTTAATTCTTGACCTATCAACTGAAACTGTCAATGCTATGAAAATATTCCTAGTGCACCTATCACTGCATCATTTCTGGAGTTAGGAGTATATGTGGTGATATTTGCATTGTGGATATCTGGCTATGAAACAGGCAGGGACTATTAACTTACTTTCTGTGATTCACAAAATTTTCGTCAGATAGTAACAATAAATTCAAATAAGCATGTTAGATAGTAATGTCTCCATAATCAACCACCAATCTCCCGAGCCATCCTACTTTCTATTGTTTAGTTAGTAAACTTGCCATTGACCCATGGCAAAAAGAGGTGGAATGGTAGGGGGTGGAATTAGTAATTCCACTTCCTTTTAACTGAATATGGATAGAAAAAATATTTTAACATGTAATTATTAAATCAGAAATTGGCAATTTTATAATTTAGGGTTATTAATGAAGTATAAACATAAGTGCAAGATCACAGAGGGATGGAACACTGATTTCCCCTTTTAAGTTGTATACTGACTTCTGTGGTGGAGGGAGTGGTATCTTTTGGTTGACAGCTTTCTTTCCTCTTCCTGTCCAGTATGCAAAGGAAGTTACCAGAAGGTAGTAAATATCTGCTACAATCCTCCTGAGGCCTAGCAAGATGGTGGTATCCTAGAGCCTAAAAGGAGGTACAGCCAGGTGAAAATTGCTTATAACAAGTATGGGCACATTTTAGGAAAAGCAATACCACAGGTTTCATTTGTCCTACCTCATTTTCTGGGATACACATAGGATGAAAATTCTATGCCCTACTGTGAATAGAGGCCAACATTTGGGTTTGGAAGTAGGGCATAATAGATTTCAGCATAAATTGTTTCAAGGACTTTAAATCTTGTTTTATGCATTGAGATTGTTCAGCCAGCCAATATTTATATTTATCTGGCATTTAGTGGATTTAAGGAGAGAGGAGACTTATTTAACCAGTCTTCAGCTACAAGAATTTACTTTGATCAGTTATGTTCTATTCTTATTGAAAAGAGAACTAATGGACAAAATTTATACACTTTAAGAATCTTAATTATTATACCACAGTAAATATCATTCCAGACCTGAAAATACAGCGTTTTTATCTCTAAAAGTGAGATGTGTTCTAATATGTCAAATATTATATCTGCTTATAAATTTTATGTTACACAAGTCTAACTTTTCTGTAGTAAGTACAATACATCTAAGAAGCAATTGATCAGAATCCAGAGGTACTGGGGTCTTTCATTATATTGGCAATAAAAATATAATTTCAACATTTTGTGGTATATCAATTTATTCAAGGCTAATTGTTCTAATGAGTTGAATCACAGTGGCATTTATTGTATGGGTGAGATGATAATATTATTCTCCAGCATCGGAATCACTTTTAAAATCTATATAGTTTCCCTATGCAAAAAATAAATAAAAAATAAAAACATTCCTAACTTAAAGATAACAGGCAAAACCAAATTGTTGTATTTTGTGGTTTTTACTTAATTGAGTATGTTCAATATGTATTAAAGGTGTTAATTTTATATTACTATCGTATTTGTTGGTAAATCAATGCAGGTAAATGTAGAAATACACATATATCTGTAGAATTTAATTATCTTCTTTTGTTTTTTTTTTTGCTAAAATATAATATTTCCAATGTATTCATGTTAATAAGCTAAACTAAGTAGTAAAGAATAAGTGGATTGTGTCTTCAGATCAAAAATAAGTATTTCATAAACATAATTAGATCCAATTTCTCAGAAATTTGTGCTGCACGGAATGAGAAAAATACATGTGTAGTCTTTTTACCCTTAATGTTAAGCTTTTTTTTTTTTTTTTTTTAAAGATAAACTATTGATTATTCTCATTTAGGATATAGTAGGTAATCAGTAAGTTAAATAGCATTCTAAAGGGAACTAAATTTAGTTCAGGAAATTTAACCTTTTCCATGAACATTTTATAGTTTCTTCTATGAATTCAGACAACAATATTTTAGATATCGTTCCCTGTAGTACATTTAGGAAAGAAGTAGTTATATTAAGTAATTGCTTAGATAACTTTATTGTATTTACCCCCCAAAATATTGGAAAGTTAAATATAATTTAAGAAATAAATACTGTAGTAAATTAATACTATCAACCATCACATTTAAAATAGAATAAAATTTAAAGGAATTCTTTTATAATGCAATAATTAAAATACAATTAAGAATGGAAGTTACTCTGGCTGGCGTGGCTCAGTGGATAAGCACTGTCCTGTGAACCCAAAGGTCACTGGTTCAATTCCCAGTCGGGGCACATAACCAACCAGGTTGCAAGCCAGGTGTCCAGTCAGGTCCCCAGCTGGAGGTAGGTGAAAGGCAGCCATATATTGATGTTTCTCTCCCTTTTTTCCTTCCTCCCTGCCCTTCTCTCTAAAAATAACAAATAAAATATTTTTAAAAAAGAAGAGATTAGCCTTGGCTGGTAGCACAGTGGATAAGATGCCGGCCTGTGAACCCAAAGGTCGCAGGTTTGATTCCCAGCCAGGGCAACATAACTAGGTTGCAAGCCAGGTCTCCAGTCAGGTCTGTGGCTGGAGGCAGGTGAAAAGCAACCATACATTGATGTCTCTCTCCCTCTCTGCCTCTCTCTCTTCCCCTCTTTCTAAAAATAATAAAATAAAATCTTAAAAAAAAAAAAAGAAGAAGAGATTAATAAAACACTCAGGTATTTAATGTCAAGTTTTTTTCATATATCTTAAGATTAAAAAGAGCAGACCCAGCTAACATACTCCTCACCATTCCTTTTTTACCTGAACATCCAACATAATGAGGTTATTTCATACAAGCACATTTTCATACTTTTTCTATGTATTCATGAACCCATAAAATGCATATAATCCTAAACTTTCAAGACTCACACACTCATCTTTTTAAATTTGCTTTTTTATAAAAGGAAATTAATAGGTGTTTTTAGATCAGTCTTGTATTTGTTGATATATTGAGCAGAAAGTATAGTGAGTTCTCATGAATTTTCTCCACTCCAATCCACCCCCAACATTTTCCCCTTATTAACATTTGTGGCTCATTTGTTACCATTGATGAACCACTATTGATGTATTACTATGTAAAGTCAACAGATTACATTGGGGCTTATTTCAGGTGTACGTTCTATAGATTTTGACAAATATATGAAAACATGCATCTACCATTGTGGTATCATATAGAATAGTTTAATTACTCTATCCTCTAAATCCTTCTGCTCCAGCAGCTTATCCCTTTCATTTTCTTCCAGATATCTGGCAACCACTGAAGTTTTTACTGCCTCCATAATTTGGCTTTTCTTGGATACCATACGTACAGTTGGAATCATATAGCATGTAACCTTTTCAGATTGGCTTCTCTCACTTAGCAATATGCATTTATCATTCCTCCATGTTTTCTCTGGCTTGATAGTTCTCTTTTTATTACCATTCTGGCATTTGTGAATAAAGCTGCTATGAACATTCATGTGCAAGGTTTTGTGTGTGTACGTAAGTTTTCAATTCATTTGGGTAATACCAGAAGTGCAATTAGAGATTGTATGGTGAGTATGTTTAATTTGTAACAGATGACCAAATTGTCTTCCACAATGACTGTACCATTTTCCATCTCATCAGTGATGAATGAGAATTATTCCTCTATATCCTTGCCAGCATTTGATGTTGTTAGTGTTTTGACTTCGATCATTCTTATAGATGTGTATTGGTATCTCTATTTTAATGTTCAATTTTCTGATGACCTAATTTATTGATTATCTTTTCAAATGTGTATTTGTCATCTATGTATCTTCTTTATACATAGATGAGGTTCTTGTTTAGATCTTTTTGCTCAATTTTTAATTGGGTTGCTTATATTCTTATTTTTCAGTTTTATTAGTTCTTTGTATATTTTGGTATCAAATTCTTTATCAGAGATACATTTTGAAACTTTCTCCAATGCTGTGGCTTGTCACTTTTTTTATTAATAGAGTTTATTTATTTTGCTATTACAGTTGTCCCAATTTTTCTCCCTTTGCCCCCCTCCACCCAGTACCCCATTTCCTCCAGCAATACCCTCCTTAGTTCATGTCCATCCATGAGTCATGCATACAAGTTCTTTGGCTTCTCTATTTCCTTTGTTCTTCTTAACATCCCCCTATCTATTCTGTAACCACCAATGGATACTTTTTTTTTTCCTTTCACATCCTGACAATTCACCATTTAATTACTGCCTTCTGTCAGCTTCTCAAATCATATTAATACAAAGTTTTCTTTTCATTATTCCAAAATGCCTATGTTAATTCATTTGTTTAAAGAATTACTCTTTTAAGTAATATGAATTGCAATATTACCAAACACATGCAAAAATACATTTACACCCATACATACTTTTACACATATTTAAAGTATATACTGGATTTTGAAGAGTTAATACAAAAAATTTAAAATATGCCAATAACTTACATAATTATTGCATGTTAAATTACAGTGTTTTAGATATATTGTAGCAAAATTAAGCAGGCTTTTTCTTTTTTAATACTTATTTTACTCTGGAATGCTATTTTTGTGAAATATATCACAGAAGTGGTGCATTGCAGAACTCACTTTTGTGAAAGTTGTCCTAGAGACAGTGCCAAACCCATAGTAAAAAATGAATTTGGTTTTTGAGTCAGATCCTCCCCACTCCAATAATACAACTCAACTTTATTTTAAGCTACTGGAACTACAACTTATTCTTTTTGGAGTTTTCCATCTTAAATAGTAGACTTATTTATTTAGGCTGTGCCCAGGTCTTATTTCTTTCAATACCCTCTGTTTTTCCTCTACATGTGTTTTACAAGTTGAAGCCTTCAGAAATAATGTCACTTGCAGTGCTCAGCCAGTCCCCAGACTACAATTATTATGTCTACTAAATTGAGGTAAAAAATAAAAATCCCTAGGATTTAAATAATTTTGTAGAATAGTATTCTAGCTATTTTTTGAACTTGTGGTTGACTTTTTATGTGGTCCTAAACTAACCTCTGAACTATTTAAGAGTCTGTTGAGGTAGACATTAGGTATGTTCACAGTTCAATAATAAAGTTTATTATAGCATTTATTCCTTTTACCAAGCATCCCCAATTTGGGGGCCTTCATAACTGGAAATGTATATTTCCATGATTTAGTTGAAAGGAATCTCATCTAATTTACATGCTAATATGAGAATATATATTGTCTGTGTACATGCATCATATAGTTTAGTAGTTTGCAAATTCCATCCAAACTGGTCTTCATTCTCAGCATCTTTTCTAACCTAAAGATTGACTGATTTCACAACACACCCATGTCCATTTGGTTGCTATTTAAAACATAAATTGCTAACAAAAATCGATATATTACACTCCCACAAATAAGCACATGTTTTGTAACAGTGAATAAGAGATAGCATGTCTTCTATGTAATATACATCCACATTTTACTTTTTTCTTCTTTCTTAACTGCATTTGATTTTCCTGAGTTATTATAAGTAACCTGATTTTCCCTTATTGTAAAATGATTCCTATCTAAGAAAACTTAACCTGCAACAATGCAGATACAAGTAAGATACAAAAACTGTACCTTATTTAGTAAAATCTATTTATAACAACATCACTTTAAAGCATTCATAAGTTAAAGTTGGTTCTTATCCATTCAGCTGCCCTATGTCTTTTGATTGGTGCATTTAATCCATTTACCTTTGTACCCGGGTTCCTATCTGTCTCTCTGTTTCTTTATCTTCTTAAAGCAGACTCTTTAGCATCTCTTATAATGCTGGTTTGATGGAGGTGTATCCTTTTAGACTTCCTTTGTCTGGGAAGCTCCTTATTTCACCTTCCGTTTTGAATGACAGCTTTGCTGGGTAGAGCATTTTTGGTTGCAGGCCTTTGTTTTTCATTGCTTGAAATATTTTTTGCCATTCCCTTCTGGCTTGTTGTGTTTCTGTTGAGAAATCAGCTGATAACCTTATGGGAGTCTAGTCTACCACTCTGCCCCACCTCTGCTGGAGCTCAGAGTAGGTGGTGCCTCTGTATTTTCGTGCCTGGTCCCTTTAAGAAGTTAATCTCTTTGTCAGGTGGCTAAACCTGGTGGCTTTTTGCTTTACACAGCTGGGTGCTGTTTTACTCTCAGCTGTGTTGCTGTAGGCTGAGAAGCCCAGTTGGAGGTTTAGACCCCACCCTTCTTAGGTGGAGCCTTGGCTGCTGAGACCTTTCTCTGTCCCTTCTGCTGCCTCCCATGGGAGCTCCGCCAGCCCTCTTGCGCCTCCGCACTTCCTACCGGTCACATTGTGGTGAATCAGCTCTTCTGTCCTGTCCGTGGTAATAGGACTTCTCTCCAGTTGGTGTTCTGTTGGTTATTCCAGACGATTTCTCCCTAATAAGTTGTAATTCCATTTTGGTGTTGGGAGGAGATTGGTGTAGCTCCACTTACTCCTCCACCATCTTGGTTCTTCCCCGGCTTGCCATTTTATTCTCTTAGCAGTGTCTTTTGCAGAACTCTTTATTTTAATGAAGTGCAACTTACTAATTATTTTTGGTCATGGTTCATGGTTTTGGTATCATATCTGAGAAAGCTCACTGCCAAATCCAGAGTCACCTAACTTTTCTCCTTTGTTATGATCTAGGAGTTTTATACTTTTGACTCATGACTTAATTTTTTGAAAGGTATCACATCTGTGTCTGGAAAGGAACTCATAGACATGGACAATGGTGTGGTGATTGCTGGGGGTGGGGAGGTGAGGTATAAGGAGACAATGATAATGAAACAAATACAATAAAGTTTAAATTTAAAAATAAGTATATCAGGACTATTATGTAAAAAGAACATCCATTCTCCATTGACTTGTCATTTTTTTCCTTTTTTTTTGGTTGGATTAGTTGATTATATTCATGTGGGTCTATTTTTGAATTCTTTATTCTGTTCTACTTATTTACTTGTCAATTTTTTCCTCCTCTCCAAGCTGTAGTGATGACTATACCTTTATAACGACTTTTGAAGTTGGATAGTGTCAGCCTTCTAATTCTGTTCTTCAATATTGTGTTGGGTATTTTTCATCTTTTATCCATCCATATACATTTTTTTATTGTTTGTTGGTATCTACAAAATAACTTGCTGGAATTTTAATTGGAAGTATATTCAATCTACAGGCCAACGTGGGAAGACTGACGTCTTGACAATATTGTCTTCTTATACCTGAACATGAATGTTGCTTCATTTATTTAATTTTTCCATCTAAAGTTTCCCTCCTACAGAACTTTATTAGATTTATACCTAAATAATTTAGATTTTGAGTGCTCATGTCAATGGCATTGTGTTCTTAATTTAAAATTCCAATTGCTCATTTCTAGTACAGAGGAAAGCAATGAATGTTGTGTATAAACCTTGTAATCTGAAATTTTGCTCTAACTGCTTAGTAGTTCTAGGAGTTTTTGGTTGATTCTTTGGGATTTTCTACATAGAGTATTATATCATCTAAGAACAAAAAAAACTATTTTATTTCTTCATTTCCAATATATCTCGCTTTCATTTCCATTTTCTTTCTTATTGTATTTTTAATATTTTTAAAAGAGTTTATTTATTATTTTTAGAGAGGGAAGAAGGGAGAGAGGCAGAGAGAGAGAGAGAGAGAGAGAGAGAGATAAAGAGATAAAGAGATATGGTTGCCCTTCACCTGCCTCCAGCAACAGACCTGGCTGGAGACCTGGCTTGCAACCTGGTTATGTGCCCTGGCTGGGGAATCGAACTAGCAAACTTTGGGTTCCCAGGCTGGCACTTTATTCACTGTGCCACCAGCCAGGGCTTTTCTTTCTTATTGTATTAACTAGAATTTCCAGTATGATTTTTAATTGCATCGGTAAGAAGAAACATCCTTGCCTTATTCTTAACTATAATGGGAATATATTTAGCTCCTCAGCATTAAATATAATGTTACCTATAGGTTTTAGAAGATATTTTTTTTATTAAGTTGAGGAAGTTCTTCTTTGACTCTGGTTTGTTAAATGTGAGTTTTTAAAAATTTATGAATGGATTGAATTTCATCAAATGATTTTTCTGCATCAAAAGATATAACCAGCCCTGGCTGGTAGCACAGTGGTTAAGGCGCCGGCCTGCGAACCCAAAAGTCGCAGGTTCGATTCCCCAGCCAGGGCACATAACAGGGTTGCAAACCAGGTCTCCAATCAGGTCTGTGGCTGGAGGCAGGTGAAACGCAACCATACATTGATGTCTCTCTCCCTCTCTGCCTCCCTTCCTTCCCCTGTTTCTGAAAATAATGAAATAAAATCTTTAAAAAAAAAAAAATGATATAACTATATGATTTTTCTTCCTTAGTCTGTTAATGTAATGGGCTACAATAATTACTTTTTAAATGTTGAAATGACCCTGCATACCTGGAATAAATTCCACTAGCTTGCAGTTTATAATTATTTTTATACATTTTTATTCATTTTACTAATATTTTGTTGATATTCATGGCAGATATTGATCTGTAGTTTTCCTTTCATGCAATGTCTTTTTTGCTTTAGATATTAGGGTAATGTAGGCCTTATAACATTAAGTTAGAAATTTTCCCTCTGGTTCTGTCTATGAAAGACATTATAGAAAACTGTTATAATTTCTTCCTTAAATATTTGTTTGGTAGAATTTACCAGTAAACTCATCTGGGTCTGGTACTTTCTGTTTAGGAAGGTTGCTAATTATTGATTTAGTGTTCTCAATAGAGATATACCTATTCAGATTTTATACTTCTTCTTATGTGAATTTGATAGTGTATATCTTTCAAGGTGTTGTTTATCAAAGCTATATTCTTACTGTTTTTTTCTGCTTAATCTGTTAGTGCTTGACAAGTGTATATTAAAATAGCCCAAATTATAGTGAATTTGTCAATTTCTCTTCATAATTAATTTTTCCATGATTAGGCTAAGTTGCGAAGTATGTAAAATTCTTATTTGTATTTTTAAAAAAGATTTTATTCATTATTTTCAGAGAGAAGGGCAGGGAGGAAGGAAGAAAGGTAGAGAAGCATCAGTGTATGGTTACATTTCACCCGCCTCCAGCTATGAACCTGGCTGGAGACCTGGCTTGCAACCTGGTTATGTGCCCAGACTGGGGAATCAAACCAGCAACCTATGGGTTCGCAGGTGAATTATTTGTATTTTTGATTGTTTTGACATTTGTCTCTTCATCTCATTATTTTTTCCTCAATTTCTATATTATCTAAAGTTTGCATTATTAAATTAGTTGTATTTTGATTAGTATTTGCCTGATTTATCTTTTATATTAATTTAATTTTTTGTTTTAAGATTCACAATATTTGAGATTTAAAAATTCTTATTTCACAATCTGTATCTTTATAGATGAGTCTAAATTTCAGATTTATTGGGATTGCCATGATATTTTGAAATATATCTGTGATATCTTTTGAGTTATCTCTTAATTTTTCTATTATTTTTGCCATATGTTTAATATATTTCTTTTTTCCTCCTATGCTAATTTGGCAGCTAAAGTTTAGTTTATATTGTCATTATAAACTTTTATAATAATACCTGTATAATAAGATGAATAATATAGATATTAATGTAATTGCTTAATGTATCCCAAACCACTATTTTTCTCTCATCTTATTAGGTACTTTGGCATATAATTTTAGTATTGTCATTTTCTCATGATGCAAGAAAGTTTTCCATTTAGCAAATAATTTCACAAAAATTGTACCAATATTTTGCCCTTTTTAAAAATGTTTATTTATTTATAATTCACATAACATGAAATTCACTTTTTTAATGTATATAATTCAGAGGCTTTCAGTATACAGTACATACAAAGTTGTAAAGCTGTCACAACTTTTTATCTAATTACATGACATTTCATCACCCTAAAAAGTAAATTTACATTCATTAGCTGTTTTTCTTAGTTCCCTGTACCTCTAGTCCATAGTAATAACTAATTTACTTTCTGTCTCTGTGGATTTGAGTATTATGAATCCTTCATATAAATTAAATTACAACATGCCACCTTTTGAATCTGCCTTTTTTTCACTTTGGATAATAGTCTCAAGGTGTATATGTGTTGCATCATGTACCAGTACTTCATTTTAATGGAGAAATAATGATCCATTGTATAGATTTACACATTTCATTTATCTTATTTGTTCATATTTCTTGGGCTCTTATAAATGATGTTATGGACATATGTGTATAAAGGTTTTATGTGAAGATGTATTTTCCCTGGATGTATACCTGGAAATGAAGTTCCTGAGTCATGTATTAATTATTTTTTTAAAAACATTAGTTACTTATTTTTAGAGAGAGGAAAAGGGAGGGAGAAACAGAGGGAGAGGAAGGTCAATGTGTGCATGTCTCTTATGCACTCCCAACTAGAGGTCTGGCCTACAGACCAGGTGAGGAATCAAACCTGACTGGTAATCAAACCAGTGACATTTTGGTTCACAGGCTGGTGCTCTATCCACTGAGCTATACCAGCCAGGGCAACTATTTAACTATTTAACTATTTGAGAAATTCTCTTCATCTGCACCAATAATTGTCATTGCCATCCTTTTTATTATAGACATTCTATTGACTATGAAATAATATCACACTTTAGCTTTAATTTAGATTTCTCTAACAATTAATGACATTGAATATCTTTTCATGTACTTATTGGCTCTTTATATATAATTTTTTGAAAAACTCAAATACTTGCTATTTTTTAATTGAATTATATTTTTATTTTTCAGTTGTAAGAATTCTTTTTGTGTTCTGGATAAAAGTTGCCTATCAGATATATGACTTTAAAATACTTCTTTTATTGTGTTGGTTGATTAATGCTACTAAATGTATGATAAGCTCCACTTAAGCATAATTTCTAAAATTTTTACAAACTATAATTTTTCTATAATTTTTGTTGTTTCTGGTATTTATATCATGTATAACAAACCACTGTCTAATCCAAGGTGATGAATATTTTTGTCTATGTTTTCTAAAATATTTTTTATTTTAGTTTTACCTCTTACATTTAGTTCTTTGATCTATTTTGAGTTACTATTTTTGTGTATAGCAAAAGGTAATAATTCAATTTCTGTCTTTTGCATGTGGATAGCTAGTTTTTCTGGGACCATTTGTTGAAAAGCTCTTCTTTCTTTATTAAGTTTTCTTGAAACATTTGTAAAAATTAATTGACAATAAATATAAGAATTTGCTTCTGGATTCTCAATTCTAATCCAAGTCCATTGAGTTATATATCTATCTGTATGCCAGTACCACTGTCTTTACTGGGTACTATCTTCATTACAGTAATAATGAATCAATGTAAGTTATCAAAAAATAATCTTTTTTTCCCACACAATTGCTTTGGTTATTCTGGGTTCCTTACATTCCCATGTAAATGTTAGGTTTAGTATGTCAATTCTAGTAACAAAACCATTGTTATTTTGATAAGGATTGTCTTGACTCTGTCTTGATCAATTGGGAATATTGTCAATTTATCAACATTAAATCTTTCAACCCATGAACGTGGGTTGTATTTGGGTTTATTTAAGTGTTCTTCAATATCTTTCAATAATGCTTTGTATTTTTAAGTATAAATATCTTGAGCATTTTTGTTGAATTTATTCTTAAGTATTTTATCCTTTGGGTGCATTTGTAAATGGAATTATTTTACTAATTTCAGTTTCACATATTTTTCTAGTATATAGCAGTGCAACATTTTGTGATTGATCCTATATTATCAATGTACTACAATCTAAATTGATCATTTCTACATTGAATACAATACATCAAAGCATCATGAATAAAAGCATTTGTAAGCTGAACCAAATCTAAATGATCATACTCAATGCTACTAATTCTAGAGTAAAGGGTGTGATTAGGTAAGGAAGACCACTATAATGCTAAAAAGAGCATGTTATTTCTTTATGAGCATCATTTTTAAAGGCAGAATTATCCATTCAAATCCTCTGAAAATGTCTCTAAATCATGCAGTTAGCTGTTTCTTTGCCTGTGCCAACACATTTTTCCCAAAATGAGGTGTCCACATGTTCAGCCAATCAAATAAACTGTCTGGCTGAACATCCTAAGGTGCTTTAAAATTCAGTAAATAGTACTAATCACTTCCATTTCAGTATTGATATTAAAGATCCTATTCATGCCAAAAAAATTAAAATGTGGAATGCAGCTGCTCTGTGCTTTCCTTTAGAATTTTATGTGGAAGTCGACTTGCATAATGAGAAATATGCCCGTATTTTGTGTTCATTTGTATTTAAAAGCTTTAGACCAGACATGCATAAAGAGTACTAGTGATATGGGAACTTAAGAAATACTCCTCTTTTGGCTCATATTGAGCGGGTGGCATGAAGGAAGGAATGTGGTGTGATAAGAAGTGGATAGTTTCCATTTCTATAACAATGTTGAATATGCCTGAGCATACCTTGAATTTTGATTAATGCTACTAAATGCATCTTTCTTGCAAAAATTTCAGAAATACCCTTAAATTAACACTAAGGCTTAAATGCCTGATGTAGCAAAGGATTTCTAGATATGTGTAGTGTATTTTTAATTTAAATCTCAACTTTATATCCATATTGATCCACTACAATAGTAGTAAAAATATATCTGTGTTGAGGGATTTTTGTTAAAATATGTACTTTATTTTTGAAAACTATACCTCAATCTTTGTTCTACACAGGTACCTTCTAATTTGTACTATTCCTTGGTTGCAGTTTATGTTCATTTAAAAACTTCTGCTTAAATAACAATTTAATTATTTGATATGTGTAAACACTGGTCCTTTTTGGTGTTTTAAATAAAAGAGAATGATTTTTAATAAACAAAACTGTCAAAACCAAGTTTCTATTTCTTTGAATTTTATTTATTTAGAAGCAATTTTTTTTTTTTTTAATTTCTTGAAAAGCACAGGGCACATTTTGATTTTGCTAAAACAAAGGCTCACTCAATTACATAGGAATGAATGAAAATTCTTTCCTAATTATTCTTGTATTTTATATATCCCTTGCCTTTGTGGTAGCTGGGAGCAGAGGTAGTTGCTCAAGTTGATTTCGACTTTTCAAATTCTTCTCCTTCTGGGATGTTCAAGCTCTTTCTTCATCTTACATGGAGAAAAATGAATTCTATGAAAAAAAGTTCTGACAAAACCTGCCAAAGGTGCTTTTGATGATTTAAGGAGAATGTAGGACACAAAAGCATTTTATCTTTTCTTCAACTCTTAGCACATGAATATAACTTTTTTCCTCTCATGGTCTACTGTCTCTCCCATTCCCCCATGTGTCTCTGCCACCCCAATCCCCAACCATCCCAGACTAATCCCTTTCTTGCTCTGTGTGTAATGTATTTCAGTAAACATTGCATTTTTAACTTAATTGTCTTCAATCTTCTAGCACATGGAGCTCACCGTTTAAGTCCAAACAAAATGCTCAGGATTACATTACATCACATATATTTCTATATAATATAGACAGCATATTTCTAAATCCTTAGAAGGTGATCTATGTCCTGCCACCACATTTTACTCTGAGTTTTACTCATTTAATTATCAGACACACTTATTATCTCACACTAGAGTTGTTATCTTGACTCTACTCCACATTGTCCCAAGGGTGGACACGCACATTTCTCTTTATTCCCAAATACATCACTGATATAAAAGGATTTTGATAACAGATTTTTATCACCACTATGAAAATACCCAAATATTATTCTAGAATAGAAGAGCAAACAAGTTCCAATTGATTCTTTGACATCACATTTTGTCTCACTCTAGTAACTCAAAGAACTGGAAAACATTTGAGGTTAGCTTTTTCTTTAGATTGCCCCAGAAAAGTCTTTAGACTAGAGTTAAGGTCCCAATATTTGTGTGTTCTTTTATATCAATAGTGCAATTCAACAATTTTCAACCAGTGGGCTGCCAGAATTTAAAAATATACAATACCTGAGTACTTAATCAGGGGCACTGATATCTTTTCCCTTAAATTGTCAAATTAAAAAATGACAATATCCAGCACAACAATAACCATCCCATGTGAATGCCCTGTCTTGAATCATAAATACAAAGGTCATATAATACAATCGCATCTTATTGGTCATGTTGCATAATAAAGTTGTGTCTGGTTGGCTAATTCTTGGTTACAGAAATCCTTATACACAAGCATAGGTACCTGATTTTTTAAAAATATTTTATTTATTATTTTCAGAGAAGGGGTCAGGGAGAGAGGCAAAGAGTGAGAGAAACATCAATGTATGGTTGCCTTTCACCTCCCTCCAGCCACAAACTTACCTGGAGACCTAGCTAGGGAATCGAACCAGTAACCTTTGGGTTTAAAAGAAAAAAAGAGTAGTCATTTTTGACTACTCAAATAGTAGTCAAATAATAATAGTCAAATAGTAGTCAAATAATAATATTTTAAATATTATTATTTTCTAAATCAACCAAAATTATACTTATTTTTGTCAGATTAGAAAAAATAATATGTTTTGGTGTGCCACAGAATTTCAGTAATTATTTTATGTGTGCCATTAGATAAACAGGGTTGAAAATTGCTGGTCTAAGTGGATAGAGAGCAATTAAAAAAAAAAAAAAATCATTCTCTGAGCCCTGGCTGGTGGCTCAGTGGATTGGCACCGACCTGCAAACCCAAAGGTTGCTGGTTCAATTCTCAGCTAGAACACATAACCAGGTTGCAAGCCAGGTCTCCAGCCAGGTCCCCAGCTGGAGGCAGGTGAAAGGCCACCATACGTTGATGTTTCTCTCCCTCTCTGCCCCTCCCTCTCCTTCAAATAAATAAATAAATAAATCTTTTACAAAATAATTTTCTACCTGTCTATAGCAGATCTCAGTAGTTTTGGTTATTGATGATCAGATCTCATATATTTTACCAACAGAATGGCCTGGGAAAATTTTGTCTTAGGCAGTTTACACTAGATCATGACTTCTTAACATTTTTGAGAATGAGGATTCCTCTTTTACCTCAAAACTTTATTTTCCTATAAAAATACATTTGTTTCCACTGTTGCAGGTGGAAGAAATTTCCCTCTATCCTTTTGGGTTCTTTCCACGGGTCTCATAATCAAATGGACATGTGACATATTAACAAGTGAAAATAACTAGTTAATTTTATACATACATGAGAGAGTCAGAGATGGGAATTTAAGATGAGATAAAAAAAGCATTCTGAGCTAAGATGTGGTAAGCTGCTATGGAGATCTAGAAGCGAGGAAGGCCATATGCAGGACCATAAGAAGAGCAGATGTTCAGTTATTGAAAGTTTGACTCTGCTATACAGCTAGTTCATAAAAAGTAATTTTTGGTAATAAGTCATTATGGGCAAGCACCCAAATTTAAATTATTTAAGGCAGAAGCAAAAGTTTCTTATGAGCCCGCAGGGTGCCAGTGGCCTTCATCTCAAAACAATCTATATGCCAAAGTGGCACCTTGTGGAGTGGCCTGTTCTGAATCCCCTGCCAGCCGTGACTCTTAAAAATATATAAAACTTTGCCCTGGCATGTGGCTCAGTGGATAAGGCACCAGCCTGTGAACCCAAATGTTGCTGGTTCAATTCCCAGCCAGGGCACATAACCAGGTTGCAAGCCAGGTCTCCAGCCAGGTAGATCCTGTAAATTTAGTGTCATACCTAAAGTTGATTTTGTTAACTGCATATTATCTCCATAAAATATATATGGATATCTAATACTTATTTAGCTATAAACACTTAAGCATAAGTTCCTGGTTCACGTTAAGATCTGAAGAGGGTCTATGATAATTTGATGCCTTCCAGAGTCTTAGGTTCATAGGTGGGAAAAATCTATTCTGATTCCATGTAACCATCTAGTTTCCCTTCCTTATCTGACTAAGCTACTTGCAGATAGACTGTCTATTCACTGAACACAAACAAATGTACTGGATTTTGTAGGGGAGGTGAAAATATTTTTCTTCCATGCATTTTGGGTTTTCCATTCAGGTCCCTGTCAATGAGATAAAACAGATTAATAAGAGAGAGAGAGAAAATTAAACAACCAGAAGTTTATTCACGTGTGCATCTTACTTGCAAATGGAATACTAGAGGATGAGTAACTCAAACAGGTGGCTAAAACCTGGGTATATAGTTCTGCTTAGGCTAAACGAAAGGAAAAGGGGTTTTGGGGTTTTGGGGTTTTGGCAGAGGGAGTCAAGTTATAGGAAGAGAACCTATCGTAAACAAGGGCTAGATTTGTTCTGAGAATTTAAATTGGTGTCTTCTCCTCTGAGAAGAATTCTGTTGTGGTAGAGAAGATATCAGGGCCTGGAATGGTATTTTCAAGTGTTATGGGCCTTATGGTACTGCTAGATCAGGGTAATAGGGAGGATACATAAACATTTAAATTTCAGGATTGTTGATGCGGATTCTGTCTTAAGCAAACTGTCAGCTTCCAGGAAGGAAGTTGCCAGGTCCTTTCAACCTCCTTAATAGGACACTTAACAGAGCCCCAGTGGACAAGGATATTAAAGGAAGCTTTTAATAATGTATTTTTACTAGTTGGAAGTCTCATTTTGAAATTTAGATTTATAATTATAATAATTATAATTTTATAAATTTTATAATTTATAATTATATATTTATAATTGTCTCATCCACTAATATATGGCAGTTACATGGTTTATTTTATATATATACATACGTATATATATGATATGTAATTTCACATTAATATGTGTACATACAGAAACAAATTTTCCTCTGGGATAACTAAATATTTAGAGAAAGAAATTTTAGACACATAGAAAGAGTGAAGTATTAACATTTTGTGAGATATATATTTCATTATATAAGTTGTATCTAAATTTACTGTGGGGTAGATCTAAGGCTGTAGCAATCTAGCACATATTACTTTTTTCCATGTTAAAGTAATATTTTGCTCTGAGTTTTAAAAAAATATTTTATTGGACAAAATGGAGAGGGTTAACTGGTTATGAAGTTAGCATGAGTGAAGATCAGTGATTACATTATACATAGAAAAAAGTGGTCCCATTTGCAGAAATATGAAAGAATTCAGCTTTGAATCCTCACAGAAATTGAATGGTGCTTTCAAGAATACATCTCAGATACATAAAAGTTTTATAGACATTGTCATTAAAACCTCCAGTTCAGCAATTAAAACTATTTGCTTCACAAAAATGGACTCCATGTTGCGTTTTATACTGTTCTGAACATCTTAAAGCTTTCTGAACACCAATCTTTTGATCTATGAAAATGATAGAAATTTTAAGATACAGCAGAGAAAAAAGTAGGGCATTTTAGAAGAACTGTAATCTTCCAAATGTGTCTTTTTGTTAAAGCAACTACAAATGTTTTGGAAAGCAAAATGTTTTAAAAATGCTTTGTAAGTGTTGCTGGGCATCTACGTGTCCTCTACATCTTAGATCTAAAAGAAAAACATCAATGATATATAATAATATTGTGAGAAAGATTCAAGATTTATCATTTTCTAACTTCTAAAGAGAATGAGGTATGCATAATTTTGTATGAGCATAAGTAGTATAGAAATATTAATTTAATTAAGGTGTTTTGACCATAATCTTCACCACCATACATAAGTTCTACGTTGTATCTATGTACCAGCAAATAATTCTCTCAAACTCACACCTCTGTAAGAGTTCAGAGGGTTCATCTGAAGGACTATATACGTATATCTGATACTTTGGGCTATTGTAAATAGCCTTCCGAAGCAACCAAAAGAAGTCAAATAGTTAGATGAGCATTTGAAAGTCATAGCATATTATTTCTACAAAGTTAATCACTAAATTTCAATGATTCAACATTAAAAAGGACTTGGAGTTCTCTATATAACATACTTATATCACAGACCTAGAAGGTACAATTTATTATACATATCTCCTGACCAAAAAAACCCTCAATCGTTAATGACTGAGACCCTTTGTGTGTAAGTTTCTAAAGGCAACAAAGCCTGGCAAATATGCAGCAGATACATTATGAACCCCTTCTTCTATAGAGTCATAAGAAATTGAAAAAACTCATATAGAAGCTAGCCCTATCTTTAAAAATGGTGGACTTATTAGGCTGTGAAGACATAAATAAATCAGAAGCAGAAAAAGGCAGAGAAAGAGGAGAGGCAAAAACTGGGAAGAAGCAGAGGGGGAAAAGAAAGTTGATATCTTCTCTATGGACAGCATTGAGTCTCTTGTCCTAGGCATCATGCTGGCACCTAGAATAAACAACCAATGAGTCATGCTTTCTGCCCTCAAGAAACGTATAGGATAGCAATAAAGGCCAGCTTGTAAATAAGTAATTACAAGGCAATGAAAATAAATGGTATAATAAAATTACACACAAAATACTATGGAAACAAAGGGGGACAAAAGCAACTTGTTACTGGGATCCAGCTTAGCATAGTCACAGGAGGGGATTTTAGAAAAGACATGGGGTTTCTTTTAATTTTTGCTTCTCTATATTTCCCTTTTAACTATTTCTATAGAAGGGTTGGAAAAGGAACAGGAGAGATTCATTTATCCTCACAGCGAGGAGTAAGATAACCCCACCAATGCATTAATAAGAAATTTCTTTCTGAAATGACTTTTCCACAGAAGAGTTATTTTTATTTACTCAGTTCATCCTGAAGTGATTCTAGAAAGAAGCAAGAGAATTCTTAAAAATGAGATAAAGTATCGACAAGAAGGACTATCTATACTCACTAGAGCTAAGAAATTGTTTTTCTTCCTTTTCTATGTGGGGTGATACCTAAGCACTTTATATATGTTGTCTTATTTAAACATAACAGAGACTGTCCCTCAAATTAGTCCAGGTTGACAGAGGACTCCTCCCATTGTCTGTTTTTTGTTTTTTTTTTAAATGCTGGAAAGGTGACTGAGTAGTGGAAACATAAGTTCCACGTGACTCTGGATGCTGTACAAGATGATAATTTCATCAAGAATGCTCAAGTGCTATATCCTGGAGGAGCTGTACATTGCTCCTGTCCCATGCAAGTTTCTAATTCGTAGATGTAATACGTTTTCTCGTTTTACTCTGTTTTTTTTTTCTTTAGAGAGAAGCTGACTGCAATCTTTGCAGGAAGGTTGTTTAGAAGTTTGTCATTTCATTGTCCTTCTCACCCTTCTTCCCCTACCCTGGGCCACTTGGAGCCAACCACTGGACTGGAAATACTGCCCAGGCAATGACGTATACTTCCCAATGCAAACCTAATACTGGTTTGTCTCATTAGTGATGAGGTTAAATCTTATCTCCTTGTTTATGATGATGAATGCCAGATTTTTCCATTGTAATGATTCATTTTTCCATTGTAATAAATAAGTAGTATGGAGGGTTACATTGAGATAGTATGGATATCCTTCTCCCATGATCTTTCACCCTGTGTTTTTGGCATTTGTCAGTAACCCTCTCCTAAACTATTTATACTGGTCCTCTGGTCCTACTATTCTTTCTGTATTTATTATGAGATTCTTCAGTATAGAAATGATTCATCCTTTCTCTCATCACTCATCCTATGAATATCACCATGAACTTATGGATTTGTTTTTATTCCGTATGTTCCAGTACATCACTATTGCTATTTTGCTCCACATATTGTTCCAAATTTGGTCAGTGGAGGTTGGGACAAGCCATCTCCTATACCTCCATTAATCTTTGACTACTTTCTTTTTATTATTTTTAAAAACTAAACCTTTTTTTAAAAGATTTTATTCATTATTTTTAGAGAAGGACAGGGAGGGAGGAAGAAAGGAAGAGAAACATCAGTATATGGTTGCCTTTCACCTACCTCCAGCTGGGTACCTGGCTGGAGACCTGACTTGCTTGCAACCTGGTTAAGTGCCCTGGCTGGGTGTGGGTGGTAGGTATTTCTTTGGTAATTTTTATTATTTCCTTTAATGTACATTAGTCTGTTTAAAATTTATATTTTTACTAAGGTCAATTAATAAGCTTTATTATTCTATAACATCATCTATTTCTTCCACGTTCTGAAGTTTATTTGCCTAACATTGTCCAAGGCCAAATTCTATGGGATTTTAATGTCTGTTTCAATAATTATCATTGATGTGAACTTGTTTTGATTACTGTAGCTATTGATTTGGTTATTTTGTGATTTTTAAAAGAAATAACATTTTAATTTCTATATTAGTAAAAGTGCTAGTCAGTACCCTCTATTTTATTTACTTTTACATCTGCATTTAAAAAGCACTTCAAAATCTATTTATTACTCTTAAAATCTGTAAAGTTAGTTACAGATTTTAATGCCTGTAACATTTTTAAAAGCTAAGACTTTTGGATAATGTACTCATGAGGTGAAAAATTCTGCATGTTCATGAGTTATTTTTGGAGGTTCAAGGATGGAAATTAATGTCTACTATGCATATATGTCCTTAATGTACTGTAATTCTTAGCCGAGGATGTAACTTAATATTGAAGAGATCATAATTGATTAATCTATACCTTTTCATTTAAGCCTGACTTATTTTAAACTAATGAGGACCTCTCTTATTTTTAAATACCTCTAAAGGAAAAAGTTTTTACTTGATCATCATTTTGAAAACATAGATGATTTATTAATAATTGGCCTTGAACCCATCCCCTGTTTGGTTACAGATATAGGTTTAGCTCTTCCTATGCCTGTTAAATCCTGTTTGGGAAGAAGGGTAATGTGAAGCTACTTTCTATGTGCAGAACTGTGGCTTCACTCATACCAGTCACTTCACCATTGTTCACTGAACCTAAACACCTCCTTCAGGTAGAATCTCGCCTGAAGTTCAGGTATCAATAGAGCCAAATGTATAAAAGGTCACCATTAATGATGATAAAAATAAGTTAACTATACATTAGAGCACTTATAATCTTGGCAGTCAAGGCACACTATGGGGATCATGTAGTCAGTTTACATTTTTACATCTGATATCCAATATTTTACCAAGTATTTAATGAATCTCAGTGTTGGTCTTAATAAATTGCAAGGCAAAGTTCTAGAGAAAGCCAGAAAAAGAGAAAGAAAAGCTAAAAATGAGCAGGGTTGGTTACTCATTAACAATTATTTGATTTTCTAGAAGCATAACAACCTCCACGGGGCTCCAGAATTAAGCATTTTCTTTTATTGCTTCCCACTAATCTTAGGCTTATTACCTAGAAAGTCAGCCTTTGCTATAGGAACATATCTCTCAATATTTTATTTTCCATTCCTTTTCTTACTTGTTTTTTTTTACATTTTACCTACTTTTCAAATAATAGAAACTATGCTCATGAATGGGAAATTGAATGCATGACTAAATGTTAAATTTCTTAGCCTTTTATATTCTTAAAACTGGTACTTAGCATTAAGAAGTCTCCTAAAGTGAATGAATCTGATTTAATTTGGTAATGGTTAAGCCCTGTGAAATTGAGTTTTTATTGCCCCATGTCCTTAGACTCTTTTCTTCCGGCCACATCATTAGTATGTATTGTGTGAAACTGTAATAAAATATATATTTTAACTGTTTTTATTTTATTTTCTACTGCTTTCCTCTTACACTATTAATCACACTATTATTAAAATTATATAATATCAGAGTTAAAATATTTCTTTAGCTCTAATGTCCTCAATTTTCTATACAAAATAAATTACTCATGTACTCCAAAGAAAGAAGCACAGCTATTATTTTATAAAAATAATATTCTTAGAAATAATAACCTTATTTAAAATCTAGATCACATTTCATTAATTTCAATAAATATATCAGAATATGTTGAATCTTGCTATATGAAAATGAAAATATGCTGTTTTTTATCTACTCACATTAAAATGGATTTTTGAGAGTATAGTATATTTTTCAATAATAAATTTTTGGGGGAAATATAGGTATACATTTTTTACTTTACTCCTACATTAAAATTTTTTGGGGAAATATAACATCAGTACCTTTTAGGTAATTGACATTTCTTCTACATGTATTTTAATGGGTAAGATAAATCATCAATTCAGATATAATTACATAGGGGTAGGCAAAAGTAGGCTTACAGTTGTGAGTATATAAAACACAGTTTATTCTCATATTATTATCAATTATTATAGTATTTATTTGTATTATATATAACTGTAAACCTAACTTTTCCCCACCCCTGGATGTGAGAAATAGTGCAAATACAAAACAAATTTTGCAAAAGTAACATGTTATTTTTTTATGTGTGATATAACATAATATTATGTTAGTTTTAGTTATACAACATGACTATATATAAATATGTATCTATGTGTGTGTGTATAGTATGTGTATATAGTATATATGTATATATTATATATTAACCACAGTAAGACTAATTAATATTCATCATTACACAGTTACATTTTTTCTTTTTCTTGTTAAGAACTTTTAAAATCTATTCCCTTGGCAGCTTTTAAAATACAATACAGTGTTATTAACTATAATCACCATACTGTATATCTCCAGGGCTTACTTATTTTATAACTGAAAATTTATACCATCTTTACTCATCACCTATACCCATTTTGCTCTCTCCAGGCCCCTGCCTCTGGCAACCACTACTCTGTTTTTTATTTATAAGCTTAGTTTATTTTTCTTCTTAAGTTTCTCATATAAATGAGATCATATAGTATTTGCCTTTATCTATCTGATTTATTTCTCTTAGTATGATGCCTTCAAAGTCCATCCATGCTGTCATATATGGTAAAGTTTCCTTTGTTTTATGGCTAATATTTTACTGTAGATTGTATATATGTACCTCACTTCTTTATCCATTCATCCATTGATGGACACATAAATTGTATCTTAGATGTTTTAAATATGCTACAAAAACATGGCTGTGCAGATAGCTTTTCAAGCTAGTGCTTGCATTTCCATTGAATAAATACTTAGAAGTGTAATTGGCTGGATCATGTGTTAGTTAAATGCTTTTTCGGCATCAGTTGATATGCTCATATGGTTTTTGTCTTTCAATTTGTTTATGTGGTATATTATGTTTATGTTTATTGATTTGCAAATATTGCACCATCCTTGCATCCTTGAGATGAATCCCACTTGATCATGGTGTATGATCTTTTTAATATATTGCTAGATCCAGTTGGCCAATATTTTGTTGAGGATTTTGGCATCTACGCTCATCAGCAATATTGGCCTGGTGCTTGACCAGGTTTGGGGATTAGAATAATACTGGCCTCATAGAAAGAGTTGGGAAGTGTTCCCTCTTCTTGGATTTTTTGGAATAGGTTGAGAAGGATAGGAGTTAGTTCTTCCCTAGGTGGTAAAATTCACCTGTGTAGGCATCTGGTCCAGGGCTTTTGTGTGCCAGGAAGTTTTTGATTACTTCTTCAATTTCACTAGTTGTTATTGGTCTATTCAGGATTTCTGCTTTTTCCTGATTCAGTTTTGGAAGATTATGTATTTCCAGAAATTTGTCCATTTCACTTAGGTTGTAAAACTTTTTGTCGTATAGTTGTTCATAGTAATTTCTTACAATCCTTTGCATTTCTGTGGTATCGGTTGTAATTTCTCCTCTGTCATTTCTGATTCTGTTTATTTGGGTCTTCTCTCTTATTTTCTTGAAGAGTCTGGATAATGGCTTGTCAATTTTGTTTATCTTTTCAAAGAACCAGCTCCTGGATTTGTTGATCCTTTGAACTGTTCTTTCTGTCTCTATATCATTTGATTCTACTCTGGTCTTAATTATTTCCTTCCTCCTACTTGCTTTGGGGGTTTTGTTGTTGTTATTCTTCCTCTAGTTCTTGTAGGTTGTTTATGTGAGCTTCTTCAAACCTCTTTAGGTAGGCCTATATTGCTATAAATTTCCCTCTCAGGACTGCCTTTGCTGTGTCCCATATGTTTTGGGTTGTTGTGTGTTCATTTTCCTTTGTTTCCAGAAACTTTTTGATTTCTTCCTTGATCTCTGTGTTAATCCAACTATTAATACGCTATTCAATAGCGTATTATTCAGCCTCTGTGAATTTGAATGTTTTGGGGTGTTTTCCTTTAGTTCGGTTTCTAGCTTCAAGCTATTGTGGTCTGAGAAGATGCTTGATTTTTTAAAAATTTGTGGAGGCATGATTTGTGCCCTACCATGTGGTCTATCTTTGAGAAAGTTCCATGTACATATGAAAAGAAAGTGTATTTTGCTTCCTGGGGGTGAAAAGTTCTATGTATATCAGTTAACTCCATTTCATCTAGAGTGTTGTTCAATGCCATAATGTCCTTGGTGCTTCTTTGCTTGGAAGATCTGTTCACTGTTGACAGTGGGGTGCTAAAATCCCCTACTATGAGTGTATTGTTGTCTAATTTCTTTTTGTAGTCCTCCAAAATTTTTCTTATATAATCGGGTGCTCCTATTTTGGGTGCATATATGTTTACAAGGGTTATGTCTTCTTGATGGGTTGTTCCCTTAGGTATTATTTGTCTCTTTTGATGGCCTTTGTTGTGAAGTCTAAGTCTATTTTGTCTGATATGAGTATTCCTACCCCAGCTTTTTTTTCATGTCCAAATTGCTTAAAATATTTTTTCCATCCCTTTACTTCCAGTCTGTGTAGCTCTCTTGTTCTGAGGTGGGTCTCTTGAAGACAGTAAATGTGTGGGTCATGTTTTCTTGTCCATTCAACTCCCCTGTGTCTTTTGATTGGAGCATTTAAGCTTATTATTGATAGGTCCTTACTGTGAGTTTTCCTCTTTGTACCCGTGTTTCTTGGGCGGGGCCTGAGCACTGCAGAGTCTATTTCTTTCAGGACCTGTGGGCTGCCAGGCACTGTTCCTGCCCCCTGAGCTCCCATTTGGGCCAACTACTGCTGCCTGGGGTGCTCCCTCCAGTGAGTGCTGTGCCATGGGGAGTGGGGCCAGGTGCTGTGCTGTCAGTCAGGTCAGGTTTTGGATGCCTTGCTGGGTGGGCCAATATGCCAGCAGCAGCTGGAGTGGGTTGCTGGGTAGGGCAGCCAGTCACTCCCACAGTCTCCTCCAAACTTAATCAGTTCTTTTGGCCAAGTTACACTGCCTCCCTGGTCTCTGCAATCTCTGGATCAGTCAAACACTTTCCACACCAAGTCCCTGAGTCTTTCACCTGTCCCACATTTCCTGTCTTCTCCTCTAACTGCTTAGAAACAAGGGCAAACACTCTCTGCTTCCCCCTCCCCTGCCATCATCTTCTGAATCCAATGTTATTTTTAAATTTACATAAATGAGAACCTGAACCAATGGGGGAGAAATAATTTTAAAAACAGAACAATCTTTAAAGTAAAATTCTTTCAAATGCAGTTAATTTTAATGAAAAAAAATCTGATGTGTTATATTTAGTAATTATCATTCATATACATGAGTGTGCTTGATTCCAGGAAGACTTATAGGTAATATCAATTCAGTATGAATGAAAACATGTGACCTGACTCATTACACATTTATTTCCTGCTACCATTAGGTATACTATAGTATATTGAGACATGAATGTTCTTAAAGATCTATAGACCAACATCTTCCATTCACAGATGGGTATCCAAGGCCTATAATGTTAAAGATGTGATTTGTGAGTGCTGAGGTAGGAGTCATGGGCCACTGGGGCAGGGAGGAAACTTGTGGAGAGCTATTGTTTAGGGTGTTCAATTAAAGCTCTTACACACCGCATCTGGTGTGAGCAAGGAGATAGTGCAGCATTCCATATACTGTCACACTGGAACTCAAGCCTGGGACAGAGGATTGATTATCAGGAGGCCAACACTGTCAACCTAAAGCACTAGGAGAATGTAGAAGCCAGGCATTTCACAAGTCACTCAAAAAATGTACATCCGGAAATCGAGTGAGGATATGAGCTAAGAAGTATGAAATTTATTTTGAAACAGAAGGAAATTATTGAAATGTTTAAGGCAATGATACGAGGAGAACAAATTTGTGTTTTTATAAAATTGTTGTTTGCTGCCTGGAGGAAATATTTGAGAAAACCAGATTTGTTCCAGGAAAGTTGTATAAGAGGCTGTTAAATGATCCAGGCAACGTACTCTGAGAGCTAAGACAAAGACAGCAGCAGTGGTGAATGAAAGGAAGGTCCAGATTCTAGAGGGGTTGGCAAGGTAGAATGCATGGACTGTGTGGATTAATGTTAGGTGGGCATTAATGAAATGCAGTAGTTACAGACCCTGAGTTTCTGAGGTAGGAATGACTGGATTTAAGGAAAAACTGGATGGCTGTCTGAAACGTAAAAGGAGAATAAGGTTAAGTGAAATATGTTGCAATTGATATGCAGGAAACCGAGAAGTGAAAATGTCAGGGAGCTCACCAAACTTCTGGAGAAAGATAAGAATTTGAGGTTAATCAATCTGAAAAAAGTAGCCTAAGTCATGAGTGTAGGTGAGGTCATTCACAAGTCATGTAGAGGTGAAAATCAGGGCCAAGGGGATAAAACCCTAGGGAATGCTAAGACTTAAAGAGGACTTATATAGGAAATATATATATAATGTCATGGAAATCAGTAGATAAAATTTTTCATCTGGATGGTCATTAATGAAATAAAGGGTCCAGGAGTATAAGGACTGATGAGTATTTTCTAGGTGGCTTGTAATATAGTTTGAGTAGTTTCAGTGATTTGGGTGAATAGCTTGAAAACTGGTTCAAGGGGATGGGGGATGAATGGACATGGAAGCCAGAAACAATAAATGTGCAACATCTAGAGGAAGATGTTACAATCACTAATTTTAACTAAGCTTTTTATTTAAAAAATTATACACTCACAAGCAATTGTGAAAAGTAAAACATAGATCCAGTGTATTCTTTACCCAGTTCCCCAATGAAAATGCCTTTGAAACCTTTAGTCTACTCTTCCAACCAGGATTTTCACATAGGCAAGGTATAGACAGTTCATCACAACAAAGGTTGCTGCTGTTGCCCATAAAAACCACACCTGATTTCTACACTGCAACCCACTAGTCTGTTACCCATTTCTATTAATGTATCATTTAAAAAATGTAATATAAATACTGTCATGCAGTATGCATTCTTTTGGGATTGGCTTTTTATTCACTCAGCATCACTCTGGATATTCATCAAGTTGCTAGATGTATAAATAGCTCATTATTTTGTATTGATGATTTGTTGGCCTGACTGTACCACAGTTCATACAATTGTTCATGTCTATCTGAAGGATATTTTTCAGTTTTTTTTTTTTAATGTTACAAATTAAGCTGCTATAAATACCCATGTACAGATTTTTTGTTAACCTGTTTTTATTTCTCTAGGATGAATATGCTGGGATGAAATTACTAGGTCATATGATAGTTGTATATTTGTCTTACAGTTATTTCTGCTTAAAAAAAAGTTAGCATTGGCCCTAGCTAGGTGCTCAGTTGGTTGGAGCATCATCCCACAAACTGAAATATCACAGGTTTCATTTCCAGTCAGAGTACAGACAAGGTTGTGGGTTTGATTCCCCAGTTAAGAGGCATGCAGGAGGCAACCAAGTAATGTTTCTTTCTCACATTAATCTCTCTCTCTTTCCCTCTCTCTCCCTTCTTCTCTTTCTAAAATCTAAAAACATATCCCCAGGTAAGCATTTTTTAAATTTAAAAATTAGCATTGCATAATGTACCTTTCTCTATACACCTACTTTCACCTTATCTGGGAAGAATAAGGTTACTCTTCCTTGATAAAATTGGATGTCTACAATTATTATTTTTATTTCTTTATCAATAATTGCTTTATTTTTATTGTAGTTTTCCATGAACATTAATTCCCCCAAACCTTCTTGCACCTTTAGACTTGATAGAGAAATTGAAAGAAGAGAAGAAAGAATGATGAAATAAAATACAAGAGTAGATATGAGGGACTAAGATTTCAAGGCAGAGAAAGAAATATTCTTTAATATGGAAATGACAACTGAGGAGTTGAAACAAGAGATAAGGAAAGAAAGGGTAACTTAATAGACCTGCTCAAACCATGCACATTCAAAATGAGGACCTATTTTGACACTGACTCTTGACCAACTTCTAGAAGATAACTTCTAAGATATTAGAATATTCTGCCTGATAAGATCATTTTTGTATAGTTCAGAACTTGGGTTACATGGTCCCAGTTTGAGAAGATAAGTTTATGGTTTATGCAAACACATGGTTGTCCTTTTGGATGGGAGAGGCTGATGTGTGAGTAGTTGAGGTGAGCACATGCCTGCTGCATGCCTATGTGACTGACCCACAGCAGAAATTTTGGACATCAAAGCTCGGAAGCTTCCTTGCATGACAATTCTTTTCTTGTATTATCACACATCATTGCTGGTAGAATTAAGAGATCCCCATGTGATTCAGTGGGAAGGGACAACTGGAAACTTGTGCCTGGTCTCTCCTGGACTTCACCTTATGTAACACTTCCCCTTGCTTGTTTTAATCTGTGTCATTTCCCTATAATAAACTGTAACCATTAGCATAACAGCTTTCACAAGTCCTCCAAACCCTTCAGAAAGTCATCAGGTCTATGGTGAGTTAGTCTCAGGGACCCTTGATACAGGAAAAATGCATAGAGATGTCTGTTTACTTGTAGGTGTTGGGTAAAGAAATTTCACTTGATTTTTTTTTTTTTTTCATTGACTAGAAAAATCTTATTCTGAGAGTGGTGGGATAGGGGAAAGGATAGTTCAAGAAGAGAGGCATAGGCTTGGAAGACTTATGCCTATAGGTCAGTGACAGAGAAGAGGTAACTGACAAAGGCTTTATATATAGAAAGATTTCCTGGCAGTATGGAGGATTAAGTCAGAGACTACTGTATGCATTGCCACATGGTATAGCTCCATTGATACAGGTATAGGAGTGAAGAAGTGACAACAGTTGGTTTGATCCAAAATGCTGAGGTGTTGTAGAGAGATAAGTGTCACAAAGGAAAAAAGAGGAGAAAATAAACATTGATGATATCTTGTTGAGCTGTTTCCCTAAGTCACTATTTAATGACAGCAGCTTCCATTAGTTTAATCTACAATAATTATAGGGTAGTATTATTATCCTCTTTGTAGATATGGAGACATGGACAAGAAAAATCACTTGAAGCAGATTTGGAAAAGTCTTAAAGGAGACTGTTAATGCTAGCAAACAGATTGCATACTCTTTTCAAATTGTTTCATTGCAGTCCTTTATCTTTTATTTAAAATAAAATTATCAGAAATAGGAATCATTCATTAGTTATTCAAAATAGATTTAAATTGATTCCTGAATGATACAAAAGTGATTTGAAATAGCCCTTAAATTTAGAAAAAGTGAATTCATATAAAGAAATGAAAATAGAAATTGGGATTCATTTCAGAATAAAATACAAGTTTATGTAGTGTGTTTATATGCATATGTAAACACAACACATGACCAAAACATATGCTAACATTATTTAATGGCCAGTGATTATTTGCTGAGTTGTTGAGACTGTGTTTTTGGAGCCAGAAAGCTAGGTAACACCATGTTTTTGAATTTGACCTTTTCATTGAATGAATGATTAAATTTTAACATATGAATCTCTGGCTATTATAGCCATTCAAAGAGGTCTTTCTTAATGATTTTTAATTTTTCTAATTTATGTTTTCTGAGCAATGTCTTATGTGGCAGTAACAAAACAACTGTGATGAATGGCTGAAAAGCACATGTTGGCATATTAAGTCCTTATTTGGTAATGGAAGAATTTTCTTTTAGTGAAGTATAATTTGGTTACTAGTAATTCTTTCAGTTTATGACTGTAGGTTTGTTTGAGCTATTTTAAAGCCAAGAATTCTTTTGTGTGACTGATACAGCTCACTATATTTTCTTATTCTTGTCTTTTTCCATAAAATGGGAGCTGGATTTTTTTCTGAAAGAAAACATTTTAACTCTTTGAGACTAGAATTAAGTAAAAGCCTTGAAAAACACAACTACAACTGATAACAGATCAAACATCAATGTTGCTTTTTCAAGTATATTCTCAATCGCTTTGGAATAATTTTAAAATAAGCTTTTTTGTGTACTTTGTTTTCCTCATTACCACTTCATGTGCTATCTCAGTAAAGATACCTCGCTTTGTTTCTTTGTTTCTATTTTCATTTCAGAAAATGGCAGCCCCTTGAATTTAACCTACAATCATTGTGTTGATAAGCCTAAGTAAATTATGGTTAATATAGCAAAACTGTATTCTTGTAGGCATTAATAAAACTTAAAAATTTATTGATGTTAAGAATGTATTCAGTTCCTCTAGCCATCACATTATCAATACTTACACTGCATTTAAAATTGTTATTTTCCATTTACATTTTTACCCAGGTAATCAAATGAAGACATTTTTAATAATCTATTTTTCAGAGCAGGCTGATTGATTATAGCAAATGTAATTTCCCGTCCTACTTGAAGATCCATTTTCATATTACACAAAGCATTTGAACACTGAGTCAGTGCACAATAGTAATAGCCTGGAGATAATGTTTTTCTATAGGAGGGAAGAATGCAAGCTTTTCTATTTTATGATATTTTGTAGAGGTCATATAAGAGTCATATTATCTACATTCACCAACAGCACCACAATGCCATTACAAATTACTTTTCGTCTAGCTTTGCTTTTATTGGGCAGAGGAAATTGGATACAAGTGTTAGTTTTCCAGGGCTGTCTATTACAAAGTTCAACAAACTGAGTAGTTTAAACAACAGAAATTTATTGTCTTGCTGTTCTGGAGCCTAGAAATCACAGATCAAGGTGTTGACAGTATTGGTTTCTTCTGCAGGCTATGATGGAAGACTGCTCCAGGCCTCTCTCCATGTTTTGGATATTGCTATCTTCTCCATGGGTCTTTGCCTCATCTTCCCTCTATATTTGTTTGTGTCCAAATTTTCCCTGCTAATAATAACACCAGTCATATTGGACTAGTGCCCACCCCTAATGACTTCATTTTAACTTGATTACTTCTATAAAGTCTCTATTGCCAAATGAGGTCACAAGCTGAGGTCCTGGGATTAGGACTTTAAGCCATAACACTTGTTTTTACTCTATTTTTTCTGTTCTCTTTGTTATTAAATGGTGGTCCTACTGTGTTAGAATTATCCAAATATTTAGACTGATATCAACAATTCAATGTAGCTTGAATATGTAGTTAGCATTTACTCAGGACTAGAGACACGCTTGCTTCTACAATCAGATGGTTCAAGGATAGGTGAGAAAAAGGTATCTGCAGATCTCAAATGCAGTTGCAGAGACAAAAAATTAAATATTATAAGTGCTATACTAAAGTTATATACAAGTACTATGTTCAAAAAAGAGAAGGTATGATTTATTTGGAGGCATTCAGGGTGTTAAGGAGGGCCTCACAGATGTGATAATGCACAAAATGAAGCTAAGACTGCATGGGGTGAGCTGGTAAGTTGTGGGGAGAGCTACCTAAGGATGTCCCCCAAGCCTCCTGCAAACCTTGAGTTTTATGTATGATTAAGATACTTGTTTCGCTGTACTGTGGGAAATAATGTAGAAGTATGTTGCTTGCAAGAAAACGGTTGTTGAGTTCCTTATGTCATGAAAACAGTTGTTGAGTTCCTTACTTGTGAGAAGGATTCTACTAGATGCTGCAGAGATGAATGCTGTGCTATTTTTCCTTGAAGAAGCAGTGCAATTGGGCCATATGTTCTGAGTGCTCTCTGAGATATGTTCCACCTCCACAGAGTATGTGAGGCTGTGACCTACATTAACTCCATTGCTACTAAAACAGTATAAATGGGCTTTTATTTTTTCTCTAAAACAGAAATGGCTAATTTCCCCCTCCCCTCTCATACAGGTATTGATCATTCAAGCTTCACTGTTAAAAGGAAAACATTTATTTACTGTGTCAGTGAGCACTGAAGAGATTTACTGATATCATTACTTTTTGATATTCATTGTCAAGTTTGCTGGAAGCATAATTTGGTCTTATATGCTAAAATGTGTAAGATCATGAGCTTTTACAAATCGCTAGAGTTTCTTTGACAAAAATCTGTTAGATTGTGGAGAAAATGTTTTCGAACATGGGAAGGGGTTAGTAGCTCAGCTGTCTGATGAAATGGCCTTCCTTTGTCAAACATCATTGGTTTCATTTATGACTCAATATGAAAAGACAGGTTCCCAAAGAAAGTGTCCACATTTTCATACTGTTCATAAATGTTTTAACTTGTTTTTACCTTGTGTGCAAAGGAATAACCCATGAAAGAATTTAATTTTAAGCCATTAATTGTCAGATTTTAAACCTCTGTAAGAGTCAGTGAATGTAACATTCTTATAAATCATAAGGAATCTTAGCAAGATGCATTCCCCCCATTGTCACTGAACCAGTTAAAGCCAGTGAGGCAGGACTAAATTGTTGTGACATTTTCCCAGCCCCACTATTACCTGTCAAATTGGAAAAAAATCAAGGCATCAGGACAAGCTTACGTATTGATGTGCTCACTTTTGTTATTAATTGAAGTAAATGGATAAGCTTGTCCATCAACAGTAACAAACACATCTGCTCATTGTTTAAAAAAAATATCCTTAACCTTCTGTTTCCTACAGGTCCCTGGGATTTGACAAATGCTTCGTTCTCTATTCAAGAACCATGATGACTATTGTGTTTGTTCTACAGTTTTGTTTTGTTTTTTAATTTGCTGACAAAGTGAAATATGGAATACTGTATTCACTTATTTCATGTTTGGCTCACAATGGATTGAATTGTATAAAGCGGGACATGGACAAATTATAAGAACCACAAGAAAATGGGTCCCTAATAGTCTTATATAACTGTAAACACTCTACATCTGCTTTAATCCATCATTTTCTTTACTCGTCAAATAAAATAGTGTATGTTTTTCTCTCCCTGATTTTTAAATACCAAGAGAAAGTTTTTCACACTAAAACTGAACAACTTTTGATGAGACCATAACTCAAAAAATACAGAAGTGGAAATTTGGTTGTTTCATTTATGAGTCTATTAGCTCCAAAAGTACACTGCAAGCTGGGATAAGGCAAAGCAATTCAAAATGTTTTTTGCCTAAACAAAGTGATTGTGACAATGTTTCATTGGCATGAAAATAAAGAATACATCCCTGATGTACTGAGATGTGTAAGAATTTTCTCCTGAGCTGGTAATTGAAAAAATTTTTAGCAAAATTATTTAACTTTGTGCATCTGAGGTTTGTTTGTTTATTTTTTATCCTAATCAAGGATGTGATGTGTATTAGAGCTGGAATAAAAATATGTGCCAAACATCCTGCCTATTTTCCCCCTTTATCATAAGTGATATTAATGAAGACAACTGTTCTTATTCTGCCTTCTGACAATATTTAGAATTTCTATTGAGGAGAGAAATAATAATTCTGATGTGTCTCAATGTTTGTAAAATATTTGTTACTAAACATTATGAAGGCACAGAAAATGAAAAGGCAATTAAAGTTCACTAATGCAGGCTGTCTTCTTTCATGTAAGAAAATAAGACAGCTGAAAGAAAAGTAGTCACCCACTAGAGAGGGTGGGGGAAATGTACTTATCAAAATTAAAGCAGCCATGGTTTAGAAGTTTCTCCATATGTTTTTAAGCATTTTATTATTGAAAAGTTCTTCCAAGTTTAACTAAACTCAATGTCCTGCTGATGCTTGAGCTGATGCAAATATGGATGACGAGGGCAGAACTAACAGATGAAACTAAGTGTTTCTTCACTCCACGTTCCCTCTTGTGTAATCCACGTTGGCATATTTTCCCATTCCAGAAGGGTCTTCCAAGCTTCCTAAAGCTCCGCCTGGAACACCAGATTGTGGCCTTTGTAAATAGCGTACATAAAGAAGGGCTGTTAAGCTCTTGTTATTTTTGTTTTGCACTTTGCACCTTCAGTGCATCTGAGAACAACTCCCACACCATTTCCTGACAAACCAAAGCTTGCTGTGAAGGCTGAAAACGTTAGTCAGTTGCGCCCTATTTTTAGGGCTTGTAATGAAGAGAAAATGTAGTGTTATAACACCCATCCAAATGCGGGTGCCCCAGTAGGCGATTGCAAGAGTTTTAGGAGCTAATGTAGACAGTTTATACAAAAAGACCAAATTGTGACCAATTCTGCAAATAAACAGACAACAGATCACTGGGAGTTGTGACGTGATCTCACTGTGGACTGGAAGCGCCAGAGCTTGGTGCTATTGAAGATCACAGATGGCCTAGAATAGCAACAGCAGTTACCCAGGAACTGGACTTGGAAAGATGCTAATTTGAGTATTAAAAGAAGAGAGTGGAAATAAATCCAAAAATCTCTGCTACTGCCTTGGAAATCACATTTTAAAATGCCTGTTACTTTCCAGATAATAACAGCTAACTCTTAGTGAGTGGTTACTGTGTGCCAGGCACTCTTCAATATGTTTTACGTATTAACTCATTTAATCCTTAAGGCAACCCCCTACGGGAGGTACTATTATTATTCCTGTCTGGTGTAAACGCACTCACAGAGGGATTGATCCGTGGCCAAGTCTCACAGCTAGTGAAGGGTGGAAGTCCAGACCCAGGTTGCCTACTCCACCATCTACTTTTCTTCTGAACTTGTCATTGCCACAAAGATCAGTTTCACAAGCTACCTTGCATTGTCTTGGTGACTTCACTCTCCTCCTTATCTCTTCCTCACACAAGTAGAGTGACGAAGACAAATAGATGTGGAAAGAAAGGGAGAAACGGAACCATGTCTCTGTTACAAATGTCAAAGGCTGGTGGAATTTCTACAAATCTAGCCCGTGGTGATGCAGAGTAGGCTGCCAATGCGAGCCAGACATGGCCTTTATCTTGTTGAATCCACGCTGGTTAATCTCTAACCCTCAGTTTGTAAACTCAGCCACTGGAATCCCTCCAGGGCCAGCTCTGATCAGATTCTGATCTTTCTTCTCTTTTTCGCAATGGACTTGCTGTGAGTCTAACCCAGCTCAAGCTTCAGGATCCCTAAGTGACTTGGGTCTTTCTAAGATGACAGGAGGGAGTCATTCAGTGGGTTCACAGGGTCACACATTTTAGCAAAACTGGCAAAAATAGGCCATTTCATTTGCAGTTTGTTTAAGATTACTGTGTCTTCCATTTAAACTCCCCCAGTGGCATTAGAGTAGCATTTGGTGGTCCAGGCATTTTGGGGACCCTGCTAAGGAAAAGCTGAGTTTATTATATTTAGGTTTGATAGAGTGGATATTGTCACTTGTATATTGTTGTTGCCTGCCATTCAAGTAGGAATAACTTCTCGTCCTAGCCTAACCACTACATTGACTCACCTGGCTTCATCATGAAAATGCAGGGCCATAAACTACGATGCTCAGTGCAGGAGGGTGTGGCTGGTGTAGAAGAGCAAGTGTCCAGGTGTATAGAGGCAGAAGCTACACCATACATTTCCTGGATGTTATGACATTTTTGGTATTTCTAACTTTTAACAATTTGTTTTGATTTATTTTCTAGAACAATACTTTTATATCAAAGATTTTCTTCAAAAAAAATATATATATGTAATATATATTTATTTATTTTTTACTTAAAGAATCTTCCCCAATACATTGTATAAATCAAGGACAAATGAAACTTAGATAATGCACCTGCTCACAAGAAAGCACATTATCAATTTATGATACTAGATGTAAATGTTGAGTGAAGATGTATATTGACCTGTTTAGCATGCTTTCTTTCTCCTAGACAAGATATATTGTTCAGGTTTATGGAGAACAGGGAATAAATGAGTGGATTTATACATTTACTAGCAGCAAGTTAGGCTGGTTTAATATTATGGTTTTAAGTGCTATTCTAGGATAAAGAACACCACCAGCATCACCCGGAAAATGGTTAAAAGTGTAAATGCTTCAGCCTCAATCCAGATGCCCTGAATCAGGAACTCTGGTGTGGGGCCCCAGAAATCTGTGTTTTAAGAACCTTTATAGATGATTTTAGTGCTAGCTTCATTTTGAAAAACCGATGGCCTAATTTGTGTTTCCAAAATAGTGAAATCAAACATCAGATTGGCAGGTTCCTCTCCCCGGGTAATGTTTGAGTTGGGTTGATCAATGTTTGCTTATTTGACTCTTGATTTTCTATGTTTTCATTAGAACGATTCACACCTTCTTATTACCAAAACTTACATATTAGTGTTGATGTGCAATCTATTAGGCCAGAGCCCCACCTCATTCTGAGGAAGCTATTTCCTCATTTCCAGGTTCTTGAGAGACATTTGCCCTTTTGTATCATGTGGAGCAGACCTCTGGCATTTGTAAGGAACGGGACCCAAGACTTTTATAAGTCCTCAAATAACAACACTAACACAGAGCACTAATAAAACTGATAAGCAAACTGGTTCCATGACTAAAACATTCCAATTGAGTTCCTCTTTAGTGACCTGGGATTTGTAGAACAGGAGCATAAGCCTGATAATCAGCAAGCTTGCTATTTTTTTACAAAGCAGAAAACTTGTCCAACACATCTAAATTGTTCTATCTGTATGACTGAAAGCCTTTTATTTTCATATAGACAGATTGCATCTGTGTTCAAAGCTTTTTCTTACCTAAAACCTTTCTTGCCTATAAATTGTTCTAGCTGTTTAAACTTCACATTAATAATATTAAAATGTACCTTAAAAATTGCAAAATGGTAGTTGACTCAGTGTTCGTAATGGTATCTGTCTTGTGCAAATTTTAAAAAAGTGTTTAAGATTTGATAGTTAACATTTTTTGTAAAAGATCATATTTTTATTCATGTAATTTTATATCATAAGTTAACCATTTCTTCAATTTTCAAGAAATATTCCTAGTTTACTTCATGATTAATTTTTAAAAAGATTTTATTTTATTATCTTTAGAGAGAGGCAGAGAGGGAGAGAGACATCAATATATGGTTGCCTTTCACCTGCCTCCAGCTATGGACCTGGCTGGAGACCTGGCTTGCAACCTGGTTATGTGCCCTGACTGGGGAATCGAACCAGCGACCTTTGGGTTCTCAGGCTGGCGCCTTATCCACTGTGCCACCAGCCAGGGCTACTGTTCCACCAACCAGGGCTTAATTTTAACACTGGTTGAAACACAACCTTTTCCTGATACCAGGAACCCACTTAAGTTAAGGCAACTGAACGCACATTTATAATGCTTCTCAAGCCTAAAAAGGAGGACATCGTTCTACTAGCACTGAGTATAGAGGAAATATAGCTGCCAGATTTTCTTTCTTCATGATTCAACCTTGGCAGGTTGTATATTTCTTCTAGGGCATCCACTTTGGTGGCATGTATTTGTTCACAGTAGTCTGTTATAATCATTTTTATTCTAGTGGCATTACTGAAATGTCTCATTTCTTCTCCATTCTGAGTCACACTCCCACCCCAACCCTAAGAAGCAGTGGAACTAGGAATGATGGAGAAGGACTAATGACCTATCCTAAACAGTAAGGGACTCATAGACTGACTCTCAAGGAGTCAGAAAGCATGAGGGTGTATTATTGGAGTGGGTGGGGGGCAAACAACACTTCTGTATCTAAGACTGGTGGCAGCAGAGTCATGAACTGTGAGCCCATGTCAATGGAATGGCTAAAGGGAAAAGTCAAGGGAACTGAGAAAACTACTATACGACTCTATCAAAATGTGAGTTCTATCAAGTTGGAATATTGCCAGGTGTGAAGTACTGATAGCACCTCCTATCTTTGTAAGAAGGGACGTACTGAATCACTCCTGCTCAGATGTCAATTTCCCAGTTGATACCTCAGCCTGATTACCATGTACCTCACGGAGCTCTGTGATTGTGCTCAAATAGCTAATAGTGTGCCTCATAGAGAATATAATAGATTTGTGTATAGTCATATGCAGATATGTTAAAACTTTGAAATTTGAAAGTCTAAAAATGCCTATTTTGTGTCTCTTGACTTCTGTGGGCCTTGGATGGAAAACATTGGGCCATTTTTTCCCCTCATAAACAAGCCAATCTGAGAACTGTCCTATTGGTAATCACAATATTTCTTCATAAAAATATGGATGAAAAATATTTATTACTTATACTGTATGTATGTATAATATGTAAATATATACTACGTATGGTACAATAAAATATATAATTGTATATTATATACAATATAATGTATGTGCATACTTATTACATATATGTTAATATATTCACAATCTATTTCCATGAAATATATATTTGGCAAAAAAAGTCCATGCTTATAACATAGGCCTACAGAAGTAAAGGGATAAATAAAATACAGAAATAACTACATTTTAAAAAGCTTTTCATTACAATCACTGCTTATTCTATAAAATATTCTAAGAATATCTATCAAATAGAATATTGATTAATTTAGAGTTTTTAAATTAGTTTTCTTTTTCTCTTCTTGGAAAAATTTTGTTAAGAAAGAGGATGCCTAAAAAGTGATTAGAAAAGAACATAGGAAGATTGGCTTTATATTCCTCAATTCTATAAATGAGATTCTTAAAAAAAAATTACTTCGAGATGTATTGGAGAGAGTACTGAATCAAGAGGTAGCAAACATGTTATTTTTCTAGCCTAGATGTTAATTAGTCTAGCAAATTCTTTCTCAGGTCGCTTAACTCAGTGGTTCCCAGATGTTTGATTTCATGGACTATTAAGTGTTTTTAAAATGGAATGAGGTAACAAACAAGTGATTGATTATTTTATATGTTGCTTGGTAAGAATAGTAAAGAAAAAAACCTATCATTTGCTTTACTATTATTTTATTTAATGTGAACATTTTAACATAAAATAACATTATGAAAATTTTAAATAAATTTAACTTCATAAAAGCTCATGTCATTAAAATATTTTTTCCCCATGGACCAATGAAGATTTGTCAAGAGTTGCCACTGTTCTCCAGAATGACATTTAGACAGCACTGTCTTAGTCTACATATTCCTCAGGTTTCTCACTGAAAAATGAGGGTTTTAGACTAAATAACCACAAAGATAAATTATGATTTCAAAATTTGATTTTATGACTATTTTATGAATCATCTCACTCCATTTACTATTTGATTGAATAAAATACACGGTTCTTACCATGTCCTTCTTCACTTTAAGTACTGGTCATTATATAATCAAAATTTGCCATATTAATAGTATCATTGAAATTTCAGTCTTTAAACTTTTTGAGCATAATATGCAATGGTCATTTTTATGTGGAATCAACTGTAACTATAGTAATTCCTAAATTAAATGTACATTTTTAAGTCTTCACCTAAAGATGTATTTAATGATTTTAGAGTGAGAGGAAGGGGGAGAGAGAGAAAAACACTGATGGGAGAGAAACAGCAATAGGTTGCATCCCATTCACATCCGACTACGAATTAAACCCTCAACCTTTTCCTGTGTGGAATGACGCTCCAACCAACTGAGCCACCTGGCCAAGGCCTTAAATTAAATACTTTAAAATGAAGTTTAACATTGGGAAAAATATCTTCTGCTCTCTTTTGATTTCAAGAAAGAGTTTGTGTCTAGGAAAACAAAAAGGTCACTCAATGACAATTGCCTTCTCTAAAAATCCCTTTTAATGGGTTGCTATGATTTGTTGAGCATTTACTATGAAGCAGGTAGTATGCAAACACTATCCTATTTTATCTTCACAACTTTATAAGGAAGATGGCATTGCATGTAATTTATAAATGAAGCTTCAGAATAAAAACAAGTCAAAAGTCTCAAAGTTCATAGTAGAATTGAGGTTCCTCTTATCAAAGCAGTTTCTACTCCTTATTGCTCCTTCCAAAATTCATACCATTAATTTTGTCATGCCTTGTTTTATGCTGGTTCCTCTTCCTAACATGTTTTGTCTTCTACTTTTCCTAAGACTTTCTCTATCCCACATCAAATGCTAAACATATCTCCAGAAGGAATTTATCCCTTTTTTCAGAATCCTCAGAGCATTATAACTGTATTATTTCCTTGGCATTTTTTTACACAAAGCCTTATATTCTCCATTCTTTCTACTTCTCCCCAATTGATGATAAGTTTTCTGAAGTGTGTCCTGGCTATCCTATCAAGATAATTAGTTACAGTGTGATCACTTCCTATCTCAAGTAACTATGTGAATATAAATTTTTAAAAAATGGGAAAAACGAAACACCTCCAAGGATTATGGATAGTGAAGTTTCTGTATAACAAATGCTATGTTGTGACCTTACCTGTTTCTTTACTATTTAGTAGTTTATTGTTTCAATCCCCAAGTCGAATTTTACAGATTTCTACTATTCAGCAGTCAGCCAGCCCCACACACATATAATCTTTCTCAACCTCCTGTGTCTGAAAGCTATTACAAGAGTCTACCATCCCCAGCATCCAGTGTAAGGGAAATTGTCAAAGATGAAGAATATGTGTTATTTTTGAATTGTAGATGAGCTGAAATTTATCAAACTAAATAGATAATGCTCCTGTGAGAAACTATTGTTAGAGGTAGTTGCTCTATGGAAAGTAACAACACATTAAACTTTAAACTAAGGAAATAAAATGCAGGAAATGATCTAGAACTACAAACTGGAAATGGGGATATTTAAAAACTGATATGTGAATCAATATTAGCTTTTAATATACCTCTGGACACCTCATCAGGTTTATGACAATAGCTGACCCCGTTATAGTTTTTTTCTGATTCTTTAAACAAAATGTAATTCCAAGGTTTTACAAAACATTGTGTGGAAGAGAAATGCTTGATTCAGAGTACTTTAATGAGTAATGTGCACAGATAACCAGCTACATAGTGACTGAAGTTATAAATGAATTAATTCTATTAGGGCTATTAAAAACATGGCTTTTTTTCCCTAAATATTATGATTTTCTTTTTAAAGAATTTTATTTTCAGAAAAAGGGGAAGGGAGAGAGGCAGAGAGGAAGAGAGACATCAATGTATGGATGTCTTTCACGTGCCTCCAGCTACGGACCTGGCTGGAGATCTGGCTTGCAACCTGGTTATGTGCCCTGGCTGGGAATTGAACCAGCAACCTTTGGGTTCACCTCATCCACTGTGCCACCAGCCAGGACTTAAAACCATAACTTTTTCAATTACTATAATTCTAATCTGTCCAGTTTTATTTATGTGAGGTGGCTATAAATATGGGATTATTAATAAAATGTAAACATCTATTAAAACTGTAACCTGTCAGTTATTATTTAAACCACTTCATGATTTCTATTCAATAGTATCATCAGCATAGCCCATACAATTAGAAGACATACTACAGTGGTTTAAGTCTAAATAAAATATTTTATATACAGCTTAACTGTACACATTTTGAATACCACACAGATATTTGTGAGCAGAAATATTAGAAGGCAGTGGACTCCTTTCTTCTTAATTATGAAGAGATTTATAGAAATGTTTGCTCTCTGCCTCATTTATTAAAACCAGGAGTGTGAAATGACAAAATCTAGGAGTTGGCAGTGGGGAGACGTTTGTCTTTGGGCACCACTAGAACTGTACCTAAATATACAAGGACATAGGTTAAACTTAAAGCAGGGAGCATGGACTGTTGAAATCACGCAAGCAGCTCCTGGCCAATGGAAAGTTAGAACTAAGAAGAGTCTGGAATTTGGCCATTAGAGTTGAAGTTTTCAATCTTCCCAGACTTTAAGAGAATGTAAGATTTTATAAGAGGGAGAATGTAGATTTTTATGTTCCATTCCATGTTCCATGTCCAAGTTCCTGAAAACTTTGGCTCACTTAATCTTAATTGAGATGATTAAAATTTTCATTGTGAATATTCACCACCAAGGGACTAATGTACAAAGGTAAAAGGTGACAGTGTACAGTGTACGAAGGTGCTAATGTAAAAGGTCATGAGTATTTGAAGATTAGGAAAAAGAAGTCTATATTACAAAAAATAAATGAGTAAAAAGAGATCATTCACTATGAAGATATATAATTAAATATACATTATACATTATTTTCATACATATGTAACATAATTTACTTGAAGGATGAATTTCTAAGTTGCTGAGCAAAACTCAAATACTAAAAATATTTCAATAAATATGATATACATTGACACATATTCATGTTTCTAACATGGTTCCCATAAAACTTTATATCTAGTATAAATACCAGCTTGAAATAACACTTACTTGATTCAGATTTTCATGGGTGTTAGGCATTTATTGTATAGTTTTCATTTATTTTGAAAGTTGGAAACCTGATATTGCTTTTAGGTGAGTTGATACGTGATTTGATAAAGAAGGAAGTTCTCAACTAAACTGCAGTCTATTTTGAATTTAATGACCTATTTATTAATAACTTCCTGGTTTAGGCAGGCTGGGCTGTTTTAAAAAATGAAAGCAGAAGTTCCTAATTGGACAGTTAATCCTATTTTTTGCTTGGCTAGTCAATTTAGTACAGTAGAAATCTGAACGAGTGCTCACTGAGTGGATTAGTTGAGGTATTTGCCTTCTGTCTTCTCTGTGCCCATCATGTCTAGGTTAGAGAGGCCAACATGTACATTGTTGTCAAACCAACCTTGTAGTTCAGGATAATAAACAGTGATTTTAGAAACACATGGAAAGCTGATTTTCCCAAACACCCAATGAAGTTACATATAATATTATCATTAGAGACATGTTGACTTACTCATTTTAGTCACTTTTGAGAAAGAACTTTCTATAAAGTCTATAAGTTGTCATTTATGCCAATGCAAGTTAGATTTTCCGAATGCACCATGAGAAAGTAGTTGGAGGCATAGTTGCTAAAAATGGGACGAGTTAAATAAAGATGATCTAGAAAGCATGATAGACAACACTGCTGACTTGAGAACTCAACATGTGTCTGCCTCTGGGAAGCAAAATGCTCCAAATGGAGATCTTTTAGAAGCTTCTTACATGCAAGCAGCAACAAAAGAGAAGCAGTAGGCTGTCCTCTCAAGAAATGAATGCTCACATTTTAGGAACATTAGAATCATATGAATTTTCATTCACCTTTCTTACAAAATCCGTTACCTATTGCAGTAAAATTTCAAAAGCAGCCCTTAAGATACTACAAAGAACAAGTGAAAAGCCAACTGCAAAACTTCTCGTCTTCCCTCTTGAAGAGACAGCTTTTATCCTGGGTTGAGGTTGGGGTTGCAAGTCTACATGGTGGTGGGTTCAAATGAGCATCTGGTAATTTAATGTCAGCCTTGGGAAATATGAAACATAAGAAACTAGAAATTTGATTTTCTTCTTGGGTTATTTCAGAGTAAACCTGGAAGCTAAGAAGTCTCACAGAGCTGACTGGAGTGGCTTAACCTCCTGTCATTTGGCTGAGGTCTGGCTGAGATGGGGTGGCCATGCACCCAATTAGAAAACAGAAAAAAGAAGTCCCTCAGGCTCCTGGAACTCGGGTTGGTGAAGGACTTATAAGGTCCTAGTTATTCTCCTTGTTCCTCACAAGAGAAGATCAAAGATCTAAGGTTTGTAGGTGTGCCCTGAGGCACATCTTTTAGACATTGTTTAATTTCCTGCTTCAATTCTTTTGATTTTTATGTGAAGATCAGTGATATGAAAAGCGCGGATTCTGCCAATTCCGATGCAGGCCATGGCCAAGGGACTGTTCCCAATCCATGTGGAGGTGGGGACGGTGCATTGACTAAGTCCTGATGACATTTCCTTTGTGAATAAAGAACGCCATGTGTTGACATACCGTCTGACAAGGACTTCTTACTTCAACTATGAGTAGAGCTGATTAGGCAATTATAAATTAATCACAAAATTATGAAAAGCTTACACAATATGATCGGTATATTTTAAAATTGCTTAAAACAAAATTGCCCACATCCCAGTCTAGGAACAACAACAATAACCACCACCACCACCAAAACCCTAACATTTATTGAATGCTTCCAAATGATCAGGTATTACAATATTCACAACTTAAGAAGTATGAAACTGAGAAGCATGGATGTTATTCACATTCATAGCTAGTATTACTTTAAGCACAAACACTTCACTATTGCACTATACTGGACACTCCAGGAACAACTATATATGATAAACTATATTTTATATTTGAGTTCGAAATACGAAAATCTCAGAGAGAGATGTTTCTCTTCTTTATGTATGAAGTTCCTTTATTCAAGCTCTTCAGATATTTCTAACCTCCAGTCATTTTCCATTCTCCCTGTTATTCAGAACAAATGTTACTGTTCTTTTGGGTAGGTGGTATATGCTTCTTGGGTGGCACTCCCACCAACTCACACTGCCTGACAGTGTGATACATGCTGACTGTTAACATGGTACTTATATCTCATTATATGAAAATCACATCTCATCTCATATGCTGATGACTACACTGTGTCATGTGAATTGGCACTTCATGTATATTTGGTGGATTTATAGACACATATACTGTAACCAAACACAGGTCCAGCTGCCTGCAACAATGAAAGCCCAACTTCGGAGGCAGGTGCTGGTGAAAAAGGAAAGTGATTTTATTCAGATGCCAGCAATCTGAGATGGGGACTCTTGTCTCAAAGCCCATCTTATCATCTCAGTGCAAGCAAAGCTTTTTGTAAGGAGGGAGAGGAAAAGCAGAATGAAAAGATCAAGGGAAGGGGGTTGGAAAATTCTCTGCATGAAGACCAGCAAGAGAATTCTGATAAGGAACTCAAAATTGGTCAAGGGATGGTCTAGTTTGCGTGATCCTGGTTGTGTACCTCCTAGTTTTATGTGGTCCTGGTTTTACAGTTGAAAGTCAGCAAGTCTTCCAGAGCTGGGATGGCTGAAAGGTGGAGTCTGTATCTTTTGAAGGTAGTTCCTAGGATTTTTATACAAACATTTTGTTTCTCTACAAGAGTTAGAATCAGCATTTACAGAAACAATGTTGAAAGATAGTGGCATGAGTTATAATTCCCTACTGTTATAATACCTCACTGTTACAATATTTTTAATTTAAAAAGTTCTTAAAATAAGTTTTAAGCTGGAGGTATAAAATAGCTAGTGTTATCATCTTAACAATAACCCACAACCTTCGGACCAACTAATAGCTAGTGTTATCATTGTGAGCTGAAGTATTTTTGCTTTCATTATAACACACAAAAAAGTGACTCAGTAAATACGAAAGGGCGACCCCAAAAAGGAAACACTGCAAACTCAGTGTAGTGCCCAGATTCAAAATCAATAGTTAAAACCCTTTCCTGTTGATTCCATCAGTTTTATAGATAGTGTGATATCCCTTAGATGTCTTGCAGTTTAAGAGCAAAAGAATGAGTTGGTGAATATCTGTCCAGGGGCAAGTTTCTATGCCCAGAACAACTCAGCTTCAATCCACAATGCTTTCAGGAAGCTGCTGAAAGTTGTCAAGAAAACTAATGCACAGATCATTCATATCTGCTCAAGTGAACAACTGGAGAAAAAGGAGAATATTGAAGAGATAGGTGTGCAGAGCATCTACACTGTAGTCACTGAAGGCTAATTGTATGAATACAGCAACGGATCTTTAGACTGACCTCCTTACTGGGCTTCAAACTTTTTTTAATTTGAACTTTCTGGAAAAAGTGCTGAGTAAGATTGTCATTCCTTGAAGCTGGTATTTTTCTGCCTTTCTGGGGTAGCAGCAAGTATTCTAATGTATACCATACATGAATGGGCCTTCAGGAGGTTTCCGGCAGTCCCCATAGAATACTACAGAAGTCCTTTTCTCTTTTGATTAAGGCACAAATTTAAAATTAAGTATAAATTTATAGAAAATAAACTGGGTTATCAATATTAGGAAAAAATATTAGTTTTGCTTAATCATTAGAATAGTTGAAGAGGGAGAAAAAGGGAGTGAAAAAGGGAAAATGAGATTGGGAAAGAAAAATAGAGACCTAGAAAACATTTTATGCTAATATTTTGCTTTAGATGTAAGGGAGTTAAAGAAAATCACTTTCTCATATCATAGATGGCTGAAGAAATTTCACATAAGCCATGTCTGACAGAAGAATATCTGCATACACTGAGTAGTTTCTGGGGAGATGGGTGTAATGGTGAATAAGAAGACAGTGAGAAGGGTCTGACACAGGCAAGGCCTGTGACTGATTGCTGATAGTGTTAGAATAGACTTATTATCAGCTTCTGTGCACCTTATCAGGATGAACATGCCTCTTGGAAAATTAAAGTATATGAAAAAGGACATCTTGTATTTCGTTTTTGATAGTTTTCCCTAAAATGCGCATTTAAAAAAATAGGAAAAACTCCTTATCATTTAAAGTACTTTTTCTACTTGATTGATTAAGTTCTCGTTTCCTCTTTCTATGAGGGGAACTCTAAGGGGGATGAAAAGCCATGAAATATCCACGGGTAGACTAAAAGGCACATTGTTGGTATTAATCAATACTAGAGTAGAAAAATCAGGCCGGAGTATTTTAGATTTGAAACAAGGAGTATCATAAACCAAAAGAAAAACACAAACAGCAGGGATTTTTTAAGCTTTCTTTGTTTGTTCCTTTGTTAATATCTTGCTCTGCTAGGTTTACAAATCCTAAATAAATAGAAATTAGTGCTCTTTCCTTTGCAGTCCATTTGCTTTAGATGTTTGCCTTGAGGGACTTTTGTGTATTCTGCTAATGGCTGCTGCAGAGTGCTGTCTCATTTTCATTCTGGCAAAAAAAGGGCCGTCACCATGGTTACAGTTTCATTTGCTAGAGAGAAACTGATGGCTGTTAGTGATCCCATCATAAGCAACTTCTGTCAGATTTCTTATCAAGTAGACATATTTTGACAAAGTGAAAGATAACACCGTAATAAGAGAACTGAGTTGCTACTCTATGTAATGAACCATTTAGCATTAAATGAAATGTGAAACCACATTTTAAAAAATGAAGGTGGGGAGCAAAAGTAATATTTATAATTTACACACACAAAAGGAATACTCCATGGTGGAATAATGATGGCGTGTTTTCTTTCTGTTGTCACAATAATTTTAGTGGAGTAACATTGATTTATATTGGGTGGGCGGGGGGGGGGGTGGTTCTCAACAAACCATCCTGTAGCCACACGCAGTAAGGTTTTCTTTCGACTGTTTACTTTAGTTGAGCCCAAAGCTATGCCAGGAGGGGAATGGTAGGGTAGTGGGTCAAACTATTCTGAAAGAAGACCTAGCCAAACATTTTACCCATAACAGACTATAAAATTGTTTTGTGCAGGGGGTGCACACTTGATCAAGTAGATAGCTATTTCTGAAGTAGATAGTTGGCTCAATTGAAGTACATTTCTTGTCCACATTCATAAGCCATGGGATATTTCCAAAGGATAGCCAAAATGACATTTGCTGATAGGAACATAGAGGGGAAAAAAAAAAAAAAATCAATCCCCAAAGAGTCCCATCTGGCTGACAGCAGCAGAACCCAGAATTCATCCACACAGAAAGGGAGGAGCAGAGGAGTCAAGGCTAAAAAAAAAATATGGATTTAGAGCCATCAGACAGAGCTTCTGGCATTGTGATCTACTGGATTGCGAACTAGGTTCTGATAGGCACAACAGTGCTCTTTTTAAGGACAAATGAAAGCAGACACTAACTTAATGTGAAAGTCCTCTAAAGAAAAGTCCTAAATGTCTTTTCTTTTTCTCTCTCACAGTTTGATTCTGTCTTGGCCTCAAACCAATGTAATGGTAAACAGAGTAGATATTTTATTTTGAGGATAAAAATTGATGGTCCTCTTTCATATGAGATAAAGGGACAAAGGTTCCTTATGATTAAGCTCTTTGGGGACTGAGGTATCAGGTTGCTCATTAAAATGCTTGGTTGAAAGAATTCTCAGACTTTGGGTATAGAGAAGATAGGATGCTGACACATTTCTATTCTTTTTCTGGTTGTTGTTTATGCAAGGTTTCTCACTAAAAATTAGTGAAAACATAGGGGGTAAAATACAATTTTAAAGCATATTTGGTTCCTTTTTCCATTTTAAAGGATTGCATTGTTCTATCTTATTTCATTTTATTTTATCTTTTATCAACGAGGGAAGTAATATGCAAACCTTGCCCAGAAAGAGAGAATCTCCTTTCTCCTTCTTCATGGGAATGTGGTTTTCTACTTTAATACATATGTGATGTCTACATATGTATTTATATGAAATGTGAAGCAAATCATGAAAGCATTGGTTGTTAGTGTGACAGGGAGAATCACCAAATTAACAGATAATAATAGAAACTGACTATAGCTAAGGCCATCTACTATCAATCACGTTCTTTATAAATCAGTCCTTTTAGCTGTCATTTATACTCTTCCCTAAAATATTGCACTGCAAAAAAGTTTAACAAATCACACAATATTTGCACCTTTTAAAATCCATTTCTAACCCAGTATAACTAGCACTGCAGAGCAACACAGTGATTTTAATAAACATAGTTGTAATTCCTTATTAGTCTTGCCAAGACAAATAAAACTCATGCCTGCATTTCACTTGTGAAGTTTGAAGGAATGTTTTTCATAATGAATCTAATTTAAAGGAGATGTCTTATTTTTCACTCAGTGGCCAATCAGAAACAGGGATCTTGGTTTCAGAGTTTCTGTTTTATCAGGTGGCCTAATAACCAGAATAATAGATGATTTATTTTAATGCAAGGAATACAATACCTTAGATTTATAGAGCACAGAAGAGCGCAAATCACTTTATGAATGTTATCTTACCAGGAGCTCATCTCTGTTTACCTAACAAAATGTGAACAAATTCAGGATATACAATTTGTAATACAGTTCTCCCTCAATTACAAAATAGAGTTGTTCCTGAGAACTTAAACATAAATAGCAATTTTCCTAGTCACATACAATGAATTGGGGATTGTTTGCAAAAGAAAGAAAACATGTCCACTGGAAAAGACTGTAAATATAGAAAATAGTGAGATGACACATAATCTCTGGCTAGGCTTTGCCCCAAGGACATTTGCTTGTGGCATGTCTCCAGGGTTTGAGAGAACATTCTTGAATCAAAAATGTTTAATTCAATATTTCTTTCAAATAAAAATAGCTCTTAATTGCTTCTTTGCCAATTCCTAAAACAAGACTGGCTGACCTGAGAAGCACCTAACCTGGAAAATAGAAACAACAATGTGTTGACTGTTAAAACTTACATAAACTTCACTTCAGAAAAAGTCCCTAATTAGGATTATTCTGAATTATAAAATTACCTCTACATTATATATTTGTATTAATGAATAGGAAAACAAGCCATTTAAAGAGAAAGTCTGACTTTCTTCAGGGACTCCCAAAGTTTCCTTCAGAGCTGTTATTTTTTTCATACCAGTTTCCATCAAACAAATTAAGTTATATTTTCCAACTTTTAAAGAAGAACATCTGCTCTTATTTTAAAATTTATCTTAATCGCTTTTTTACAAAAGTGTTTCTTCAATTAGTTTTTAAATGATAAGTGACAATATTTCTAATTATTAATAATACTTCACAAGTTTGGCATGTTTCAAGCAACTGCTTTACAAATGATCTTATGAGATATAATCTAACTATAAATTGGATAATTCTGAATTTCAGAAACTTTCTGCTGCATCATATTGAAGATATCAATACAATTAGTTAAGGTTAGCATTTTAAAGAAGGTAAAGACTTTATGACAAAAGGATATTTTAAAACATGTACCTATAATTTTTTCCTAAAAATTTGTTTCTATTTTAATTTAATCAACCTGGATATTTCCCCATAGATATAATAACATACAATTTTGAATAATTTAAGCATTCTGTCGAGTTCATTATAATTCACTTTAAATTAGATATGCTGTATTAACAATATAGATATTATTTGGGAGGTTATTTTTATGTTTCTGCAATGAACATCCTTCTAGGATTTTATTTCAGTTTGGTTTTTTTCCACCTGAGAAATCCTTAAAGTGGGATTATGAGGAGAAGCAAATGAGTTTTCTTTTGAATAATGACTTTCATTTTTAGTTTACTTAGAATTAAAAGTTTTTTGACACTTACTTTGAATTTTATAAATCAATAAAAATTTATATTTAGGTATTGCGTTTTTTTTACTTCTAAATTCCACTACAATGGAATAATTATATTGTATTTTGTTCAAGCACTTTAAAATTTTTTCCCTATCTTATTTGTTTTAGCCAATACTTAATAATATTGGGGAGTTTAAACGTTTGTGATGAATATGTGCAAAGTGTAAATGTTTTTTACTTTATGGATTTCACAGGAATTGATTTTTGGATTTTTGGTTTACTTACAATAAAGGCAACATGTACTTTTTTTTTTTTTTTAAGATTTTATTTCACTGTTTTTAGAAAGACAGGAAGGGAGAGAGGCAGAGAGGGAAAGAGACATCAATGTATGGTTGCCTTTCATCTGCCTCAACATGTACTTCTTAAAAGTGGTTTTACAATTTTCTTAAAATATTATATAATCATATCAGCTTTCCCTTATGAGTCACTCAAAAAGAATCACAATCAATATGTATCAAGTTATTAACAATAATAGATTTGTACCCATTTGTTGTAAAGGAATGGTACTAAAACTCAGCTACCTTCTTACATAATGAGAGAAAAAAAAAGGTTTCTTTAAAATGTTGCCCTGGCTGGTGTGGCTCAGTGGATTGGCATCAGCTGGCAAACCCAAAGGTTGCCGGTTCAATTTCCCAGTCAGGGCACATAACCAGGTTGAAAGCCAGGTCTCCAGCCAGGTCCTTAGCTGGAGGCAGGTGGAAGGCAACTATACATTGATGCTTCTCTCCCTTTCTCCCTCTCTGCCCTTCTCTCTAAAAATAATGAATAAAACCTCTTTTAAAATCTTTATAGAATAAAATAATTTAACAATAAATAAAATAAAATGCTGTTTGAAGTTTTCAACCTAAGATGATGGAAACATCATTGTTCAGAAACCTCTCCAACAGAAAATCAGCATTCAGGATTTAAATTAAATCTAAGTGCTTGAAAGAATGAAATCAATGACATTATTAGAATCTAGAAGTGATTGGTTTTTCTCTATTTCTTCATAAATGTCCTGTCCAAAAAAATGTAGTCAATTTCAATGTGTAAGAAAGTCCAAAACAGTTTATTAATAATGTTATTTTATCATATATCTTAGCAAAACTAGTCTCTTCTAGCACATAATATCTTTGTATATAATGCACTGTTCTAAAAATATTTATTCAGGAAGGAAGTTCAATTCCAAAGGAATCATCAAATATTATATTTGTTAAGTCATAAGATTTCATCTTTTTATTATCATTATAGTGGTTGGTTTGCTAAGGAAACAAACATAAAAAAGGGAATTTGGGGTTTGGCAAATTATTTTTAATTTTCAACCAATAAAAAAAATAACTACAACCCACTTACCCAAATATAATCATCTGAATCATTAAGGTGAGCCAAAATCTCTTTCAAATAAACCAATTCCTTAAACCTCAGTTCTGTAGCCAGCAGTGAGAATAGTCAGCTCATACAAACTATTGTGTCTCTAAACCAAAGTTCTGAATTTTGGCATCTTATCAAGACAAATAAAATTGGTTCTTCCAACTAAAAATTATCTAGAAGCATCTCTAGTTTCCCCACTCTGACTTATGCTTGAAATTATGAAATTACTTGATGATCCTCAATTATTCTATTTAATCCACACATCATGATGAACAATAGCTCTAGTTTTATTTAGTATTGGGCAACTGCAGAAGCATATTTAAAAAGTTATTGTAATCAGCAAAGGTAAAATTTAGATAATATGAAAACACACGCATCCACATTTACTAAAAGCTTGCTCACAAATTAAAAAAAATACAAAGATAATAAAGTTTATCCAAAGCATAAATCCAAACACTAGCTGGACTAAAAAGCCAAAGAATGAGACAAAAAAAAAGTATTAGAAGCCCTGGCTGGTAGCTCAGTGGATAAGGCACCAGCCTCAGAACCCAAAGGTCGCTGGTTCGATTCCCCAGTCAGGGCAACATAACCAGGTTGCAAGCCAGCTCTCCAGCCAGGTCCATAGCTGGAGGCAGGTGAAAAGCAACCATACGTAGATGTCTCTCTCCCTCTCTGCGTCTCTCCCTTCCCCTCTCTAAAAATAATAAAAATAAAATCTTAAAAAAAGAAGTGCTAGAGTGATGTTACTTACTAGTCTGAAAGCAACAGAACTTGAGAAAGCCAAGAAAATTAATGGCCAGATAATAAAGCAGAGTTTTCTTCTTGCAAATTCAACTTCCCTGAAAGCAAGATATATGCAAATTCCTCTTTTGTTGCTTCTAAATATAATGGTTGCATGGAATTGCATGGACAAACCAAAAGATTTTTCTCTAGACTTCAGCTTTATCTGTAAAATTACTGGCTGGAAAAAAAAGTCTTCATGCATTGTCTTCTTTTCTACATTCTACATACTGTTCTGTGTGTCCATCTCACTAAAAATGGGGATTTTTATATAGCTTGCAATGCTTGGAAATAATTTCCACTGAGGCCACAGAAAAGTGGCTGTAACTTCTAATTCCTGATTCTATCTCTTAGGTCCAATTTCCTAGATCTTAGTTTTTGCCAAAATCACACCTAAAACCATAGTGACTTTAAATCAGGCCACCTTTCCCTCTTAGCTAAAAGGTGATCACTTTTTTGTCTGAAGTTGCACTTGCTATAGTGATAGAAAATTATAGAACACCAAAACAGGAAGTGAGTGGTATTACAGATGTATTCTCCTCAGGATTCCATTTATTAAAGAAAACAATGAATATTAATTAAAAGTTAATTAAAACTAATTGTCGATTAGAAATAAAAAATAATTTGAAGGGACCCACAGCCCTTCTATTATCATTACCTTTGAGGATCCTACACACCCAAGGGCTGCACAGTTTGTCACCTTTCCTTCCTCTGGTATCACTATTATGTGTTATCCTGTTTCAGTTAATTTGCTTCATTAAACTACAGATTATGGTACACAAACACGTCACTATATCACCTACTTAATGTAAGCATGATGCAAGAGTTAGTATTTTGCTGAAAGGAAATTCCATGTGTTATAGAAACAATGAATCAAAACAACAGGAAAGCAAGTATGATCATTTTTACGCGTTATGGAAGACAGTGTACGCGTTATGGAAGACAGCTGACCCAAACCTGTGGTAGCTGATTCCACTGCCTCCCCCTCATGCCTTTCTTCTTCTTCTAACCACACATCCTGAATTTTACTTGGGGACCCATGCTTCCCAAGTTCTTGAGGCCCATGTCCAGGATGAGCCATATCGCTGGGAATCTAGATAGAGTACTGAACCAGCACTAAATCAGAATTCTACACATTCCTTTCACATCAGCAATTGTGTCACCTTAGGTATGACAAGTGGAATGAATCTCACGGCTTTCTCCTAGAGGTCCCAGCAGGGAAAGAACTGAGGCTGACGCTGGCGGCCATCTTGCAAGCGGGCCAGCTCCCACTAAGAGCTCAATGGAGAGAATCCAGCCCTGCAGATGTCCCGGAGCCCTGAAGCCAGCTGTGACCTGCAGATTGCCAACAAATTCCGTCTTTTTATTAAAGCTACTTTGAGTTGTGTTGCTCAGTCACTTAAAACTGAAAAATCTTACTGAAACATTTTCAAGGTACTTATTAGATAGTTGCAGGAGAGAATGTCACATGTTAAATTTCCCTTAGAGTTTTTGAATATATGTATAGACTTCCAAGAGAACTATGGCTTCCATATCCATCCTTTGCTTTTCCTCTGTAGGCCTCAGGGTGACACTCAAGATAATGTAAAACTCTGAATTTGTTTCTTGAGTTAGATTGAAAATCTAATCAGAGAATATATTCTTATGCGTGAGATCACCTATTCACAATAAATTTTTATTCACTCATGACCTGGGTAGAATTTAAATCACTCATCTAATAGAAAATTTTAAAGCCTCACTTGAGGACACATTTATTGATTTGTAGAGAGAGAGAGTAAGGGAGAGAGAGGGAAACATCAGTTATTTGTCTCCTGCTCTGACCCCAACTAGGGATGGAACCCAAAACCTTTTGGTGTGTGAGACAGTACTAAAACCAACTGAACCACCTGGTCAGGGCTAGAATTTTTTTTTCTTTTTTTTTAGAAAGAGATTTGAGAAATGAGATTTTGTTTTATTTAACACAAAACTGATTTGGATTGTACCTCTCTGTCTTCTTGTTTGTACTCCAGTTTTGAGAGTCTGACTTTGATCTCCGTAGTCACTGAGAATAAGAAGTCCTCTAATATTTTAATATTCTTCTCAATAAAATGCAGTAATCGATGACTAACATTTACTTGTTTCACTTAGTTTTTAGCTTGTATTTTGAAGTCCTTTTCCAGAGTTTTATAAGTATTCATAGAATGTCTTACAGCCTGTTGCTAGGTGAGTGATAACCCCACAAAGGTCATTCCCCCAGGACCATCACTGGATGAACCCTGGTTTTTGTGTGTAACTGACATGACTTGATGACCTGACAACTTTAGCTTTATTTAATGGAAATTGATTAAAATTGATACTACATATGCTAATTTTACTTGTTTCTTTATGAGTGTTTTAGAACTCTTAGATATAAAAGAGTATGAAGACTTCTAAAATTCATGTATTTCAATCTTTAGACTAGTTTTTTAGTTCTGTTTTTTTTTTTTTTTTTAAGATTTTATTTATTATTTCCAGAGAGGATCAAGGAGAGAGGCAGAGAGTGAGAGATACATCAGTATATGGTTGCCTTTCACCTGCCTCCAGCTACGGACCTGGCTGGAGACCTGGCTTGCAACCTGGTTATGTGCCCTGGCTGGGGAATCGAACCATCGACCTCTAGGTTTGCCAACTGGCTCCTCATCCACCATGCCACCAGCCAGGGCCAGTTTTTTAGTTCTTACTTTAATATCCAATATCTAAATATGGTCAATAAATGAAAAAAAAAAATGAGACTTTGCCTTCTCAAACATTTTTAGATCAAATGCTAGACTGGGTCCCTATGTTTAAAAAGCTTGTCATTTATTAGAAGTATTATTAATTGGAGCCTTCTGTCATTTCTAAGAATATTATATAATGAAAACAAACTCAAATTACTGAATCTGGATGTTTCATTCTGTCCTAAAACCTCCATTAATGAAGTTTAAATATGGGACGGAAAGGTTACTCAAGTTTTCAATACCTTAATGGCATTTTTGCCTTGGAGGCTATAAAAATATTTAATATTTAACTTGTAATTACATAAAAAAAGTAATATATATATTTTTAGGTTTCTATATCTTAACATTTTGAGAAGAGTCCATAAGAATAAAAATAATCTGATTTGCAGATATAAAACTCCAACATGGTGATCTTTGATTCTAAATAATTTAATAGTCTGCTTCACAGGAAAATAATAAGCAATAAAAATATTGACCAATCAGAATTCTAAAAGAACTGCCCTGGAGTTTAAAAAGAATGAATTTCATCTTTAGAACTTTTCTCTTGGTATCAGAGACTTCTAGTTAATAAAAGATACATGAAATTATCATCACACAAAAGTTGTTAAAATACACACACACATACACACAGACTGAGCAACAAGATTTAAGTTATTTGGGTCTTAAATATTTCATCTTACGTGACATTTTTGAATTTTTGTATTTTAAAGAAACAGTCCAAGCCTGAGATACAACTGAAATTTAGGCTGTATTTCTATAATGAAATTTATTAAGTCAAATATGTCTGTTTAACATGAAATTTAAAAACATATTTAACTTGTATTTTAAAATTAATTTTATTCAGGAGCATCTTTGGAATTCTAATATCCCTAATTTCTTAATGCTATAATTTATACAGTTTGATTTCTTGTGCAACTTTAGTCAGCTTCAAATTATCCATGCCAAAGAATGGGAACAGTGATCGAAATCATATAAAAATGGCAGATAATAAAAGCACCATTTATATTTGTATCTGGAATGCACTTTTGCTGCCCTTTCCACCCCCTGAACATTTACCTTCCTAATTACGTTTTACTCAGTCTAATCTTTATACTAATTTGCATCCCCTAAGCTCAAACTGACAGTGAGAAAGATAGAGGAGAAAATTTCCTAAAGGGGATGAGAAATTATATTAAATAGTCACAATCACTCAGGGTTTATACTACTTCAGAGTTTGCAATGTGGTTTTATTTATTTTAACTGAGTTCGTCCCCACCATTTGGAGATGAATAGAGAAATACACGTGTTATGTATGTCTTAAAAGTGCCATGGGACAACTCCTTCAAAGGACAATAGCTGCACTCCATGGGGACAGGGGTTTGGGGCTGTTCACCGGGAACAAAGCCCCAAGGGCAGTGACTGGCGTCTCATTCATGCACAGTTGGTATTTCCTGCAGAGATGGCTATTCAGTTTCCTGCCACGAGACAGGGCGGCCTGTGCCATCCTGCTCTGTCTCAGGTGATTACATCACTACCTGGCCAGTGTGGGGCCGCCAACAAGAGCAGTGTCTCAGGCAGAGAGCTGCTAAGTGGCCACAGTCTTCTCCCAGTCGGGCTGATGTAGAAATGTGACCCAAACAAGAGTAAGAGAAGCCAATCCATTTCTCACAGGAATTTCAATTAGGAAGTAGAGGATCAGTTATAAGGGCAGATTCAAGCTGAAAGGAAAGCCAAAGAAAGGCTAAAGAAAAACCCTAACTTAATGCAGAACAGTGAATGTTACCCTTTTTTTTTTTTTTTACATATATACATTTTTAATAATCTCTAACTCTAGTATTGATCATATCTTTGGAAAGAGGTAGGGGATGGTGAGGATAGAGGATATGACTACAATTGTGGCTGGTATTTTAGGGGCAGCCTCCATTCCATTCACAAATACATCCTTGAGAAAGCTAACATTTAAAGTAACTTTGGGAAACTGAGTATGGTATTAAAAAAGACTACCAATACTAGGATTCTCAAGCAAAGATCTTCCACTATATCTTGCAGTTTTGGTGTCTCAAGGTTGGAGATAGTTATTCATATTACATTTTTATTAATGTCTAATGATTAAACAACTTCAAAAGTTTTTATGATAAATTATTTAACACCCTGAACATTTGTCCTTGCCTACTTCTCATTTTCTACCTGTGTAACACAACATGTCACTCACTGGCTGCACAATTTTTAACTTAAAGCAGGGCAGAAATCACAGGTCCAATCTATTCTTTAGATGTGCTTTTCTAATATTTTGGTTAGAAGTGTTGACTCTTAGCTAAAGTTATTATTAATGTCTTTCTGTATGTTAAGTGTTTTTATATTCATTTTATTTGTGTAATATTTTGTTTTTATGTAGAAGCAATGAATAAGTTTTAAAACAATTTTATGATTAAACCCATTAAAGATGAAGCAGGCACAATCACAATCAAATTACTATCATCGTTATAAACACATTGATACTCAAACTCTAAAAATACATGCTTGCATTTCATTTCTCCACCCCTCCCATGGTGTTGATAAAATGCAGGCTTTACAATAGCTAAGACATCTTCTGCTTTGGGCAGAAATGGATTAATCATATTAGAGTTAGGTAGTACCTGTTTCTCATGTTAAAGTAATGACATGCTAACAAAAGGAAGAAATATAGGCATAGAAAGGGAAGAATTATAATAATATATATTTGAAATAGAAGTATATAATTTTCTATATGCAGTAAATTTTTCTCAGGAATGTAAAATCAAAAAGACAAACCATTTAGCTTACTTTGTGTTTCCAAATGTAAAGTATATACATCTAGAGATACAAATAAAGATAATTATACTATTCCTAAATCTTGATAAAGCATAAAATAATTTATTTTGCTGCTCTTACTTATAGCATCATTACACCCAAAATTAAGAGAAATGTAAACTGAACTATAAAAATTCTGTTATTATCAAAACAAAAGATTTCTTAGATTTATTTTTTTCCTTCTACTCAAACAAAATTTAATTTTTTCTGAGGAAATAAAGTAATTATAAAAATGTGCACTACTGAAATTTTGTAGTATTTTATGAATTCCCACTTTAGAGGATAAATTTAGTATTTTATAGCATAACTTTATATATTCTTCCATTCTGTTCTAATAGGACATGTATATTACTCAGATGCATAAGTACACATGACAAAAATATCATGTTCTTTTGAAAATACTTTGCAAAACAGATTAGTTTAAGGAATAGCTGAGGGACATATATTGTAACTGACTGCTCTAGTTAGAAAAGCATTCTTTTTATATCTTCTTAATTTATCTCCTTTTTCATATTTGCAGTGAGGAGTCTTTGTGCCTTAATTATACACAGCACAAAGAAAACATTCTAAAGTATATTCATGAAAAATATTAACTTATAAAATATAAGTGGTCACACCAAAATGAACATAACATCTGATTCAAATAATTTACTGAAAATATTAAGATGATTGCAAATATTCTCTTGTGTCATTGATTTTAAGTACTATATTAAAGTCACTGTGGTTTATAATTTGATCACACTGGAGAAGTAACTCTACAATTAATGTCTCTTACTTATTATAATGAGTCATTGTTTACCATCTCAGGCTATTAGCTTAGTTAGGGTCTGGAGCCTAAAAGCACTATTTTTTGCAAAACACTTAAGGCAATCATAAGTCCATAGAAGCCTTCTGTATAACCTATTTTACTGACAAACAATTACATTTTAGATTGAAGAGGTGAAATGATTAAGAATATTTGACTTAGTTGCCATGACAGCATGCATTTTTCATCAGGCACAGTGTAATTACTACAATTTCAATGATGTAAAATCAAGAAAGATGATAACAAACAGCAGAACCGTGGAGATATTGCCATTGCAACCAGGTTGCCATAGCAACAGTGATAATAATCCCAGTGATAGATGTTTTCTCTTGCTCTTTCCATTTTGTACGGTTATAACATTCAGAGCCAGTTTTTACCACAGCTTTTTATAGTTTATTAGACTGTCAAAATAGTTTATGAGATGTTGTTGCAAAGGAAATGACTGAGTTCCGCAGCCTAATAAAAATGCCAAATACTCTGTTTACATACTGCTCCAGCGCTTAACAAACATTAAAAAATTGTATGAAAAATGATTTGATATTGTATCTATATTAATCAATTTGCGAGGCATAAGCTTTGTCACCGAAGGTCAAATGAATAGTTTCCAAACACTAGTTTGGGAGAGTCTTTTTAAAGTTTATTTTTTAACATAACATTGGCAACCCCCTTCACCTGGATAGAAATATAAACTACCCACAGGAAATACTTTACACAAGTAAAAGATAAATAGTTATAGAAAATTAAAACCACATTTGCTTCTCAAATAGTTTTGGGGGGAAATATTTAAAGTTTATGGCCAGAAGTATTCTAAATTAACTTTGAAAAGACAACAATTTTTGAAGGTATGACCAAAGCTAGGGGATGTTAATGTAACAGAATCAGAAATGAACACTGTGAGTGTGAACAGTTTGACAAGAAAGCATATAGTCATACACAGCAGCACCAAACTACATAGTATTCATACACACCAGGTAATGAATAGAAGCCCCTGATATAAGATATCTGTGCAAATCATTATATAGTTTTACATCTTATGCAAGCTTTTCTTTCACTTTCAATGGAAACACATTACAGAGAATGTACTTCAATGCAGACCTGCCATGGACTTTGCCTGTAATAAAAGCTACCCTAAAATGCATGCATTCACATGAACCTGGAGGTTTTCTAATTTATTGCAGTCATGTTGAGTACTCATGAATAGACTACAGAAAATTGAGTCAGACATTAAAGCGTTGGGCCCTGCTTATATGCAGCAAACAGAAAGTCCTCAATAGTTTCAAAGATATGTGCAATTGTGACTTCACAGTTTTACCAAAGAGTGTAAAGGGTAGAGGAAGAATTTTCAATGTTAAGCCCTCCCTTTATATCCACTCATTTTTAACACCCTATGTCTTCCATTTTAGTGGAGTAGTTTGTATGTAGTCAGATTAGAGTTTAGATGAACTATAATAAGAAAGTTAGGGTCATGGCCTAGACACTCTAATACCTGGTATCTTAGCATTGGGAGACAAAGCAAAAGGTTTTAGAATTTTCCAAGTGATTCTTTCTCCTATTCATTGGTGATCTGCTTTTTAATACTTCTATACTTTTACCATTATTATTTTTCAGAGGGTATGGTTAGCTGAGGCCATAAAAATGTAGAAACTGTTTTGGGTGACTTAACTCTGTCTTGGCTTCAGTTTCCTTAAGTTAACAGGTGATGAGAAAGTTTTTCTTGCGTGTTGTTAAGGTAAATTTGGACCTGTGACATAGTAAATATAATTGAATCTGATAATACTGTCTGGTGGGACAGGCAGCACCTCTGTCCTTTACCTGTAGCTGCTCTGGTCAGACAGGTACTGGGATATGTACCCTTTTGGTATGGCTGCTAGGGAGGGGGTAAGAAGAAACAAACAAGATTGGCTTTTTACTATCCATTTTATCAGGAGCAGGTCCAGCACGTGAGACAGGACCACAGATCAGACACCTGCTAATGTAGTGCTCATGTTATACTAACGTTTTTGAAAATTATTCACTTGAGTTTATTTTTAGCAATTTATTATAAATAATAAGGTAACATAGTTCAGAAGACTTTTAAAGTAAACATTACTTTGCTTATTAAATATAACCCCAACACCACTTCTGGAAACAAATCAATTGACATATTTCATGGTCAAGCATCCTATTTTTGCCTCAAATATCATCCAGCCATTGAATGAAGCCATCATTGGAACAGGCTGCTATCTCTCTAGCAAACATGTACTAGTAAATTCATTACCAGGAATGGTCACTTTTGCAGAATTTATATCATCTGCTTAGAGAAAAATAATATCCCTTAATTTAGCCTAAGAAAGCAAATCTGAAGTGCTTGACTGTCCTTATTTTTCATACTTTTTCAACAGTTGCTCTATTTTGTACTCTTCTAATAGCGGCAAATGCTGTATTTTTCACTAGATGACATATATAATGTTTATCTGCTCTGTTAATAACAAACATTGGGAAGCAAACTCCTTCCCAAAAGAAGTTGAAAAACTTAAAATACATACACAGATATTCAGAGACATTAAAATAATAATTAAGAAAACATCAAAGGCCTGACAACTAAATGAAAGATATAAGATCATGGGTGAGTTTAAATCCTCAAAGGAAAATTTTCACCGTTGCTCAAAGTCAAGTTAGCTTTTATTTCTTTCTTAAGAGAATGTTCTTTATCTATAATCTTAAGAGACTGTTCTGTCCCAGGAAGTAATACTTGTTTCTTAACTTGAATTGCTTTGATATATGGTTATGCCAGCATATGTAACTCACCGAACTGCTCTGCTGGGATGTTCATTATTTAGTGTCTAAAGAGCAATAACTCTAATTCTACAGCATTTTAGTTAGTTGTAAAAAAAAAAAATCGATCTTAACAGAGCAGCAAGTATCTAGTTTTAATACCTCAGAATTCAGTGTACAAAGGGGCAGAGTATGTTATGGTTTTATTTCTAAAAGTATTCTCTACTAAGGGTTTAAAGCTTACATTTGACTTCTTTTCTGAATGTTATATAAAAGTGTCCTTAAAATTTATTGAAATTAATTTAAAGCTGATTCTACTAATTATTCTTTTTTTCTTAATAGTTCCCTACTGTGAGATTTTCATTTCCATTACCTTTAGAATTTTCTTCTATAGAGGCCCTAAGCCTTTAGGCACATGACAAAATTACTCAGTCTCTTGCATGAGACCTAATGCAGCTTGATAATTCAAGTTCAACACACTTGCTCCAACATTTATATACAACTCTTGCACAATAATTCAGAGAATTCAGAAGGATTTGTGAATTTGTGAATATCTTTCTTGTCTGAAAAACTTTCCTTACCTTTCAACTTCTCCTGCATGGGTCCCAGTCCCAGCTACACCACTAACTCTGTGTGAGCCACAGAAATGCAAAAAACATCAATATTCACATTTAAGAGATGATATCTAGTCTACATTATAGGATTTGCATAAGGTTTGAAAAAGGTGGAAGATGAGAAAGCATCATAGAACTAAAAATAGAATTATATAAATATGAAACTAAATAGTTACAATCATCATCATTATCTGTCAGCTGACACTTCCTTGTCTAATTATACAGATAACAGTACGTGTTGTGGAGTTCATAAACACTCAACAGAAATGCAACTGAAGTGACCTTTAGCTCTGGGAGAATTATTACAATGTTATTGTACAAAATGAAAGAATCCTGAAAGAGAATGTTAAGGGAGACATTGTGTTAAAGTTGCATTTTGCTGGTAGAAGCAAAAATGCTAAAAATGGGTAAAGGTAATTTGAGATAAGTCCAATATAAGTCAGACTCGGTGTGATTTTGCACAATAGTTCGTCCTATTGCATAAAGGTCAGCTAGCTTTAAAAGAAACTTGTAAATTAAATCATGACCTTATTTGTTTTCTACCTGAAAAATTTAAATATTTTCTGATGCACCATCATTATTATTTCATGGGATCAGCCTTGCTTCGGAGTACACTTGAGTGTCCAACCTTCATTATCATTCTAAATTTGTGTTATTATCATTGTTTGTCTTCTGTCCTCCCCCAGCTGTATTCATCCTTTTTATCATGTGAAACATCTATGCTTAGTATATCATCAAACGAGTCTAATCTGGAGACCCTAGAATTATTTGAGTTCTCAGGTTTTCTTAAAACCCATATACTGAAGAGATGATCAATTATTCTAAAAGACAAAATGAAAATGATCAGAACTGCTTGAATTTAATTCACAGTAATTCTCAACCACCGAAGTTCTTCCAAGACTTTCATGCATTGTCAGAGCTTGGCATGTTAAGTCCCAAACAAAACTGTGCCCTTGTTGATATGGGAGAAGGGAGATACCAGCCTTGCATAGTGCAGTTTATTTATGTGATCTTTCTGATGATTATGGCCTTATGGCATGTAAAACTGATGTGACTACCTCTTGGTTTGTTCTGATTTCAGTTTACTCTCCACTTTCTTTTGCAAATACTTCATGCAGAGAAAAGTTGAACAAATGTTTAACCTTCCCTGTGTAAAATCATTTAAAGCTTATTTTTTGTACATTAGATTTTTTCTGTAGAAGTTTAGAAGTTTTTTGCAAGGCAATTGCTGTATAAATGAAATGCATTGTTTAACATAGACATCCTTTATAGCACCATAAATAAAACTTTCTAAATTAGAGAAACTTTGGTTTAAAAGCCATAAAGATCTTTTACATTGATGACCGAATTTCAAAGTTTTATAGAGTTATCTTAAAAATACTTTCAACTAATTCAGAGGAAAAATGAAAGTGGCTATGTAGAAATCTTCCTCTTTCTCCTTTCAATATCCTCCCACTTAGCTTGTCCTTAAACAAACATGAAATTTTGCTAGTATTAAAAAATATTTTACAATATTCTGTAATATGTAATCTGAGGAAACATAAAATATTAAAACTCAGACATAATGATGACTGCTGAAGTTATAAGTCACTTCTGTACACCTGGTATTTTACAGTGGATATTTCTGTCTTGTACATTTTATCTTGTTATATTTCCACCAACTGTTATTTCTTTTGTTCTCATGTAGCTTTATCCTATATCACAGTTTGGAAGAGATGTAGCTCTTATAAGACAGAAAGTGTTTCAAGATGCTGAGTACATCTCTGTTTTCTAGATGAATATTTTAAGGAATTTTGGGAACACCAGATCAGATTTCTTCTGAGTTATATAAACAACTTTGATTTCCAGGCAGCTCCATAAAGCCTTACATACTTCATAGCTCCTGTTTTCCTTGACACTTCATCTTTGGTTGTTATTGGTTCTGCATTATTTTTCTAGCCAGAAAATGCAAAGGAAATTGCAGTGATTCATGCCATGTGAAAATTTAGCTATAATACTGAGTATTCATTTCTTAGCATTCTCTGAACAGTAAACCACGGAGACTTGATTAGATCATTCTATTAATTTAATGCTAATCTCGTGTTTAAAGACAAAGAAGTCATTTAGCAATTAAAACAAAGGGAAAAAAATCAAAGACATAAAATTCAACTTCAAATGTTTTCTTTGGCTCACTAAGCGTATTTGCCATTTTATTGAGTTTATTTCCAAGAAGGAGAATGAGACAATCTGAAATTGTGCTAGAAGGGAGTACTAAAAATGAGAAATCACATTATCCAGAAAAATGCTCCTAGTCTTCTGTTGTACACTACTGAAATTCTAGGCTTTTCCCTCTTAGGTTTGATAAGTTCCCTTAGCTACAGAGATGTTTCTTCACATCATGGAAGAATTAGTTCACTTCCCCTGAGAAATCTAACTTACAACATGATCGCACCTCCTGGTGCAAAACACAGATAACCACCTGTGCTTTTAGTTGTTTCTTTGTAAGAAGATAAAAAGGAAACAGATTCAAATTTAGACATATCATATGATCACCCTGACTCCTGTAAAAGATGTAATGAACATCTACTACTTTTATATTACAGCATTTAGTGAAATTACTATACTACTTAAAATATTTCAAGTTATAACTAGTGATAGTAAGTTTTAAGTTAGCTAACTGATAAATCATGGACTATGATTACTAACCCTGATTCTTTATTCTTAATTTAGCATACAATCATCAGCCAAAAAATTGTGTTAAACAATTTCCTTACTACCCTATGAATTGTTGCCTTTCCTTCACCTCAATGCCACTACCCTCAGCTGATCTTTGTCCCTCTCCAGTCTTCCTGGTATCATCCTCATTTGCTATTTTTTTTCAAAAAAGTCAGAGATAATTTTTCTACATGACAAATCTAATCTTAACCCATTAATTTAGTATCTTTGGAATGCCTAAAGTTTCTAATTCTGAATGTATATGTTTTCAAAATTTTATTTATTTTTAGAGAGAGGGAAGGGAGGGAGAGAGAGGGAGAGAGAAACATCAATGTGGAGTTGTTTCTTGTATGCCCCCAACTGAAGACCTGACCCATAGCCAGGCATATGCCCTGACTGGGAATCGAACCTGTGACCCTTTGGTTCACAGCCCAGTGCTCTATTTATTGAACCACACCAGCCAGGGCAGAAAGTGCCATATTTGGACTTCCAAGCTAGGAAAAATTAGAAACTAGCAGAAATCCAGACATAATGAGAAACTAACAGAAAGCCAGACATCTAAATCAAGATGAGTCATGGCAATAAAACCTACATCCAAATTCCATAATTGAATTTGAGATTAGTAAGATTTGGGAAAAACACCAATGTGGGTTTCATGCTGACATTAAGATTTAAAAACCAGGCCTTGGCCTAGATCTTCAAGGTGGGGTTCCCAGACCAGCAGCATCAGCACCACCAGGAAGCTTGTTAGAAATGCAGATGTCAGCCCCACCCCAGACCTAAGGCATTGGAAAGTAAGGGGATGTGGCCCCAACAATCTAAGTTTTAACAAGCCATTGAGGTGATTCTGATGCTTGCTGCAGTTTGTCAAACCACTACCCTAGAGAATGGAATAAGTCTAAGCCTGCAAGTTGGAATTAAGGGACACAGCTATGGAGAAAGCCATTTTGCCCCATCTGGGAACTTAAATATGTGGGTTTTATCCTGGGAGCACTTAAATCTGTAGTTCCTAACTACACTGCACATTATAAGCACCTGGGAAAACTAAAACCACTGATGCCCAAGTCTTACCACAGGCCAATTACATCAGAACCCATGAGGGTGGGGCCCTGGCAGTGAGAAGCTTTAAAAGTAGGCCTGATGATTCTGAAAACAAATAGCTGTTCACACATCATGCCCAATGAGATTAGCAACTTTATAGTCACACCTTACACTTTAAGTCTGCCTGCAAGATGCAAAGTGAGACCTTGTTCTGTGTTCCATACAACTCCCTAAGTTGTATTTTACTTCTTCCAATCTGAAGTCATAAATCACTCCAAACTAATCATGCGTTGTTTGAAATTGCTTTTTGTAGTAAAACAAACAGGAAAAAATGTCTCTGGTGTTCTTATCAATCTCTTCTAATCATGATAATACTAATTTATCAGAAAAAGGAGGGAACTATCAATTTTGTAACTGATTTTTAATTGTAAACAACCATCATTGATACCTCATGGAACTTCCTGTGTTTAACCATGAAGTGATATGTTACACAATAAAAACTGAAGATTTTACAACTGAGTAGATGATCTTGGATAATGCGAATCAAAGTGTGTTCCCCAGCCCAGCTAATTAATACCCCTTGAAAGTATGTTTGGAAAGTAGAATCTCATACCCAAGTCAGTCCTAAAGATGCAGGATTGAAGTCAAAATTTTTATTTTAACAAGATCCCTAGGTAATCTTGTTGCATATTAAGGCCTTAGAAGCACTGGTATTAGAAATGCTGAAGAAATTGCTTCAAGTTCAGGTTAGAGAACCAGTTTTACATGACAGCTATATGTCCCCCAAATATTTGATATGCTGATTAAAATTACAAATAAATTAGACTTTTCTCCCTCATGTAATGGAACATCAGCTTAAAATTAATATACATTAAGGAAGACCATGGGTTTTGGAAGTTAGAGCCTATGTAATTGTTCTCTGCCACAGAAAACACATCCTCCAGTTCAACAGGAAGATTGCATGTTGCAAGATGAAAGAAGCACCAGTAGAGCAGCACAAGTCAACACAGCCATCCAACACACACTATGATGCATCTATCAAACACCAGAAATGAGGTTCGGTGAAAGGAATTCTTCATTTCTTCACCGTTCAGATTTTGCAGACAGGCATGGGAGCAGGGACAATGTGTGCTTGTTAAGTGCTTTAGTAAAGTTATGCATTACTATTATGGGGGCTAACAAGAGCAAGCCCTAAATTGACTTCAAGAATAACTTCTCAGGGTGAAATTTAGGGGTCAATTCAGATGCCTGGAGGTGAGTGTAGCTGAATCCCAGAAGGACAAAATCTGTTTATGGGCTATCCAAAGTCTTTCAGAACCATGAGCCTTGCAGGTGATATCGGTAGGGTTATAATTGAATGACTGACTATATATATATATACATGTATATATATATATATGTATATATATATATATATATATAATTTACTCATTTGAGAAAGAGGGTAAGAGGGAGAGAAAAACATTGATTTGTTTTTCCACTATTTATGCATATATTAGCCATCATAATGGGCGTAGAAAGGTATGACTTTTTGATATTCAGTAAATTTATCCCTTCCTTTTTTTCCAGGCCATTAGCACTTTGGATTTCATTTCTTCTCTTACACAGCTTAGAACCTTGTTATTCAAAATGTGGTTTATGAAAATTCAGAATAAACGTCACCTGGGAGCTGTTAGAGATGAGGATTTGGCAACACCAATCCAGAATTTCAGAATCAAAATTTGCATTTTAACAAGATCTCTGGGTGATTCAAACACATGAAAGTTTAGGAAGCGTATACTATATCACTTCATACTCTTGGGATCATCTTTAGACCTTTCTACCTTTGTCTTTCTACTATATATATAACACAATCATGATTTTTAAATTAATTGAAGCATCTGCACTGTTGGACAATGCTATACCAAATCACACAACGTAGAGGAACAATCTGGTTACTACAAAGTCATGATTTGTGACCACACCACCTCCTTTGTAATGGCCCTGTAAATCCTATGTCATAATGCCATTTCAAAGAGCCAACAATAATTCAAATTTGCAGTTCTGTTTTGTTTCTCAGTCCATCTTACTCTTTTCTGGAAGAGCTTGCATTCCTTTTAAAAATTAATTTATTTTTATTGTTGACATTATTCCAGATACCCCTTATTTCCCCTCCTTTGCCCACCTCCACACAGCCCCCACCCTGCCCTCCCTTGACCTTCACCATACTATTTATTGTCTGTGTCCATGGGCTATGCACATATGTTCTTTGTCTAATCTCTTCACCTTTTCTTAGCCATTCTTTTTCATTGAGAAAATAGGATTTGGGGGCACAAAATTTAATTGCCTTCTCCCCTACAATCTATCTGGACACTAGCATTCAGAACTGTCTTAACAGAAAAATGGGTTTGTTGGTTCAGTTCTGCTTGGCCACTGAGTTTAATTGGCACCATGCTAAATTTTCACACTTCAGGCTTTGTCTGGTCAAGATAAGCCAAGAGCTTGGACCAGGTCAACACAAAGGTACTGAAGAGGATATTAGTACTATCAGGTCACACCATGTCTTGCTCCTCTCACAACCACATTTATTCTCTTATTTCTGTGAGTTTATATACCCTGAAAGAAAAATAAGAGGAATTAGAATCAAAAGAAAAGCAACGGAGATAAACACTGTTATCATTTTTTCTTACCTTTGGATTTTTGTTTGCAGAAGGAGGTTGAAATGCCTGAGAGGACTGACCTATGGGATGACAAAGTAATTACAGAGTATACTCATATGTAGTTATCGCTAATGTGTGATTCCAACATTACCTTGCCTGAAAAGCAAACCTTTTAAAAATAACCAGCACCTTTCTGCAAACTATAGTTTAGGAAGTCCTGAAGGTAAGTTCATAATGATGAAGAAACAGAGATTATATCAACTATTTTAGAATATACTGAATCAGATTTTCTTTCAAGATGCTTGATGTTACCCTTATCTAAAGAGGATAAATGGTCTTAAGCATCTACTCTTATTATTTAATTACGATGACTTTTTTTTTCATTCTTTTTTTTTTTAAATTTTATTGTTGTTGTATTACATCCATCCCCTTTTTGCTCCCCTCTGTCCCCCCACCCACCCACCCATTCCCCCCAAAGTCAATCCCACCTGTTGTCCATGTCCATGGTTCCTTTATACTAGGTTCTTGTCTAAGCTGCTCCCTATCTTTGCCTCTACCTCTCCCTCCCCGCTACCCCGTTCCCCTGACCACTGAAGGCCTATTCCATGTATTCATATACTTGGTTCTGTTTTGGTTGTTGTTAGTTTTGTTCATTATTGTCCCGTAAGAGGTGAGATTATATGATATTTGTCTTTCACTGACTGGCTTATTTCACTAAGCATAATACTCTCCAGTTCCATCCATGTTGTTGCAAAGGGTACAAGTTCCTTCTTTCTTTCTGCTATGTAGAATTCCATTGTGTATATGTACCAAAGTTTTTTGATCCAATCATCCATTGATGGGCACTTAGGCTGTTTCCAGCACTTGGCTATTGTAAATAGTGCCGCTATGAACATAGGTGTGCATAGGTTCTTATGAATTGGTGTTTCAGGATTCTTTGGGAATAGTCCAAGTAGTGGAATTGCTGGATCAAAAGGCAGTTCCATTTTTAGTTTTTTAAGGAAACCCCATACTGTTTTCCACAGTGGCTGCACCAGCCTACATTCCCACCAACAGTGTATGAGGGTTCCCTTTGCCCCGCATCCTCGCCAACACTTGTTGTTTGTTGATTTGCTGATGATTGCCATTCTGACAGGTGTGAG